>CM065739.1:19102852-19110352 GCA_033310375.1 Conus canariensis
GTATCAAACAGTGCTGTGTTAGCACCGGAGCGACAGCGCATTACGGCGGGCAGTGAACGCAAAGCGCCGATGAGGGCTGGAAACGCACAAGAGGCTTATAATCAGATGGCGAGCGTCTGGATGCAACTCCAAACTCTGACTGCATGCCACTGCTGCTTTCTTCGCCTTACTGACCCAAGAACGACCGTGAAGTGTCCACTCTTATCCAGAACTGTTTATGCTTCGTCACTTCGTCTCCTACCCACGACTGACCCTGCATTTGATCCTCTTATTCAAGATTACGGCGATGACTTCAGACGATGACTTTCGCAAACTTAGCATGTGCATGTACAGGTTATGCATGCGCTGTGTCTTCTCAGCGACCCTGTCTCCGCCAAGTCATGTTGACGACGTTGGACGGATTGATTTTGTTCTCCTTTTATGTGTTACTTTGTCAACGATTCATCCGCTGTTACCTTGTACTTCTATAGGAAAGTATGGAATTTGTGACATTTTTCGACACCCCCACCCACCCACCCCCCTTCTCTGGTCACAGAACTTTCCGAAGTTATGTGATCTGCAGACCGTGATAGATTCCATTCCAGTTTATGTCGGCATCTCTTCAGATGATGTGGCCAACTGGGATAACCGTCCCAGAGGTATTAGGGTGGTCGGGGTGGGGGAGGGGGGGTAAGGGGAGGCAGGGGGGGGGGGGGGGGGGAGGGGCAGAGGGAAGTGGGAGAAAAAGGGAAGGAGAGGGTATCAAACAGTGCTGTGTTAGCACCGGAGCGACAGCGCATTACGGCGGGCAGTGAACGCAAAGCGCCGATGAGGGCTGGAAACCCGCAAGAGACTTACAATTACATGGCGAGCGTCTGGATGCAACTCCAAACTGTGACTGCATGCCACTGCTGCTTTCTTCGCCTTACTGACCCTCCGCCCCGTTTCCCTGTGAAGGTGTGGTGGGTGGGGGATAGGCTGGAGACTCTTTCAGCATGAATTATCTCTGTGCTGGAGACTCTTTCAGCATGAATTATCTCTGTGCCCTTTGGACAGTCTGTCTGAAATATCCTCTTTTCTGTTACTTTATTGGGACTCCCCCCCCCCCCCCCCCCCCTTCCAGCCTCCTCCTCTGACAGTTTATAAACTGTAGTCCACTGGGGTTTTTTTTTCCCCCTAACCTTGTGGCCCATTTACCCATCTTTATTCTGGAAAGTGTCCCGCGTATTTCTCTGTTATGATATAGTTAACATTGTGGCAGTATTTTTGTTGTAATCTGGTGATTACGTAATGAGATTGTGCACACTTTCACAGTTGACTTTTGCTGTCCGTTCTACATCGTGTGTGTGTGTGTGTGTGTGTGTGTGTGTGTGTGTGTGTGTGTGTGTGTGTGTGTGTGTGTACATTTGACCTTTTGTGTATTGTTCATTCCATCATTATTGTTTCTGTTTTTAAAAATGGTATTTTTTGTTTTTGTTTTGTAAACTGGGGTCAGTGAGTTGAGGGAATGCCTGAAAACCTCAACAGGACTTAAGTTTTATCTGTTCTGAAGATGTAAGTAGTTGACTTAGTTTTTTTTTCTTCTGTTTTAGAAATGCGAATAGTTCAGCTAACATGTTATGGATTGTGTGAACTGTGTAGATAGTCGATTCGTTGTTTGTTTCCCTCTAGGGTCAGGACATTTTGTTAAGATGTGCTGACAAACCCGAAATGCTCCTGTGTAGTCGGTTTGGCTATTGTACAACTGAAAGTGATTCATCTCTCTCCCCTCCTCCCTCTTCCCCTTCCCCCCTCCCCCCCCCCCCCCCCGACTTCTTTCCCCATTTTCCTCGCCCCATCCATTTCCCCTCCCTCATCTTCCCACAATCACTCTCGAGGAATCTCTTGAAATCATATCTCAAAATATATGTGCATGTTCACCTTCAAAACTTCCCTTTTTTTAAAATAGTGACGTGAGCTGACTTCAACGCGGTGACAGCCCTGATACGGCGCTTTGCGGTCGGCTGGGCTATAAGCAACATCACCTTACCTTACCTTACCTTCGAAGCTTATCGTGTGCATACTTCCGAATCTGTCCGTCCTCTCCGCCCTCCCTCCCCTTACCCTTTCCTCCCGTCCCCTACCATCTCCACCGCTCCCCAACAACCCCACTGCTTCTCGTGCTCTTCTCCCCCCCCCCCCCCCCCCTTCCTACCCTCCTACCCCCCATCTCTAGGAAACGCATCTGTCTGGCCCTGAAGGGGAATAGAAGGTGGCGAGGTGAACAGGGCACGATCAAAACAGCAGTGGGATGTACCTGACACAATCGGGGAGCCGATAAATCTGTCGGCGCGGATATTACAGATAACATCGCCCGACTGCTGCTGCTGCCCAGGTGCGTGCGTCTGCTGGATAGGTAGGGCTGCGCGCGAACAAGGATTGTTTGGGGATTCTGTGGAGGTTTTTTTTTTTTTTTTTAATTTCTATTTTTGTCGACCCCACCCCTCTCCCCCTCCTTCCCCTGCATCTTTTCACTCCGTCTAACATTGCATTATGTCCATTCTGTGTTTACAGTTGAAGTGTAGTGATTCCCCTCCCTTTCCTTACTTTCTTATTCTCCTCCCCCCTCCTCTCTCTCTCTCTCTCTGACAGTGTGTGTGAGTGTGTGTGTGTGTGTGTGGTGTGTGTGTGTGTGTGTGTGTGTGTGTGTGTGTGTGTGAGAGGGAAAGAGAAGGATTGTCTGTCTCTGTTCATCTGTCTGTCAGTCTGTCTGTCTGTCTGTCTGTCTCCTCTCTTTCTCTCTCTCTCTCTCTCTCTCTCTCTCTCTCTCTCTCTCTCTCTCTCTTTCTCGTGTGTCAGTGTCTGCTTGCATGCGAACATAGAGTGACACAAAGCACCCAAGTAGAAGTGTATTAAAGAATGACTGACAGGAACATGATTATTTCTAACGAGCTCGCCCTCTTTCAGAAGAAAACAAACGCGCACATATTCGTATGTGGAATAAGGGGTGGGGGTGGGGGGGGGGGGGCTGGGATGGTGGGGGGGGGGGAGTAAGAGAGAGAGAGAGAGAGTCAGACAGAGAGAGAGAGAGAGAGAGAGAGAGAGAGAGATTTTGGTTCCTCTTTCATTCTTTCTTTCTTTCATTGTTTTTGTCTTTCAACACAACGTATCACATGCACAGCGTGTCACTATATTTTATGCCCATCCAGTAGCCTGCAGAGGTAGTAAGCAGTTGTAGTAGACTATATTCCGAGCTACAAGCAGGACGCAACCCTCTTCCCCCATCCACTTTCCTATTCGGTACGGCCGAACAAACCGTTGGAATGAAACGATCGCGTTTTGCACTCATGGTCGGTACCAAAGAAACCGGCTCTCTCTCTCTCTCTCTCTCTCTCTCTCTCCGTCGGGTCAGCCAAGCTAGTCGCTTTTGATGGCACGTGCATCGACCGGCCTTGGCGCCCGCCAAAGAGGAACTGCAGTATTAGCTGATTCCGCCGCCACTTCTAAAAGGTCCTTTTCACCCCGCTGGATAAGATCGGGTACTTTGCGAAGGACCGCCGCTTTGCTGGAGGGGTTTTTGTAAGCTTTTAAAGGCTAGGTGCTGGTTTGCTGTGGTTGAGTTTTTACCGTTTTTACCTTGCTTGCTTGCTTGCTTGCTCCTTGTAGGTTTCGTTCTGGGAACACTTTGTGGTGCGAGGGCTAAGGGCCTGCTCAGACTAGGAAGCCGTTAATCTCGGCGTCTAACCACAGTTCAGTTGTCCCTGAAGAATCTGTCTTGTCTCTGTCTCTCTGTCTGTCTGTCTCTGTCTCTGTGTGTCGCTGTCTCTCTCTCTCTCTCTCTCTCTCTCTCTCTTCTCTCTCTTCTCTCTCTCCTCTCTCTCTCTCTCTCTCTCTCTCTCCATCTGTCTGTCTCTTTCCATGTGTGTGTGTGTGTGTGTGTGTGTGTGTGTGTGTGTGTGTGTGTGTGTGTGTGTCCGTTCGTCCCTCTGGTTCTGTCGGTCTGTGTGTCTGTCTATCTGTATGTCGGTCGGTCGGTCGGTCGATTAGTCTCTCTCTCTCTCTCTCTCTCTCGCTCTCTCTCTGTCTCTCCTCCTCCCTCTCTCCCTTCCCTCTCTCTCTCTCTCTTCTCCTCTCTCTCTTCTTCTCTCTCTCTGTCTCTCTGTCTCTGTCTCTGCATGTCTGTCTCTCCGTCCTTTTTATCTTCGTTTGTTTTCTTTCGATATATTCCTTTTCGTTCCATTTTTCAATCTTTCCTTCTTTGTTCAGATTTTTTGTGTGCTTCCCCTCTTCTTCTCTTTCTTTTATTTTCATTTCCATTTCCTTATTGTGTCTGCTCGTTTTTTTTTTTCTCTTGCACCCTCGTTTTGCCGCATTAAAGTAATTTATGCGCGCACGCACAGACACACACACACACACACACACACACACACACACACACACACACACAACACACACACACACGAAAACACTTATAAATACGTGAAATCCAAACCGAGAGCGTATGGAAATGTCTGTGTTAATAAACTGAGAGATTGGAGTGAAGGATCGTGTGTGCTTCATTGATCCTCACAGGCCGATCTACACCACGATCTTGGAGCCGTTGACCAGATTCTTTTCACACGCCATGAATGACAGCTGAGACAGGACGAGGGTCTGTTTTGATATTTTAATATCAGGGGGGGTCTGTGGCGTGGTCTAGTGTTCAGTATTGTTCTCTGAAAAGTAAAAAAGAATTTCTGCCTGGGTCTTTTTGTTGGTGTTTTATTTCCAGTGATGTGTACAGTCACACACGCAGGCGCATAGATAGAGAGGCAAGCAACAAACCAAAGCTGTTAGTGTGCTCGGTCAGAAGTGGACAAAAATACAGGTAGCAGCAACAGCGGTGGTCAGCATAGTCGCTGTTACTGTAAGTCTGAAATCAAAGAAAGTAGTTGTTACTTTTCTGGATTCTTGATCAGTAAACATAAGGCGAAAGCGAAAGTTACCAAGAGAAGCTTTGTTTGCATCATCCGTCCGTCCGTCCGTCCTTCCTTCCTTCCTTCCTTTTTTTTCCTTTCCGTCCTTCCTTCCTTCCGTCCTTGGGGTCATTTTTTGTGGGTGTGCAGTATTTTGTGTGGGTGCGTGAATAATTTGACAGCAATTCTATTCCCGAGAGATTTAAAAACAAACAAAAAAACAACAACAAAAAAACGTTCGTTCCTACTCTTTACTGTGTTGAAATATGTGTACAACTGTGCACACATTAACCATATTTTTTTTCTGTGGGAGCTGAAAGCCCAAGTAAACCCGTCTCCCTTGCTGTTCGTGGGCAGTTCCAAAGACAGGATCAGGGGCGGTCAGTGCCACATGCTTATAACAGTGATCTGTTATGATATTGTCGCTAACAGCAGACGGCACTACTGTTGCCGGCTTTTTTTTTTTTCATTTTATTTAACTATTAAAAATCTTTGTAGTACTTAGGAGAATTCTGGTCACACTGATTATTTCGCATGCATTGCTTACACCTAGAGAAGTCTTAAAACTCAGCGATTAATTTTGTGTGGAGAGAGAGAGAGAGAGAGAGAGAGAGAGAGAGAGAGAGAGAGAGAAGAGAGAGAGAGATAGGTGGGGGTAGGGGAAGAAAGAGAGAGAGAGAGAGAGAGAGGGGGGGGAGGTGGAGCAGAGAAGGGGGAATGGGGGCCAGGGAGGATTAGGAGAGGGAGTAGGAGGAGGGGGAAGGGATATGAGACAGATTTGCCCCAGATATATTTCTTTCCTTCTTTTCTGTTTCTTTTCTTTGTGTGTGTGTGTGTGTGTGTGTGTGTGTGTGTGTGTGTGTGTGTGTGTGTTTTCCTCCCTAGGCGGGGATAGGGAGGGATATGAGACAGCCTTGTTTCTAACCAGATAGTTCTATCCGTTTCCTTTCCTTGTCTTCCTTTTTTTTTTTTTTTCGTTCCATTTCATTCATTCATTCATTCATTCATTATTCATTCATTTTTCTTTCATTCTTTCGTGTTATTTGAATTGTCTGAAATCATTGTTCATAGTTGAAATCATCTTTGAACTTTCTCCCTTTTTTCTTTCTTTCTTGCTGTGTTTTTCTCTTTTGTTTGTTTTTCTTCCATTCTTTCTCGTTCTTTCTTTCATTATTTCTTCCTTGCTTGGTTCCTTGCTTGCTTTATGTATCATTTCTTCTTTACAGTGACTCTGAAAAAGAAAAAAAAAATGGCCATTCGCTGAAATCAACCTTGAACTTGGTTGAAGGTCAGGCAGTGTGAAGTCGTTAATTCACGTTTGATAACTTTGCCGACGATTACCCCACCTTAGGCGATAAGACTGACGGGGGATAATCTCCCTTGGAGAGTGCGGAAGAGGGAGGCCATGGGGAAGGAGAGAGAGAGAGAGAGAGAGAGAGAGAGAGAGAGAGAGAGAGAGAGAGAGAGAGAGAGATCTTCGCCTTCACCGACACCGGCGTGTTCGACGGGTTCAGTGGTGTGTGACTGCTGGATGATGGTTATGAACTGGCTTTTGATTCTGGGCTGCAGACAGTTGTGTCTTAAGTTGTCTTCCATCATGGGAAGATAGAGCTTTCCTGTCTCCGCCTTAGGAGAAAACCCATCTGTGTTTGATGGGTTCCGTTCTCGTATCATGTTGGAAGAGGTGGATCACGTGGCCACTCGCCACACCTTGGATTTTGCGCTGAAACACCGTATGATCCATGTAAGTGATTTCAGGCCTACCAAAAGTTTGACCCAGTATTTAACGTTAAACTGATACTTGATCAAAGGAACATCTCCCAACCGAGTATTTTCGTTGTTTTAGGGAATCTTCACCGATGAAATCACAAACAATCTTCAGATACTGGACCTTCCCCATAGTTGACACATTTCAGACCTTTGCGCTCATCCGTGATCCAGTCTTTGCGCCAGCTTCAAGAGCACACAGTAACCCCGTTCCTTTGAATGTAATCTGTCTGCTTGGAGCCACCTGGCTTCTACCTTGATGGCCATAGGAAAGAGAAGGAGGAGAATCAACTTTCAGACACAACAGAAATTCTCAAAAACAATCTGATTGTGCCAGTCTACAAATACTCGACTCCTCGGTTAAGCAAGGGTTTGGCGCATTCATTTTTGGTGTGCAGCCAGTGTTCTAGGAGAGATCAAAGGGTTAGGACAGGGTAGGGGGCCGGAATAGCTCAGTTGGTAGAGCGCCGGACTCGTGATCCTGGGGTTGCGGGTTCGAATTTCGGTACAGGGGGATTTTTCCCTCGGAGTTAACATTGGTTCTGACTCCATTCCCCATACAGTCCTTCGAATGAGACTATAAACCGAGGTTCCGTGTGTGAGAACGCACGCACAGCATCTTGCACACACGTAAAATCCCGTCACCAACTTTCGGAAGAGAAGGCCAGTTTGGCTGTTGGTATGGATGACACGCTACACATAGCATGCACCTTCCCCGAAGATGGAGTATGGCTGCCTTAATGGCGGGATAAAAAAACGGTCATACACACAAAACTCCACTGCCTGTCTATACAGGCAGTATCCGCAGGAGTATCAGCCT
>CM065739.1:19115352-19125352 GCA_033310375.1 Conus canariensis
GAAGATGACAGAATAGAACGCACTGAGAAAGGAAGACGACAGAATAGAGCACAGTGAGAAAGGAAGACGACAGAATAGAGCACAGTGAGAAAGGAAGACGACAGAATAGAGCACACTGAGAAAGGAAGACGACAGAATAGAGCACAGTGAGAAAGGAAGACGACAGAATAGAGCACAGTGAGAAAGGAAGACGACAGAATAGAACACAGTGAGAAAGGAAGACGACAGAATAGAACACATTGAGAAAGGAAGATGACAATAGAGCACAGTGAGAAAGGAAGACGACAGAATAGAGCACAGTGAGAAAGGAAGATGACAATAGAGCACAGTGAGAAAGGAAGACGACAGAATAGAGCACAGTGAGAAAGGAAGACGACAGAATAGAGCACAGTGAGAAAGGAAGACGACAGAATAGAACACACTGAGAAAGGAAGACACAGATGAGTACTGAGAAGGAAACGACAGAATAGAGCACAGTGAGAAAGGAAGACGACAGAATAGACACATGGAAGGAAGACGCGAAAGAAACACTGGAACAGGAAGACGCAGAAGAGTATGAGAAAGGAGACGACAATAGCCAGTGAGAAAGGGAGATGAGATAGCACAGAGAGGAAGACGACAGAATAGAACACACTGAGAAAGGAAGACGACAGAATAGAGCACAGTGAGAAAGGAAGAGCAGAAGACGACGAGAACAATAGAGCACAGTGAGAAAGGATGATGACAGATAGACACAGTGAGAAAAGGAAGACGACAGAATAGAACACATGAGAAAGGAAGACGACAGAATAGAGCACAGTGAGAAAGGAAGACGACAGAATAGAGCACAGTGAGAAAGGAAGACGACAGAATAGAGCACAGTGAGAAAGGAAGACGACAGAATAGAACACACTGAGAAAGGAAGACGACAGAATAGAGCACAGTGAGAAAGGAAGACGACAGAATAGACACAGTGAGAAAGGAAGACGACAGAATAGAGCACAGTGAGAAAGGAAGACGACAGAATAGAGCACAGTGAGAAGGAAGACGACAGAATAGACACATGAGAAAGGAAGACGACAGAATAGAGCACAGTGAGAAAGGAAGACGACAGAATAGAGCACAGTGAGAAAGGAAGACGACAGAATAGAGCACAGTGAGAAAGGAAGACGACAGAATAGAGCACAGTGAGAAAGGAAGACGACAGAATAGAGCACAGTGAGAAAGGAAGACGACAGAATAGAGCACAGTGAGAAAGGAAGACGACAGAATAGAGCACAGTGAGAAAGGAAGACGACAGAATAGAGCACAGTGAGAAAGGAAGACGACAGAATAGAGCACAGTGAGAAAGGAAGACGACAGAATAGAGCACAGTGAGAAAGGAAGACGACAGAATAGAGCACAGTGAGAAAGGAAGACGACAGAATAGACACAGTGAGAAAGGAAGACGACAGAATAGAGCACAGTGAGAAAGGAAGACGACAGAATAGAACACAGTGAGAAAGGAGACGACAGAATAGAGCACAGTGAGAAAGGAAGACGACAGAATAGAGCACAGTGAGAAAGGAAGACGACAGAATAGAACACACTGAGAAAGGAAGACGACAGAATAGAGCACAGTGAGAAAGGAAGACGACAGAATAGAGCACAGTGAGAAAGGAAGACGACAGAATAGAGCACAGTGAGAAAGGAGAGACAGAACGAGGAGAAAATAGAACACACTGAGAAAGGAAGACGACAGAATAGATACACTGAGAAAGGGAGACGACAGAATAGAGCACATGAGAAAGGGAGATGTACAGAATAGAACACACTGAGAAAGGAAGACGACAGAATAGAACACACTGAGAAAGGAAGAGACAGAATAGAAGTACAGTGAGAAAGGGAGACGACAGAATAGAGTAACAGTGAGAAAGGGAGATGACAGAATAGAACACACTGAGAAAGGAGATGACAGAATAGACACACACTGAGAAAGGGAGATGACAGAATAGAACACACTAACAAGGAAACGACACAATACATCATGACAAGGGCAGATGACAGACAAGAACACACTGAGAACGGAGATGACAGAATAGAACACACTGAGACAAGGACATCGACAGAATAGAACACACACTCACAAGACAAGGGAACGCACAACACTAGACAAGAAGCACAGTAACAAAGAGCCAGCCAGCAAACAGTACACACCTACCACAATTCTCTCTCCTCCTCATCCTTCGTACATAGCCAGACAGACAGACAACAACGACACCAGAGACGGAGAGAGACAAACAACGGACTGACCGCACGCACACTCGACGTGCACCACACACTCACACTCACACACACACACACACACACACACACACACACACCACACCACACACACACACACACTTTCACTCTCTCTCGCTTCTCCACCCACACTCACACACCACACTATCCTACACACCCATCACACATCTACCACCGACACACACACACCACACACTCCCATTCACCACACCCAGTACCCTCATCACTACCTGCCACACCCCACTCTTCCTCATCTCCCCTCTCTCTCTCTCTCCCCACACACACACACCACACTTTAACACACCACACACCACACACATCACAACACACCACATCCACCCTCACACACACACAATCGCGCGTACCCGCACGCAAACCTCCATCCCTTTTTGCTTCCCTCTTCCCCCTTCCCATCTCCTCCTTAACCGTGTCCCTTCACCTTTATCTTTTCACCCCCTCGCTCCCCATTCCCACCTTTCCCGTCCTCCTCCTATTCCGTTCTCCTGTCCCATCCCCCTCGCTCCCCATTCCCACCTCTCCTGTCCTCCTCCTATTCCGTTCTCCTGTCCCATCCCCTCGCTCCCCATTCCCACCTTTCCTGTCCTCCTCTATTCCGTTCTCCTGTCCCATCCCCCACGCTCCCCATTCCCACCTCTCCTGTCCTCCTCCTATTCCGTTCTCCTGTCCCATCCCCCTCGCTCCCCATTCCCACCTTTCCTGTCCTCCTTCTATTCCGTTCTCCTGTCCCATCCCCCTCGCTCCCCATTCCCACCTTTCCTGTCCTCCTTCTATTCCGTTCTCCTGTCCCATCCCCCTCGCTCCCCATTCCCACCTTTCCTGTCCTCCTTCTATTCCGTTCTCCTGTCCCATCCCCCTCGCTCCCCATTCCCACCTTTCCTGTCCTCCTCCTATTCCGTTCTCCTGTCCCATCCCCCTCGCTCCCCATTCCCACCTTTCCTGTCCTATTCCGTTCTCCTGTCCCATCCCCCTCGCTCCCCATTCCCACCTTTCCTGTCCTCCTTCTATTCCGTTCTCCTGTCCCATCCCCCTCGCTCCCCATTCCCACCTTTCCTGTCCTCCTTCTATTCCGTTCTCCTGTCCCATCCCCCACGCTCCCCATTCCCACCTTTCCTGTCCTCCTTCTATTCCGTTCTCCTGTCCCATCCCCCTCGCTCCCCATTCCCACCTTTCCTGTCCTCCTTCTATTCCGTTCTCCTGTCCCATCCCCCTCGCTCCCCATTCCCACCTTTCCTGTCCTCCTTCTATTCCGTTCTCCTGTCCCATCCCCCTCGCTCCCCATTCCCACCTTTCCTGTCCTCCTTCTATTCCGTTCTCCTGTCCCATCCCCCTCGCTCCCCATTCCCACCTTTCCTGTCCTCCTTCTATTCCGTTCTCCTGTCCCATCCCCCCGCTCCCCCATTCCCCATTCCCCCCTCTTCCTTCCTCCCTATCTGTTCTCCTTCCCATCCCCCTCGCTCCCCATTCCCCACCTTTCCTGTCCTCCTCCTATTCCGTTCTCCTGTCCCATCCCCCTCGCTCCCCATTTCCCACCTTTCCTGTCCTCCTTCTATATTCCGTTCTTCCTGTCCCATCCCCCTCGCTCCCCATTCCCACCTTTCCTGTCCTCCTTCTATTCCGTTCTCCTGTCCCATCCCCCACGCTCCCCATTCCCACCTCTCCTGTCCTCCTCCTATTCCGTTCTCCTGTCCCATCCCCCTCGCTCCCCATTCCCACCTTTCCTGTCCTTTTTCCGTTCTCCTGTCCCATCCCCCTCGCTCCCCATTCCCACCTTTCCTGTCCTCCTTCTATTCCGTTCTCCTGTCCCATCCCCCTCGCTCCCCATTCCCACCTCTCCTGTCCTCCTCCTATTCCGTTCTCCTGTCCCATCCCCCTCGCTCCCCATTCCCACCTTTCCTGTTCCTATTCCGTTCTCCTGTCCCATCCCCCTCGCTCCCCATTCTCCCACCTTCCTCACCATTCCTCCTCTATTCCGTTCTCCTGTCCCATCCCCCACGCTCCCCATTCCCACCTCTCCTGTCCTCCTCCTATTCCGTTCTCCTGTCCCATCCCCCTCGCTCCCCATTCCCACCTTCCTGTCCTCCTCCTATTCCGTTCTCTGTCCCATCCCCCTCGCTCCCCATTCCCACTTCCTGTCCTCTCTATTCCGTTCTCCTGTCCCATCCCCCTCGCTCCCCATTCCCACCTCTCCTGTCCTCCTCCTATTCCGTTCTCCTGTCCCATCCCCCTCGCTCCCCATTCCCACCTCTCCTGTCCTCCTCCTATTCCGTTCTCCTGTCCCATCCCCCTCGCTCCCCATTCCCACCTCTCCTGTCCTCCTTCTATTCCGTTCTCCTGTCCCATCCCCCTCGCTCCCCATTCCCACCTCTCCTGTCCTCCTTCTATTCCGTTCTCCTTCCACCCTGCTCCCCATCCACCTCCCTGTCTCCTATGTTCTCCGTCCATCCCTCGCTCCCCATTCCCACCTCTCCTGTCCTCCTTCTATTCCGTTCTCCTGTCCCATCCCCCTCGCTCCCCATTCCCACCTCTCCTGTCCTCCCTATTCCGTTCTCCTCCCCCCCCGCTCCCCATTCCCACCTTCTGCCCTATTCGTCCCTGTCATTGTCCCATTCCATCTCCTGTCCTCCTTCTATTCCGTTTCCTGTCCCATCCCCCTCGCTCCCCATTCCCACCTTCCTGTCCTCCTCCTATTCCGTTCTCCTGTCCCATCCCCCACGCTCCCCATTCCCACCTCTCCTGTCCTCCTCCTATTCCGTTCTCCTGTCCCATCCCCCTCGCTCCCCATTCCCACCTCTCCTGTCCTCCTATTCCGTTCTCCTGTCCCATCCCCCTCGCTCCCCATTCCCACCTTTCCTGTCCTCCTTCTATTCCGTTCTCCTGTCCCATCCCCCTCGCTCCCCATTCCCACCTCTCCTGTCCTCCTTCTATTCCGTTCTCCTGTCCCATCCCCCTCGCTCCCCATTCCCACCTCTCCTGTCCTCCTATTCCGTTCTCCTGTCCCATCCCCCTCGCTCCCCATTCCCACCTCTCCTGTCCTCCTATTCCGTTCTCCTGTCCCATCCCCCTCGCTCCCCATTCCCACCTCTCCTGTCCTCCTATTCCGTTCTCCTGTCCCATCCCCCTCGCTCCCCATTCCCACCTCTCCTGTCCTCCTTCTATTCCGTTCTCCTGTCCCACCCCCCTCGCTCCCCATTCCCACCTTTCCTGTCCTCCTTCTATTCCGTTCTCCTGTCCCACCCCCCTCGCTCCCCATTCCCACCTTTCCTGTCCTCCTCCTATTCCGTTCTCCTGTCCCATCCCCCTCGCTCCCCATTCCCACCTCTCCTGTCCTCCTTCTATTCCGTTCTCCTGTCCCATCCCCCACGCTCCCCATTCCCACCTTTCCTGTCCTCCTATTCCGTTCTCCTGTCCCATCCCCCACGCTCCCCATTCCCACCTTTCCTGTCCTCCTTCTATTCCGTTCTCCTGTCCCATCCTTCTTTCCTTCCTTCTGTCCGCATCTGTGTCAGTGAAAGTGTGTGTGCGCGCGCGCATCCCGCTCCCCCCTCCCCCCCCCCCCCCCTTCCCCCCGTCTTATGCTTTGTCTCTTCTGTATTCGTGTGTTTGTATGTCTTTCAGTTTGCTTGCCTGGCGGTCCGTTTATCTCCCCACCACCCACCCCTCCCTTTTTCTATTTGTCTTTTTTTCTGTTTTAATTACGCGCACGTGAGAGAGAGAGAGAGAGAGAGAGAGAGAGAGAGAGAGAGAGAGGGGGGGGAAGAGAGAGAGAGAGAGAGAGAGAGAGAGAGAGAGAGAGAGAGAGAGCCTGTGTGTTTACGCGCGCACGTGAGAGAGAGAGAGAGAGAGAGAGAGAGAGAGAGCGAGCGAGCGAGCGAGCGAGAGAGAGAATTACGCGCTCACGTGAGAGAGAGAGGGGGAGAGAGATAATTACGCGTTCACGTGAGCGAGAGAGAGCGGGAGAGAGAGAGAATTACGCACGCACGTAAGAGAGAGAGAGAGAGAGAGAGAGAGAGAGAGAGAGAGAGAGAATTGCGGGCGCACGTGAGAGAGAGAGAGAGAGAGAGAGAGAGAGAGAGAGAGAGAGAGAGAGAGAGAGAGAGAGAGCCTGTGTGTTTAGACGGTATGTAAGTGGGATAACTCACAGGATTACGGCCTCGGTTTTGACAAGCCACACTTTTTTTTTTATCGAAAGAGGGGAGGGTGGGGTGGGGGTGGGGGGGGGGGCAGAAACGGAGGAGAGGGGAGGTGGGTGAAGAAGGAGATGGAGGGAGTGCGGAACGTGATACAAACTTCCTTTCTTTTTGTCTTTCTCGTCATATTGCTCTTGTATGTGTGTGTGTGTGTGTGTGTGTGTGTGTGTGTGTGTGTGTGTGACTTTGTTTCTGAAGGGACTACTGTATATTTGACATGTTCGTGACAGGGGCTTGACATGTTTGGCCCAGCAAAGCTTATAGACTGGGAAACATTCTCTCTTGATCCGTGTGACCTGTGGCATGGGGAATGTGGATTGGGGGTGGGGTTGGGTGGGGGGAGGGGGGGGGGGTAACAGCCCAGTGATGGCTGTTTGCCTTCGATTTTTGAGTTGTCAGGTTAACGCTGTAGTCTGAAAAACAAACAAGGAAACAACAGGAAGAAGAAGAACAACAACAGCAACAACGACGATGGTTTATATTTAGACACTACCAAGAAAATGTTGAACAAAAGCTGGGTTTTTGTGTGTGTGTTACATCTGGATGAATGTTGAGTGAATTACTAACGGAAAGAAGCAGAATAAGGGACTGAAAAGTTCTTTTTTTAATGAAAAAAAACCTTTTCTGTCATTTCATTTTATTGATATATAATTAATATAGTTTATGTCAAGACTACAGGACTCGCTGAGTTCCGTTAACTGTGTAAGCTTTTTCGTGATTAGTGCCCACATGACGCGGCGTTAACCTACGACTGTGTCTGGATTGTAGTGTTTTTATTTTATTATCATTTTTTTTTTAAAGTTTTGTCATTGTTTTGTTTGTTTGTTTTGTTGTTGCTCAATCTCATAACCAGATTCCTTTCTTTTTCTTTTTTTTTGTTGTTCCTTTGCTCCTCCAAATGTTTGTTTTTGTGCCAAAAGAGTACATTTCCCCAAAGAGACAATAGTGGATGCAGTTGCACAAGCGTTTACAATAAACGAAGGAGCAAAGCATTAATCCAGTAAGTTATTTAGTTGATAATTAATCAAGAAACGCCAGCAATCTCTCTATGAACAACGAAAGGTTTAGAAAGGTAAGCCGGAAATGTGCATGTGCGCATAGTATAAATTTGTGCACGTACACATAAATCGGGCAGTGCGGGTACACCTTTGTAGGTGCATATGCATTTTATCAATCTTTCTAGCAATCTATCTATCTATCTATCTGTCTATCTGTCTATCTATCTGTATATCTGTCTGTCTGTCTGTCTGTCTGTCTATATCTGTCTCACTGCCTGTCTGTCAACGTCTGTTAGTCCGTCCGTCCGTATATCTCTCTTCATCTCTCTCTCTCCTCTCTCTCTCTCTCTCCTCTCTCTCTCTCTCTCTCTCTCTCTCTCTCTCTCTCTCCCTCTCTCTGTCTCTGTCTTCCTATGGAGACACTTACACCACGCATGAAAGATTGTGTTGAAACACGCAAGAGACACGCGTAAAAACCAGGAAGCTGGCGCTTACGCCCGTGTACACTCAAACTCTCTCTCTCTCTCTCTCTCTCTCTCTCTGTCCCTCTCTCTCTCTCTCTCTTACACACACACACACACACACACACACACACACACACACACACACACACACATACATACACACACTCGCACACACACACACACACACACACACACACACACACACACACACACACACACACACAGACACACACTCTACTCTCTCCCACTCATATACGCACACGCACCTCCCTGCCAAATCCCCCTCTATCCCATATCTTTCAGATGCCACTGATTTAATTAAGGCACTGTAGAAAACCTCCTTTGAAGCCCTGAGAAGTCAGGGGGACCTTGCCTCAGACGCACAGCTCCGGGAGGAACCTCACTACACTGGCAGACGAAGGGATCAGTGCGGAGGGGGGAAAAAGCCCGGGAGTGGAAGCCCCCAATAATCTGTGACAGCGCTTCCTCTTTTCCTTTTCCACTTCATCTTCACATCGCTGTCTGCGGTCGTTGTGTGTACCTGTCTGTCTGCCTGCCTGCCTGCTTGCTTGCTGTCTGTCTGTGTGTCTGTCTCTCGCTGATGCACGATGGTCTCTGGGAGTTTGTTGTTGTCTTTCCTTGTCTCTCTGATCATTAGTTTGGTGCCTTTTGTCTCGTCTCAGTCTCTCTGTGGCCTGGCTGTCTGCTCATCAGTTTCTGTCTCTTCGTGTTTTTTCGTTCGTTCTGTCTCTTGTTCTCTCTCTCTCTCTCTCTCTCTCTCTCTCTCTCTCTTTCTCTCTCTCTCTCTCTCTCTCTCTTCTCTCCGTCTGTCGGTCTATGTATGTCCTCTCTCTCTCTCTCTCTCTCTCTCTCTCTCTCTCTCCTCTCTCTCTCTCTCTCTCTCCACACACACACACACAAACACACATACATCGACAATCATTTCTCTTCCTCTTTTCTCTGTTTGTTGTCTTTCTCTCTGCAACTCTGCCACCCCCACCCCCTTCCCTTTCTCCCTCTCTCTTTTTCTTTCACGCACAGACGTTCACACTCACACACACACACACAACTGAACTAGTTGAGGCAGTAAACAGAAAAGGAAAGGATGGATGTCAGTCGTCCTTGCCTAGATTAAAAGATTTTTTTTTGTGCTATAGATGTTATTTTGAACAGTTCGGCCACCAATCGGGTCTCTACAGAACCCAGTAAACGGTCTTCAAAGGGAGTCTGATTAATTTTTTTTTTTTTACCTTGCAGGATTTTAACGGTAAGACAGAATTAGAACTAGGGGGGCGGTGGCCTACCTTGCAAAAATTAAAGATCTTTTAGTGGAAAATAGTAATCGGTGATTTGGATTTACGTTAATTGCGAAATTATGGAAGTAATATAGAGTGTAAGAAAGATATGATCTCTCTGCTCCCCTTCCGCCTGTCCCTCCCCCCTCCCTCACCGTCCACTTCTGTTAAAAAAATATCTTTCTAAAAAAAAAAAAAATGAACGTTCAGTAGCGGTGGTTGGATCCTCATTATTAATGGCCGTGTGCATAGTGCAAGCTTTTTCATTTAGAAGCGATTCATTCAAAGCACTAGAGAGACCTCTTCGGAAGTTAGGAGGGAAATTGGAAAGGAAGGACAGACAAGGAGGTAGGAGGGAAATTGGAAAGGAAGGACAGACAAGGAGGTAGGAGGGAAATTGGAAAGGAAGGACAGACAGGGAGGTAGGAGGGAAATTGGAAAGGAAGGACAGACAAGGAGGTAGGAGGGAAATTGGAAAGGAAGGACAGACAAGGAGGTAGGAGGGAAATTGGAAAGGAAGGACAGACAAGGAGGTAGGAGGGAAATTGGAAAGGAAGGACAGACAAGGAGGTAGGAGGGAAATTGGAAAGGAAGGACAGACAGGGAGGTAGGAGGAAATTGGAAAGGAAGGACAGACAAGGAGGTAGGAGGGAAATTGGAAAGGAAGGACAGACAGGGAGGTAGGAGGGAAATTGGAAAGGAAGGACAGACAAGGAGGTAGGAGGGAAATTGAAGGAGGACAGACAAGGAGTAGGAGGAAATGGAAAGGAAGG
>CM065739.1:19132852-19137852 GCA_033310375.1 Conus canariensis
AAAGAGAACGACAACAACAACAGCAGCAACAACAACAACAACAACAGAAATCCCTAAACCAAACTCTGCTCTACTCCG
Organism: Conus canariensis; assembly: GCA_033310375.1. Taxonomy (NCBI): domain Eukaryota; kingdom Metazoa; phylum Mollusca; class Gastropoda; order Neogastropoda; family Conidae; genus Conus; species Conus canariensis. The sequence continues at coordinate 19,132,931 of CM065739.1, forward strand.
TTCCCACCAGATTAAAGAGAACGACAACAACAACAGCAATAACAACAACAACAACAGAAACCCCTAAACCAAACTCTGCTCTACTCCGTTCCCACCAGATTAAAGAGAACGACAACAACAACAGCAATAACAACAACAACAACAAAAAAAACCAACAGAAAACCCTTAAACCAAATTCTGCTCTTCTCCGTTCCCACCGGATTAAAAAGAACAACATTAACAACAACAACAACAGGAGAACTCCCCCCCCCTCCTCCCCAACCAAAACTCACATCCTTTATTCCGGTGCCATGACCATGTACCTGGGATAGCAGGTACGAACAGATCGACACCACTGCAACAAGCAACCAGGTCACGTTCCAAGGCGGGTGCGGGAGATTGGCCTGGGCCCCATTTCACGGTGAGGGACGGAGGGAGGCACTGGCCCAATCAGGAGGAGAAAACAGCCATTGACTTTTCCCCCGGACACTGGGATTGATTGCCGAACACATTCTGCTGATACTGGGCGATTCTACGGAGTCTAGAAGAGTCTTTTTCTCCCTCCCCACTCACACTCCCCTAAGGAGGAAGTTTAAGGGGGGTGTGTGTGTGTGTGTGTGTGTGTGTGCGTGTGCGTGCGTGCGTGTGTGACGCTGGCACGTGTAGATGCGTAGTTACATAAGCATAAGTACAGAAAGGCAAGTATACATGTCTGTGATTACATCATATGCGCGCGCGTGTATATATGTATACGCGCGCGCGGGGGGTTGCGTCAGATCTTCAGTCCTGCGGGCATGATCAAACCCACAGTCTTCTCGAGGTCTTGACGGCAGACTCAAAGCTACATCTGCAGTTATGCACCCTCTGGCCAGGTTTGACGCCGTAGAACATCATTGGCTGGACAGTGTTGGAGGATGCGTTATGGGGTCTGAGATCCAGTGCCACACGTGCATTCATCTGTGTGGGCAATCTTAATGCGGCTGAGGTGTCTCAGCAGTCGGCAGTGTCCAGTTCTCAGTCTGGAGAAGATTGTTTGCTGGTATCTCCGAAGCTGATGGATTGGATCAGCACCACTGTCTGCTCCCAGCCTTCTCTTCCACTGGTTTTGATATTGGTTGTTGATGATAGTTTTGGTCTCTTTGTAGGTCACTGGGTGGCTGAAATGCTCCGTATTGCTGCCTGCCTTGGGCAGAGCGTCAGCCTTCTCATTCCCAGTGATCCCACAGTGAGATGGAATCCACTGGAGTACAATGGTACAAAGGCAAGTTGTAGAAAATTGGTCCATTAAAGGGAGAACGAAAAACGAAGAGAAGTTGTTTTGTGGGTAACTCGCTGAAAATGTCAGATTTTCTTCCGAACCGGGTGCTTCTGTCAGTAGCATGCAGTTCCTTCCGCCCCTGGGCGCATGAACAGCCTCGTCCTGTAAGATACCACTTGCCCTAACGCAGATTCTGGAACTTTTTTGTTGCTGCTCTTGAGCAGGCCTTGCAGATAGCATCGATGTGTTTTGACCTCTTGGACCCAACATTCTTCTTCTTCTTGTTCTTCATTCTTCTTCTTCTTCTCCTTCTTTTTCCTCCTCCTCTTCTTCTTCTTCTTCTTCTTTCTGCTTCTTCTTCTTCCATCCTTCCTTCCTTAACTCCACGAGGATTCACTGGGGCACCACACTGAGGTCGGTCAAGAACAGTTCATCAGATTCCTCCAGTTCTGTCGGTTGTTTGCCAAGGCCTGGGTCTCTGCAAATGTTTCTCCCTATCTGCTCTGCAATGTCAGTCCATCGGTTTTTTTTGTTTGTTTGTTTGGTGTTTTTTTCCTGCCTTCCCGTCCGTCTCATTCCTTCAACAGTTCCATGGAGAATTGTATGAGCAAGGCCATTGGATCTTATTACACAGCCATTCCAACACAGTTGTCTTTTCCTGATTGATGTCAACAGATCTTCGTACGGTCCTGTGCGGTGCCTGATTGCACCGCACTTGTTGATTGGCAAGATGATAGGTGTATGGTGTGACGCACTTGTTGATTGGCAAGATGATAGGTGTATGGTGTGACGCACTTGTTGATTGGCAAGATGATAGGTGTATGGTGTGACGCACTTGTTGATTGGCAAGATGATAGGTGAATGGTGTGACGCACTTGTTGATTGGCAAGATGATAGATGTATGGTGTGACGCACTTGTTGATTGGCAAGATGATAAGTGTATGGTGTGACGCACTTGTTGATTGGCAAGATGATAGGTGTATGGTTTGACGCACTTGTTGATTGGCAAGATGATAGGTGTATGGTTTGACGCACTTGTTGATTGGCAAGATGATAGGTGAATGGTGTGACGCACTTGTTGATTGGCAAGATGATAGGTGTATGGTTTGACGCACTTGTTGATTGGCAAGATGATAGGTGTATGGTTTGACGCACTTGTTGATTGGCAAGATGATAGGTGTATGGTTTGACGCACTTGTTGATTGGCAAGATGATAGGTGTATGGTTTGACACACTTGTTGATTGGCAAGATGATAGGTGTATGGTTTGACAACACTTGTTGATTGGCAAGATGATAGGTGTATGGTTTGACACACTTGTTGATTGGCAAGATGATAGGTGTATGGTTTGACACACTTGTTGATTGGCAAGATGATAGGTGTATGGTGGACATTGTTGATGAAGTGAGGAGGTGCGCACTTGTTGATTGGCAAGATGATGAGTATACCTAATGTTCAGGAACTTGCGGTGACATAGTATTTCCATAGCTTGGATTCTCCTTTCGAGATCCGCCGTGTCTGTGTCTGGTGTGCGCACAGGAAGAGGATATACACCAGTGTACGCAGAAGCCTGATCTTGTGGTTCATGAAGATGTATGGTATTGTCCTCCCATACGAGGTTTAACCCTAACAGTGCTGTGGTTGTCTTGGATGCCATGAAGAAAACGTCTGGTTTAACCCTAACAGTGCTGTGGTTGTCTTGGATGCCATGAAGAGAACGCCTGGTTTAACCCTAACAGTGCTGTGGTTGTCTTGGATGCCATGAAGAGAACGCCTGGTTTAACCCTAACAGTGCTGTTGTCTTGGATGCCATGAAGAGAACGTCTGGTTTAACCCTAACAGTGCTGTTGTCTTGGATGCCATGAAGAGAACGTCTGGTTTAACCCTAACAGTGCTGTGGTTATCTTGGATGCCATGAAGAGAACGTGTGGTTTAACCCGAACAGTGCTGTGGTTGTCTTGGATGCCATGAAGAGAATGTCTGGTTTAACCTTAACAGTGCTGTGGTTGTCTTGGATGCCGTGAAGAGAACGCCTGGTTTAACCCTAACAGTGCTGTTGTCTTGGATGCCATGAAGAGAACGCCTGGTTTAACCCTAACAGTGCTGTGGTTGTCTTGGATGCCGTGAACAGAACGCCTGGTTTAACCCTAACAGTGCTGTGGTTGTCTTGGATGCCATGAAGAGAATGTCTGGTTTAACCCTAACAGTGCTGTGGTTGTCTTGGATGCCATGAAGAGAACGTCTGGTTTAACCCTAACAGTGCTGTGGTTGTCTTGGATGCCATGAAGAGAATGTCTGGGTTGGATCCCTCACAGCTAACGATGGGTTGCAAGTTAGTGAACTGCTGAACATGTTCTAGCTTCTGACCATACGTCAGTGTTGATGGTGGTGTTGTGGCAAGCCGTCATCAACGTGTTCTTCTCGACTCTGATCTCCATGCTATAATCATCTTGATGTTTCTCATCCAGTCGTACAACAAGCTCGGCGAGTTCTTGTTCGTTGATTGCCAGGCCATCGACGTCATCTGCAAATCAAAGGTTTGTGATGACTCTTCCTTCACTGGTGAACGCGCTGACGTGATCTTCAGAGGGCATCTGTGTGGGACCCGACAAACACAGACACATTGGATTCACTCGTAAAGAGAACCAGCACCGGAAGATTATAGCTACACGCACGCACGCACGCACGCACACACGCACGCACGCACACACGCACGCACACATACACACGCATGCCACCAATTAGGATTAGGATTGGTTGGAACCAGCACCGGAAGATTATAGCTACGCACGCACGCACGCACGCATGGACGCACGCACGCACACACATATGCCACAATTAGGATTTTGCACTAAAGCACTATATAATCCATGCAAGCGTTTTGAGGCTTACCATAGATTTGAGCCAGCCTTTGATGTTAAACTGATAATCGATCAAAAGAACAACTCCCCACCAATTATTTCCCTTGTTTGGGGGGATTTTCACCGATGAAACCACACTCTTCAAATATATGACCTTCCCCTTAGTTGACGGCAGATTTCAAGTCTTTGCACTCACCCGTGATCCTATCTTTGCGCCAGCTGGAAGCGCCCAAATAGTCCCATTCAACTGATTTTAATCTATTTGCTTGGAACCTCGTGGCTTATACCTTGATGGCCATAGGAAAGAATGAGGAGGATCAACTTTCAGACACAGTAAAAATTCTCAAAGGAATCTAATTGCGCCAGTCTATAGATACTCGACTCCTTAAGCAAGGCCTTGGCGCAATCATTGTTGGAGTGCACACACACACACGCACGCACGCATGCACGCACGCACAGAATTTCGGTTGCGGCCATTGGCAAGTGTTACGACTGGTCAGTGACTGTTTTCCCCGTGGTTTGGCCAGCCCTTCGTCCTTCACCCCTTCCCCCCTCCCCCGCCCCCCACTTTCCCCACCTCACTCCTTCCCCACGCTGGCGAAGTTTTTCCCTGCTATGAGATATGATGGTATTGGTCTGGTCGCTATGGACACTCAGTGTGTGGTCCGTGGATATTTTTTTTTGGGGGGGTTGGTATTGGGTCGTATAGTATAGCGTTGTATTGCGTTAGGTGTTACGTTGTGATTTATTGTGTTGCGTGGCATGGTATTGTATTATGAGAATACTATTGTGTTGTTTTGCATTGTATTCTGTGGTAATGTACTC
>CM065739.1:19145352-19150352 GCA_033310375.1 Conus canariensis
CACACACACACACACACACAAAGTGAGACAGCAAGGAGCAACGCTTTATGGTCTCCACGAGTGACGCTGGTGATGATGGCCAGGACATTGGAGGTAGCTCTGTCGCTGTTGATGACAGCCTGGACATTGGAGGTAGCTCTGTCGCTGGTGATGATGGCCATACACTGTCATTGTCTGTGCTACAACCACCAACGTCTTGTTGCTGTGGAAATAATGCGTTGGTATTTTGTCTGGTTATTCTGTTGGCAGTTTTGAGTTCACGTGCGCGAGCTTCCCGTCATTATCATGATCATCTTTCTGTCTGTCTGTCTTTCTCTGTCTCTCCCCCTCCATATCCCTCTTTCCCCACTTCTCTCTTTCCCTCTCCCCTCTCTGTCTCCCCCTTCATCCCCCCACTCTCTCTCTTCACTCGTTTCCATCTCTTTGTGGTATAAAAATCATTGTGGCAACGTCAAGAAGTATTAAGATCGTCGTGATTCCAGATCTTCAGAAGAGCAGAGAGAGAGAGAGAGAGAGAGAGAGAGAGAGAGAGAGAGATTGACGAAAGAACGAAAAAGAATAAAGGAAGTGGACAAAAACATAAAAGAAGAAATACACGTACAAGGAAAGAGACAGAAAGGAACACAAAAGAGGAGAGAATCAAAGAAGAAGAAATCCAGAAGAACGAGATGAAAAAAGGGGAAAAAAATGAGAAGGAAGGGGCAAAAGAAGAAGGAAGGAAGGTGAACGAAAAACTCCCTGCCAGTACGGGAAGCCTTCACAGACTAGGAGCCAGAAGCGCGGTATGTGTGCTATGTGATCTAAGCCTTCACAGACTAGGAGGCAGAAGCGCGGTGTGTGTGCTATGTGATCTAAGCCTTCACAGACTAGGAGGCAGAAGCGCGTGTGTGTGTGCTATGTGATCTAAGCCTTCACAGACTAGGAGGCAGAAGCGCGGTGTGTGTGCTATGTGACCTGCACCACAAGACAGACAGAGAACGGAGTCACAGGGCCGAAGCTGAAATGTCTGCCGCTTTGTCTGTTGCTTCCGGACATCCTTACATTCCGCCGTTTTTCATGGCCACGCACACGGATGGGAAGGGAAGGGTATGAAGTGCACGCGCGTGTGAGTGAGTGTGTGTGTGTGTGTGTGTGTGTGTGTGTGTGTGTGTGTGTGTGTGTGTGTGTGTGATGTCTGAGAGAGAGAGAGAGAGAGAGAGAGAGAGAGAAAGAGAGAGAGAGTGTGTGTAGGGTATAAAGTATGTGTGTGTGTGTGTGTGTGTGTGTGTGTGTGTGTGTGTGTGTGTGTGTGTGTTTGTGCGTGCGTGCGCGTGTGTGCGTGCATGTATGTGTGTGTGTGTGAGATAGAGAGAGAGAGTGAGTGAGTGTGTGTCTGTGTGTTTGTATTATGTGTGTTTGTGTGCGCGCGCGCGCATTAGAAACGCAAGTCGTTGTGGAAGGAGGGGGGGGGGGGGGAATAAGAAGGCCTGACTGGCGGAGGGGGCGTGTGTGTGTGATGTATTGCTTTCTCCTCCTTCCGGACGATAAGACACAGGGAATTAATGAGCACGGCAATCAACGGCAATGAGGAGCTCAAGTCCACCCCCCTCCGAGGAAACAGGCGGAACTAGGACTCTGGCGTCAAATACGTCTTCTGTCTCTCTGTCTGCCGGGCATCTAGACTGTTGTGTCTTGTCTAGTCAGTCACATCTGTGTCTCTTTCGCTTATGCTCTTCTCTCATTGTGTATAAGGGAGTGTGTACGTGTGTGGTTGTTTTAGGGGTGATGGTGGGTGAGGAGGTGGGGGGGTGGGAGTATCAGTGTGGTAAGGGCGTGTTTGTGTGTGTGTGTGTGTGTGTGTGTGTGTGTGTGTGTGTGTGTGTGTGTGTGTGTGTCCATCAGTCTTGGGTTTTATTGTTCTGATCAACAGTATTGGCGATCAAATCTTTGATGTTTGAGAGAGAGGAGAGAGAGAGAGAGAGAGAGAGAGAGAGAGAGAGAGAGAGAGAGAGAGAGAGCAAGACAAGACAAGACAAAATTCTTTATTTACGAGGATAATAGATAAGCACTGACGTGCTTTTTTACATCCAGTCCTCGCCCTGAGTAGGGACTACAACATGCAGTGAAATCAATTAATGTAAGAAAGCAAAGAAGCAAGCAAAGCGGTCATGTAATCATAGAGGAACATCAAATGAAAATAGAAGAGAAATGAAAACAAAACAAAAAATAAGAATAATAATAATAAACAAACAAACAAACAAACAAAAATAATAATAATAAAATAAAATAAAAATAAAAGTGAGAATAACAATAATGAAAAGGAAGGAGAGTATTGATCGCCAATACCGTTGATCAGAACAATAAAACCCAAGAGAGAGAGAGAGAGAGAGAGAGAGAGAGAGAGGAGAGAGAGAGAGAGAGAGAGAAAACAAATGCCCGTGTTTATGCCTCCATCTCATTATTTAAGTTGTCTGCCTCATTTTATGTGTCTTTGTGGAAGTGTGTTGGTACCCAGACCTAGTAGCGATTGTGTCTTGAGTTTCGGATGTGTTGTTTGACAGGTGGTTTGAAGGGATTGTAAGGTACTTGTGCGTATGAATTATTTTGACTCGCGTTTTTGGTATCTTTGTCTCATCTGGTCTTCTTCACTCTGTCATTCATTTTATTTGTCCCATTGCCACGTCTCTTCCCTCTTCCACTGTCGGTTTCACTCCTGTACCTACTGCTTGCTGTAGTCGTGGATGGATGAAAGAAAAAAGTGAAATCCAGGAAAGAGGGATTTACTGTGGCCTTTCAAAAGGTGCGCTCGCGCACGAGAGAGAGAGAGAGAGAGAGAGAGAGAGAGAGAGAGAGACAGACAGACAGACAGACAGACAGACAGACAGACAGACAGACAGACAGACAGACAGACTGACTGACTGACTGACTGACTGACTGACTGAAAAAAAAAACAACCCAGAAACAACAGAAAACTGAAGAGTGGCAAAAAGAAAGAATTGGAATGGAAGAAATGAAGGAAAAAAAGGAAGAAGGTAAAAGATCAAGAGAGAACAAAGAGAGAGAGAAAGGGAGAGAGAGAGAGAGAGAGAGAGTGTGTGTGTGGGGGGGGGGGGGGGGGAGCAAGCGAGTATGTGAACTCCACCGTCAAAGCCAGAGTGATGGTGTGTGTGCTATGAACAGAAAAAAGGAGGAAGCGAGTCACAAGGCCATAGCCAAAATGTCGCCTCCGTGTTACTTCCGTGCATATATTTGCATTTGTTTGTGTGCCAAACGAATGGCTCGTGGAAGACGAGGAATCAGAGGCTGACCTTGTTTGCATTTGTGTGGGGAGATGCTGACTTTCCGTTGCTTTTGATAACTTACACAGAGGGACAGACGGGGAGGTTGGCAAGGACGGGGGCAACGATGGAAGAAGAAACGTGTCGTGGAAAGAGAGTGGGAGGGGTGGGGGGACGTCTCAGTGGTGGGTGGGTGGGTGGGATGATATCGCCTCCTTCTTGTCTTCCCGGTTCCCTGGAGACGGTAAGTCTCTGGGAATTAATGATCAGGGCGATCAGTCGTTATATGAGGGGTAGAAGTGCCTTCTCCTTGGAGGGATTTGGCCCAACAACGTCTTCATCCACGGCAGGCGTCAGATATCTTGTTACCGTCCGTCTGTCTTGTATGTCTGGTATGGCTGTTCTTCTTCCTCTGTCTGTCTGTTCCCCCTGTCTCTGTTCTCTCTCTCTCTCTCTCTCTCTCTCTCTCTCTGCTCTCTCTCTCTCTCCTCTCTCTCTCTCTCTCTCTCTCTCTCGTAAGAGGTGTGTGTGTGAGTGTGTGTGTGTTGTGCGTACATGCTTGCGTGCGTGCGTGCGTGCGTACGCGCACGCGCGCATGTGTGTGTAGGAGGTTGTGTGTGTGTGTGTAGGAGTTGTGTGTGTGTGTAGGAGTTGTGTGTGTGTGTGTGTGTGTGTGTGTGTGTGTGTGTGTGTTTAGAAGATGGTGGTGGTTATGTGAGGGAGGGTGTGTGTGTGAGTGTTTGTGTAGTCCATCAGCCTTGGGTTTTATTGTTCTGGGCAATGGCATTGACGATCAAATCTTGGCGTTAGAGGGCAGATTAGAGAGAGAGAGAGAGAGAGAGAGAGAGAGAGAGAGAGCTTGTGCCAGTGTTTATGCCTCCATCTGATTATCTATGTTGTCTGCCTCATTTGATATGTCTGAGTGGAAGTGTGTGTTCGTGTCCGGGTGCAGGAGCGATTATGTCTTGAGTTCTGTATGTCTTGTTTCTAGGAGGTTTAAGACATTGTAAGGTACTTGTGCGTATGAATTATTTTGTCTCGCATTGTTGGCATCTCTGTCTCATCTGGTCTTCTTCATTCTCATTCATTTAATTTCTGCCCCATTGCTACGCCCCTTCCATCTTCCATTGTCAGTTTCGTTCCAATACCTACCGCTTGAATGGCATTGGATGAAAGAAAAAAGTAAAATCCAAGAAAGATGAATTTGCTGTGCATCTTTCAGAAGGCTAGAGGAGAGAGAGACAGAGACAGAGACAGAGACAGACAGACAGACAGACTTGACTGACTGACTGACGGAAAAAAACAACAGAATCATTTTTTTTAATGGAAAAAATAAAAAAAATGGCATGAAAGAAAATGAAAAAAAATTAAGAAAGAAAAAATAGAGAGAGAGAGAGAGAGAGAGAGAGAGAGAGGAGAGAGAGAGAGAGAGAGAGAGCAAGTATGTGAACTCCACGGTCAAAGCCAGGAAGGTGGTGGGTGTGCTTGTTGATAGGGATCAAAAGATAAAAAGGAGGAAGGGAGTCACAAGGCCATAGCCGAAATGTCGCCTCTGTGTTACTTCCGTGCATATATTTGCATATGTTTGTGTGCGAAACGAATGGCTCGTGAAAGACGGGGAATCATATATATATAATATAGATAGATAGATAGATAGATAGATAGATAGATATATGCAGTGCCCATTTGCCCGTTGCCGACGAAGTGCACGATGCTGTGCGCTCACTGCAGCCTTCACTCACT
>CM065739.1:19160352-19172852 GCA_033310375.1 Conus canariensis
CTCATCATCCTTTGTTGTTTTCTTTTTATTCATTCGTTCGTTGATTTTTACATTTATTAATTATTTGTGTTACTTTTCTCTTTTTATTCGTACTGTCCTGCTTTCTTCCGTCCTCTTTCCCAACTTTCAAAGACCCTAGTCAATGGATTCACTTGCTTATTTTGTTTGTTTTCCTTTCATTTCGTTTTCCCCCTTATATTCATCCATTCGTACATTTATTCATTCATTTTGTTTTCTTAAATTTCGTTTTTCCCCTTTCAATCATTCGTTCATTCATTCATTATTAATTGATTAAGATCTTCTTTCTTCCTTTTCTGCCTCAGCGCACCTCCCTCCCTTCCTTTCTTTCACTTTACTTCCCTTCTTCATCTGTTTTCCTTGTTCTTTCCATCCTGTTTATTTATTTACTATTTATTTCATCACCTTTTTTAAAAAGCTAATATGGCAGGCTGTCTGTTTGGTTATCCCTCTCTACTGCCCTGTAAGAGGCACTGTGTTGGCGATAATTGATATCTTCCTCTCAGTTTTTGTGTACTTTAGCAACGGGATGAGCATAATCGTTTGTTTGGTGAATGAAAATTTGATGATTTATGTCAACAGTTGTCAAAGGTAGGGAATGCAAAGAGAGAGGAGAGTGAGAGAGGCAGGGAGAGAGAGAGAGAGAGAGAGAGAGAGAGAGAGAGGGGGGGGGGGCAGGGGGGGGGGGGGGACGGAGGGAGGGAGAAGAAGAAGAAAAAAATCGAAGAAGAGCCGAACGAACGTTAAGCCAGGCCAAGGATTTACACACACACACACACACGCACACCACACACACACACACACACACACACACACACACACACACACACAACACACACACACACACAGAGTGAACAAGTTCAGTGATTTTCCATACATGACAAGATGTTCTGCTTCGTTACGTCTCGTACTCGGTGGCTCAGCAGCATTGACGTGAAGAGGTCTGTCGTGTCACATCACGAGAGAGAGAGAGAGAGAGAGAGAGAGAGAGAGAGGAGAGAGAGAGAGAGAGAGAGAGAAGAGGAGGCAAGCAGGTGGTCAGAATAAAAAGAACAAGAAGAAAAAGGAAGCACATCACGACAACAAACATAACCACATCAGCAGTCATTCCTCCTGCTCTAGACAAAGTCATCCACATAATCTCACCCCCAGCCCTTTTGAAGAACCCCAACAGAAGCTCGGGTATTTCACCACAGCCTTTACGCTGTGTACAGGGCAAGATATGAGAGCTGATTTATTGACTTCCTCCAGACAGATAAGAGTAGTCTATGGTAAGAGCGACACAGCCATTTCGCTTAATTTACCTCTCAGGATTTAAAATTTAAATGCACTTAGACATAACAGAACATTTCCAAGAAAATCACAAGGACAGATATATTAAGCAGCAAAAATTGGTCAGCTGATGACCACACCCTGTAGAGTTTTCATGCAGGCGTACAGCAAAAAAAAGTTGACATGTCTATAAATTGTGACATGTACATGAAGAGTATATAACATTTTTCAGACCAAAGATGGGAGAATGGTCCACAAAAGTAGCAGAACAGACGACAGTAAAGAAAGGCTGAAGCTAAGAGATGCGGATTCACAAAGAGAGAGAGAGGGGGGGGAGAGGGAGGAAAGGAGGGAGGGAAGAGAGAGAGAGAGAGAGAGAGAGAGAGAGAGAAAGAGGAAACTTCTAGCACAGAACGTCCAGAATGCCTGGGGAACTGTCTGTACTGAACGAGCCATCGGCATCCCTAAGAGGACCTGGTAGTTTCAGAATCTAACTTTTTTCTCCCCCCTTCTTCTCTTCTTCTTGTTCTTCTTCTTCCTCCTCGTCTTCTTCTTCTTCTTCTTCTCCTTCTCCTTCTTCTTCTCCTTCTCCTCCTCCTTTTTCTTCTTCTCCTTCTTCTTTTTCTTCTTCTACTTCTTCTTCTTCTTCTTCTTCTTCTTCTTCTTCTTCTTCCCCTTCCTCCTCCTCCTCCTCCTTCTTTGGTCCTCCAACTTCCTCTGTGTTTTCCATATATTTCATTTATTTTCTTTCCTTTTCTTCTTAATTTAAGTGGGGCCTCCATTCTCCTCTTTTCCCACTTGTTTGTTATATTACAACTCTAGCGCACCGTGCAGGTCTGTATGTTCTGTTACTGATGGACATTTTCTGGCGGACTTTGCTGGTTTGGCGTCAAGGTTTATTCGTGTTCCGTGGTTTGATGTAGTGACACTTCCACTGTGCATGTGACGGAAGAAACAGGAAAAGAAAGCGAGAAAAAAACAGGAGTAAAAGACAGACAGACAGACCGAAAAGAAGGGATGAAGAAAGGAAGGCATAAAGAAAGAAAGAAAGAAAACACAACGATCAAAATCTATTGCGCTGACTGCGTAAATTCAGTTATCAGCGAATCACAGTAGCTTGAATACCAGGAAGTTTGAATACATGTATGGTTTTAGATTGCCCCGTTCTCTTTGTCTCTGTCTCTGTCTGTCTGTCTGTCTGTCTCTCATTCCATAGAACCGAACATTTCCACAGAGCCTTCCTTGAGACAAAAAGCGAGAGAAAGGAATGCAAGGATGACACCAGAGCTGCTCGAGTAAGGAAACTAAAAAAAAAAAAAGGAAACACACACAGACACACGCACGTACGCACGCACGCGCGGACAAACATGTTGTGAAATAAATACTCTATAATCTAACACGTAACATATATGCGCGCGCGCGCGCACGCACACACACACACACACACACACACACACACACACACACACACACACACACACACACACACACAGAAAACATGTTGTGAAAGAAATACTCTAGAATCTAAACACACACACACACACACACACACACACACACACACACACACACACACACACACACACTTCTGCACCTTTCCCATGAAAGAGATACTCAAGAATCCAACGCGTTAACACCTCCCCCCCCCCCCTCCCCCCTTCTGCTCGTCTCCCTACAGAACAAGCTGACGAAGAAGTTCCGCATCCAAGGCATCCCCCGGCTGGTGGTGCTGGACGGGGAGACGGGCAAGACCATCACCGTGGACGGCTTCAACCACCTGATGGAGGACGAGAGCGGCTGCTCGTTCCCATGGCGAAGGAGACCGTTCCACGAGCTGGTCCGGGGCAAGCTGATCCGCGGAGACACGCAGGAGGAGCTGGAGGCGGAGGAGGTGCTCAAGGGCAAGATCGTGGGGCTGTACTTCGCGGCGAACTGGGTAGGGGATGTTTGGAACGTGACGCGTGGCTTGTGCGTGTGGGTTCTTTGTGCTGGATGAAGACCGTACGCATGGTGTCTTGTGTGTGTGTGTGTGTGTGTGTGTGTGTGTGTGTGTGTGTGTGTGTGTGTGTGTGTGTGTGTGTGTGTGTGTGTGTGTGTGTGTGTGTGTGTGTGTGTGTGTGTGTGTGCCTGTTTGTGTGTGTGTGTGTGTGTGTGTGTGTGTGTGTGTGTGTGTGTCTTTTCTATTCAGGGGATTTATGTTTGTGCGCGCGCGCGCGCGTGTGTGTATGTATGTGTGTGTGTGTGTGTGTGTGTGTGTTGTGTGTGTGTTTTCTGTTCAGGGGATGTCTCCTTGTTTCTTCTGTGCGCTTTGTGTCGTCCTTTCTGCTTGGCGAGTTGGCGACGAAAGCAGCATTCGTTTGGAGTTATGGGTCTTTATGGGGGCAAGAGTTATCCGACTTGTTTTGTTCTTTCCTGTCCAATCTCGTCTCCATCTTACTTTCCATATTTTCCAATGTTGCTGCGGTGAACTGGGAAGATTATTCTTTTGGGGAGTGGGCTTTTCGTTTTCTTTGTTTAAGTGTCTTGTTATCTTCTTCAGGCTGCTATTTCAACGTTTCCGCATTGATTATTATGCTGATAAATTACAGTGAAGTTGGTCTTTTTCTTTTGCTTCCCCTTGTGAGTTTTTTTTTCTTTTTTGTAAAGGATTGTTTCTGCTTTACTTTGTTAATTATTCAGTCAGTCCCATTTCAGTTTCGTTTCCGTTCTCTGTCTCATTCCCGCGTATGTTCTTGTGTTTCTATCATTTTGCAGTTCATTTGATATTGGATATTGTATGAAGGCGTGTTTTTTTCTCCCATGGAATGGATGGTTGGCTTTCATTCATGAAATTTTCAAATGACTTCAAATTCTGTATTTCTTGTTAGTAAGTCTGTCTGTTTGCGTGTCTGTCTGTCTGTCTCTTTCTCAGATCTCCCTCCCTCCCTCCTCCACTCCCCATCCCTCTCACTCCGTCTTCAGTCTCTTTCATGCGCGCGCGCGTGCGTACGCCCCCCCCCCCCCCCCACAAAACACACAAACAAGCGCGCGCGCACGCACACTCGCACCCAAATCTGTCCTTACATCAGTCAGTCCGACTGCTTGTCTGTGTGTCCTCTCTTTCTCTCTCTCTCTCTCTCTCTCTCTCTCTCTCTCTCTCTCTCTCTCTCTCTCTTCTCTCTCTCTCTCTCTCATACGGAAATAGAATTTCATTTTGTTCTTGTGTCCAAAGTCCCCTGCAGAGAGAGGTGGATGAGCTCAGGCAACATACTATTGAAACAGTCAGAGTTCATCCTTAGTGTGAGTGTGGGACTGCAAATAGTTGGTTGCAGTTCGATCATCAAGCGTCATCGTTTAACGATTTAACGTGCGAATGTAAGCTATGTCTCGTGGAAGTGTTCCAGTTTGTGCATAGGGGCGATTGTAAATCGCTCATGTTAAGGGTGAATGCCTGGTATTAACATAGTTTTTTTTTCTTATACTTTTTTTGTCTTTGTGTCTGTCTGTTTGCTTCTTTCTCTCTCCCTCCCGCTCTCTGCTTGTCACTCTTTGATGTTCTTGAAAGAGTGGGGATGGTGGGGGATGATGATGCATGGCTACCAGGTGTGTAAGTCATGTTATTGTGTTTGCGTACACGTCGAAGTCTGCCCGGTCTCTGCTTGTCTGGGCAAATACCGAGGGGTAAGATTGCAAGGCAGCGCTTTGCTTGTGTCCTAAGTAGGTTTAGCTTGTTGGCTTTGTTTGTTTTGCCTGTACTTTGACGCGTTTACCTCTCTTTCTCTCGGCTGTTGTGACTGCCTCTCTGTCTTGCCCTTTCTTCTTCTGCTGCTGCTGCATGCTGCTTCTTCATCTTGTCTGACGTTGCAGTAGTTTTGTTTGAGAGGCTTCTTCTTCTTCTGTCTTTCTCGTCTTCATTTTCTCTCTCTCTCTCTCTCTCTCTCTCTCTCTCTCTCTCTCTCTCTCTCTCTCTCTCTCTCTCTCTCTCTGTATTCGTTTTGTTGTGGTTAGGTTTATCAAGGGTTTTGAGATTCCGTTAGTAAACTTCAGTAATCAACTGTCCTGCCTTTGTTCATTTTGTTTGAAGGACGTGAAAGACATACTTGGAAGAAACGTGAACAGTTTATATTTCGTTACAACCATTGCGCGGCTCTCTCTCTTCTCTCTCTCTCTCTCTCTTCTCTCTCTCTCTCTCTCTTCTCTCTCTCTCTCATCTCTTCTCTCTTTCTCTCTCTCTCTCTCTGCCTGTCTGTCTGTCTGTCTCTATATATGTATGTGTATATATATATATATATATATATACATACATATACATATGCGCGCGCGTGCGTGTGTGTGTGTGTGTGTGTGTGTGTGTGTGTGTGTGTGTGTGTGTAGAAGTATGTGTGTGTGTGTTGTGCGGGGGGAGGTGGTGGGAAGGACAACCTTTGACCATGACATTTTCTCAGAAACCGCAAGTGGTAGGAAAGACGAACTTGTTACGATGGTGAATAGTGCTTGATCTTCAGAGCCAACTTTTCAGTAAGAAATAGTTACATAAATCGAACGCCAAGCTGACTTCACGGCATACTATGACTAGTACGAAAGAGCTTGTGGGACCAACACGGCTCACATCTTGGTTCCATTCCTTACACACACACACACACACACACACACACACACACACACACCACACAACCCTGGTATAACGATCTTCTGTGATGAGAACATAAATGCTATGATAATTTAAGATCAAAGGGCAAGGTCAGAACACGATTTAATATTTGTAAGCATGATAGATCTTAGGTCAGTCTATATCTAATTCGGCACAGTAACTACGTAGGACGATGATAACTACAACTTTACTGGGGAGATTAAAAAAGGTGGTGTGGTGTGTGTGTGGTGTGTGTGTGTGTGTGTGTGTGTGTGTGTGTGTGTGCGTGTGTGTGTGTGTGTGTGTGTGTGTGTGTGTGGTGGGGTATAATGAAACACTAGCTGAACACGTCGTAGGACGAAAAAAATACGCCAGATGAAGTGATAAGGGTAACGACTAAGATAGAAAGCGGGGGAACAAAGATGTAGGGGGAACTTATTCTGCGCATTTTAGGATGAAAAATGCAAAGGGAGTGGAATGGAAGCGATCGCCATGACAGTTTGGCTACGTAGAGGTAAAAAAAAAAGGGGGGATAACTAAAATGCAAAGAGACGCTTGTATGGGCAGAACTCGCCACTGAATGAAAATGACGTCATGTTGGATGAACATATGTGCTTGTGTGTGTAAGCCTATCAGTGTGCTTGTGTGTGTGTGTGTGTGTGTGTGTGTGTGTGTGTGTGTGTGTGTGTGTGTGTGATGTGTATGGGGTTTTTCAAATGATAATGGCGTGTGTGTGTGTGTGTGTGTGTGTGTGTGTGTGTGTTGGAGGGTGGGGGTGTTGGACTGTACAAGTAAATTATATAAGTGGCTACTTGATTGTGATGATTCTTGTATTATGCATGTTGCCTTGTGATACTGTTTATCATGCACCTATCGTAATTTCTCATCTTCTTAGATAATGAAGTTTTCATATCATATCATTGATGGCAACGGAGACAAGCGGTGCAGGGCTAACTGAATCCAGGTATTGTACCTTTGGACAGGAAACAAAATCCGGCTCGGGGAAATGAAGCGTTCATTGATGAAGTTGGCTGCTCAGGGGGAAAGATGAAGAAGTATGGGAAACCAGAGTGCTGGTCGAACTCAACCTGGCAATGAACACTTCAGGCAGGTAAAACGAAACTGATAGAGGGGAAAGGTGGAAGAGAGGAAGAGGAGGGCGAGGTAGGAAGGGGGGTAATGATAAGGAGGTGAAGGTAGAGGGAAAAAATAGTGACGGTTGAATGGATTTTCAGATCGAAAACAAATAGTGCGGCAAATGAAAGAACAACTGTGGGCGAGAGATGTCGGTCCTGTAAACAAAGTCAGAGAAAGTGAATATTCTGGATATATAGCCCACAGCTACAGCCAAGTGACATCCAAAGTTTGAAGGAAGGACGGGGAAGGGGGTGGGGGGTGGGGAGGAGGAGAATATCTACGTCATGGACAAGAGAAGGGTGGAGGAACAATTTTGTGCAGGCTTCACTCAACTAGTGGATGAAAAAAAAATAGCAGCCAGGTGAAATGAAAATTAAGGGTGGTGGGGGTGAGGTGGGTGAGGGTGGGGTGGGGTGGGGGCGTTGGTTGGCTAAGATGCCAACTTCTCGTTCATCACGTGCATTACTGCTGAATCTGCTCGCTGTCAAGTGCCAAAAGGGGTACCTTGCCCTTGAGAAGGAAGTGGTGGGGGGGGGGGGGGGGGGGGGGAAGGGATGTGAGGTAGGGTAGCGCGCGTGCGCCTGTGTGTCAGTGTGTGTGTGGTGTGGTGTGTGTGTATGTGTGTGTGTGTGGGGGGGGGGGGGGGGAGGGCGAGGGGGGTAGGATGGAGGAAGTCATCGGAAGTCGGGTCCAAAGGGTTTTTCTGAGCTGCTCTGTCTGCCGGAAGTGTGTGTGTGTGTGTGTGCGTGCGTGCGTGCGTGCGTGCGTGCGTGTGTGTGTGTGTGTGCTGTGTGCGTGCGTGTGTGTGTGTGTGTGGTCTCCCATCTATATTTTTGTCTGTCTGTCTCTCTCTGTCTGTGTGCGCGCGTGTGTGAGTGTGTTGTGAGAGACGGGGATGGGGAGAGAGAGAGGGTCGCAGAAAGATAAAGCAGTTTTTATGTCCCGCATCCCCGCCCCCCCCCCCCTCCCACCACCCACCACACAGACTCTCGCGCGCGCGCGCTTCCCCCACTCCAACTCTCACCCGTCCCAACCTGAGAGAGAGAGAGAGAGAGAGAGAGAGAGAGAGACTACAGACAGACAGACAGACAGACAGACACAGAGCAGAGAGAGAGGAGAGAGAGAGAGAGAGAGAGAAGAGAGAGAGAGAGAGAGAGCAGAGACAGACGGAGATGAGGACAGAAAGACAGCAGACAGAGAGTGAGAGGAAGAGGAAGCAGAGATGAGTAGGTAGAAGAAGGTGTTGGTTGGAGATGGCAGGTGATGCAAAGTCTCGTCCAGTAACAGAGATTGTGTGATGAGGGGAGGTGTATTGCAACAGTCGTGCTGGTGAAGTGATCAGCTATTCTTCTGTGAAGTCATGCGAGAAATTTTTCTTTTCGTCTTTCTCTCTCTCTGTCCCAACTGTAATTCAGAACTCCTTGTTGTTTGTGCTGATTCAGTCCCTATTCTTTTGTGAAAATTCTCATACAGAAATTTGCTCTCTCTTTCTTTCTTTACGTCTCATATTCATCTCCTGTCTTGTAATCTCATACTGAACAAATTTCCTCTCTCTCTCTCTCTCTCTCTCTCTCCCAACTGTATGGTACAGCAACTCCTTGTAAAGTTTGTAGCTGTACTGGCAGTCCCATGACTACTGTTCTGGCACCCCAAGACCACATCATCGTCAAAAAGAAATATGAAAACCTCCAAATCTTTACTTATGAAACTAGTGTACCGATCCTTCCATATTCTATAACGTCCAGTGTCAGTTAATCCATAAAGACGGAAAACAAATACAGGGCTAAAACATCGCCCTGTTTCACACCAGACCTGCAGTTGATGTTGTCTGTTAGAGCTGCACCAGATCGCAGTTTTGCCTGGACACAATCATTCATACAGTGACACATACAAGTTTCCATGCATTTCATTTTTGAGGCTTGATAGGCCACAGCAAACTTGTATTAACTGAGTCAAAGGCCCGTTCAAAATCAATAAATGCAGCTTGTGATTTACGATTTAAACAAAAGTGTGTGTAAATGCCATCAGTGTAAACATATGATTAATAGTAGAGAGTAGCGGGGTTGGGAGAGGGAGGGGGGGGGGGAGAGGAGAGAATAGAATACAAGACGTGGACAAAATTATTTACAATATTAATAGATGAGAGGAGAGGAGAGAGAGAGAGAGAGAGAGAGAGAGAGAGAGAGAGAGAGTGGTGAATACGACAAGTGGTAATGGATCAGAATGACGGAGGTGTGTGTGCATTATTACCCTGTTTGCCGCATCTGGTTTTCAGACAGATGGGCACACACACACACACACACACACACACACACACACACACACACACACACACACACACACCGCACACACACACGTACAAACGTACATACATGCGTGCATACGTTTACATACTTAAGCGTGCATACCCTTACCTTGACGGAGAGGTAGCCTGGTTTCCATTGTTGATTGTGGTTTACATCAAGGCGCTTTCTGCCGCGGTCTTCGCGCCAGATGTACAAATTCTCCACTGAGCTGGTATGGGTAAAAAGCCTTCCGGTGTTGCCAGCACTGTGACTCTAGGTTTGTCTGCCTGTCTGTCTGTCTGTCTGTTTGTCTCTTTATTCTCTGTCTGTCTGCCTGTCTGTCTCTTTATTCTCTGTCTTTCTGTGTGTTTCCTGTCAACATGTCTGTTTGTCTGTCTGTCTGTCTGTCTGTCTTCTGTCCCTTCCTTCCTCCTCCTCTTCCTCCCTCCCCCTTTTTTCTCCTCCTTCCCTCCCTCCCCGCTCTCTCTCTGTCTCTCTCTCTCACTGTCTGTCTCTGTCTCTCCCCCCTTCCTCCCTTTCTCTTTCTCTCTCTCTTCTCTGTCTCTGTCTGTCTGTCTCTCTCTCATGTTATGCAAATATTCTCTTTCATAATTTTCAGTATATGTGTCGGGTGCATACTTTTGTTCTTGACCTTATTGCCGACAGGTCGGTGGCCTTTGCAATTAAACTATTTGAGTTTGAGTTTCTCTCTCTCTCTCTCTCTCTCTCTCTCTCTCTCTCTCTCTCTCTCTCTCTCTCTCTCTCTCTCTCACACAAAGAGTGGCAGACTTGTTCTCACATCCCGGTTGTCCGTTCGGAGTCTGGATCATGCTGCGAAAAAAAAAAAAAAAAAGGAAAAAAAAAAAAAAAAAAAAAAAAAAAAAAAAAAGAAAATGATCACGTCATACTTGCGTGGCGATGCCAATGAAACCAATTCAGCGTGTTCAGATATTGAACTCTCTTTCCTCAGACATTGGGATAACAGACGTGTCTGCTGGGGTCAATGTGCTGCATAGTAGTTCTTTGAAGTTGTCGGCACTAGTAGATGCTGTGGTAACAAATGCGTTGGTAGTGGGAATAAAGTATATTAAAGGCTCGTCTTTCTGTAGCGGGCACTGTCTATTGTCGTCAAACACGTCGGTCGTGTACTGACACACCCATCATCAGGCATCACCATCATTATCTTCATCGCCACCATCGTCGTCCCTATCAACATCAGCAGCAACGCCATCGTCATGTAATGATCGTTCATACAATGGTCCAGGTGTGTGTGTGTGTGTGTGTGTGTGTGTGTGTGTGTGTGTGTGTGTGTGTGTGTGGTGTGTGTTGTGTCATCAGCCACAGGCCCCATTGGAAAAGGGGCTGGGGGATGTGCGTTTTGCAACAAGGCAAATGATGCACGAGAGAGGAGGGAGGGAGGGAGGGAGAGAGAGAGAGAGAGAGAGAGAGAGACGAGAGAAGAACAGACAGACAGACAGACAGACAGACAAAGAAAAAGAAGGAGAGAGAGAGAGAGAGAGAGAGAGAGAGAGAGAGATCGTAGACGTTGAATTAGGGGAAAAAAACAAAACAAAAAAAACAGCGTTTTGAAATAGCTTGGAGTGGAAAAGTGGTTTTCCCCTCGTAGTTT
The DNA here is from genome assembly GCA_033310375.1 of Conus canariensis. Classification (NCBI taxonomy): domain Eukaryota; kingdom Metazoa; phylum Mollusca; class Gastropoda; order Neogastropoda; family Conidae; genus Conus; species Conus canariensis. Next base: position 19,171,304 of record CM065739.1, read on the forward strand.
TCTCTCTCTCTCTCTTTTTTGTGGTTGAAATGTTTACCACTTTAATAACAGCATCACAGGGAAAGTGAAACCGAAGAAAATTGGACGCCCCTGACAGACCTGCTTCGTTTTCTCAACGCTCCCTGGTCCTGACATACACGAACATGTGTGTTTTTATTTTGTCGGGGTTTTATTTGCTGTAAAATTAAGCCTTGCCTGGGGTTGCTCTTAGACGAAATTGCGCGCGCGCGCCCCCGCAGTGTGTGTGTGTGTGTGTATTAGTGTGTTGTGTGTGTTGGTGTGTGTGTGTGTGTGTGTGTGTTGTGTTGTGTTGTGTTGTGTTGTGTTGTGTTGTGTTGTGTTGTTGTGTTGTGTTGTGTTGGTGGTAGGTTGTGTGTGTGTGTGTGTGTGTGTGTGTGTGTGTGTGTGTGTGTGTTCTGTTGTTGTTGTCTCTTCTGTCTCCTCTCTCTCTCTCTCTCTCTCTCTCTCTCTCTCTCTCTCTCTCTCCGCCGTTACCTTTTTTGTATCTATATGCTTACATACAGCACCCACCCACACCCACCCACCCACACCCGCACACACACACCGAGCACGCGTACTGATTGATATGGGCACATGCACGCGCTCACACACACACACACACACACACACCACACACACACACACACGACACACACACACACACACACACACACACACGCTCTCTCTCTCTGTCTCTGTCAGTCAGTCTGTCAGTCAGTCTGTCTCTGTCTGTCTGTCTGTCTGTCTGTCTCTCTCTCTCTCTCTCTCTCTCTCTCTCTCTCTCTCTCTCTCTCCTCTCTCTCTCTCTGAGGGACAGGTGGAGGGGCAGAAATTCCAGGTGGGTGGTCAGCTTTTTTTTTTTTTTTTTTCCTTTTTAATTCTTTTAGGGAAGGGTCGGATGAGGGGGGGGGGGGGGGGGGGGGGTGTCTTGTCCTTGCAGACAGCGTTTTTTTTTCCCTCCGATGTTTTTCTTTCTAGTTGTTGTTGTTGTCGCAGATGTTGTTGTTTGTTGTCTGATTTTTGTTTGTTTGTTTTTTGTTTTGGTTTCTGTTACGTCTTCAAATGTGTACATGCTCGCCCAGCCTGCTGGATGAGAATAAGACGTGACTGCGATGTATACGGATCCTTTCTCCGCCGTTTAGTTCGTTCCAGACACACGAAGGCAGACAGGTGCGCTTCCTCTGATTAACGACAGTGTGCTGCTCAAAGCAGCTGTTCTGTCCAAGAAATTTGAGAGGAAACAAACGCACCTCTGTCGATCCTGCATCCTGAAGGTTTTTCATTTTTCTTTGTTATTCCTGTCTGTCGTCTGTCTCTTCATCTTCTTCTTCTTCTTGGTCTTCTTCTTCTTCTTTTTTTCTTCTTCTTCTTCTTCTCTTCTTCTTCTTCTTCTCCTTCTTCTTCTTGTTTTTCTTCTTCTTCTTCTCTTCTTCTTCTTCTTCTTCTTTCTCCTTTTCTCTCTTTTCTTCTTCTTCTCTTCTTCTTCTTCTTCTTCTTCTTCTTCTTCTTCTCTTCTTCTCTCTTTTTAAATCTCTCCTTACGCAATTTA
>CM065739.1:19185352-19186521 GCA_033310375.1 Conus canariensis
AAGCGGGGGAATGGGAGATAGGAAGAGGAGAAAGCGAGAGACAGAGAGAGAGAGAGAGAGAGAGAGAGAGAGAGAGAGAGAGAAGAGCCAAGTTCAATTTTGCAGCTGTTATGTTCCTCATACTTATCAGGCTTTCGCTGCATGAACCCATTTCAGCCTTGTGGTGGAAGACACCGAGGTCAGTCAAATCATGTTTACGGCCAAGCCGACCACAGAGACACTATAAATCCCACAAGCAAGCTTAAAAATCAACAACGACAACAACAACAGCAACAACAACAACGAAACGAAATGTACGGATCTTGAACTGCCGAGATTGAAAATCCCCAACAAAATCAGGTTATAATGGATCAAGAAGTACCAGGCGGAAAACATCTCACCGGAACATGGTCCGTATTGAATCTGCTGCGAAACGTTTTACGTATTGGATTCGTACACATCACAAAACTTACTGGGAAAACAAAAAAGTTTAAGGCTGAGCGGTGTATGACACTATTGTGGTGTCACTAACGGGAATCACCATCATTCTGCGGGTACAAAGACGTTTAACTGCATACATCTGCCGTCAAAGTGATACGGGATTAATTTAGAACTGATTAGCGAGCCTTCTTCAATGTTGAAATTGATTCAAACGCGACGAAACTGAGCGAAATGAAAAAGAAATACGTAAAATAAAGATTCAGACAAGACTTCGAACACTAAATGAGTACCCCCTACAATAAACAATAAACAAGTAGGGTAACTCTTGCTCCCGTAAGGAAACCTAACTCAGAATAACTTTTATTCCCCTACAACCCAGTTGCTGGCGGGGAGATGACGCTGACCTTGACCTTGCTTTAGAAAGAATGGTAGACGGGGAGACAACTACGATTTACGCGGTGAGGGATCACTTGTTATTTCATGTCCGCGCATTTGGTTTCCTTCCTGTTTCCGAAGGAACAAGTTAGCGACACGACACACGGTTAACTAACAAAGCTTGTGTGACACTTTACCGAAGTTTGAAATGGATGAGGGTATAAGTTTCAACTTTACCGTTCAATTAGAAAACAGCAGGCTATGTTCTGAATGGATGAACCCATTCCTCTAGTAAGAGGGCAGCTGTTTCAGGTTTACGATCTCCGGTCTGTTGATCCCAAGAGAGAGAGAGAGAGAGAGAGAGAGAGAGAGAG
>CM065739.1:19191621-19199121 GCA_033310375.1 Conus canariensis
GGAGAAAAGGGATGGTAGACAGAGTGGGAGTGGGGATGAGCGATTTTAACGGAGTAGGTTTTATGTTTACACGATTTATTCAAAGTATGGTTCACAGAAGACTTTGCGAATGGGCGCTAATCATTGTAATTGAATAATTTAATTACTGAGACATAAAATGTTTATGCAAATGTTCCTTGAAAAGTTTTAAAGTATTCATGTTTTGTAGATTCGGTGGAAGTGAGTTCCAGACATATGGTCCAGAGTAAGCTAGGCTTGTTTTGTATAGATCAATGCGTGGGTAGGGAAGAAGGAATTTCGTCGAGCCAGAAAAGCTGTTCGATCTTGTAAAAAGGGCATTGATATAACATGGCATAGTATCTGTCAAGATTGTAAACATAAATGATGCCTTGTTGAATTCCAATTGCCTATTCAGAGGAAGTATGTTCAGCGCTTTTAGTTTTTCGTCTGTTGTTAGAGATACAGCTGGATGGAGTAGTTTTGCTGCACGTCTATGGAGAGAATTCAGCCTTTTTTGGTGGACGTCACTACTGCCGTCCCACACTGTTGAGGCGTAATTGATACGTGACATTATGTGTGCATTAAAGAAAAGTTTAAGCACATTACTGTTGACGTAGCGCTTTAATTGAGATAACAGGAAAAGGTGTTTTGAGACTACCTTGCAAACGTTATTGAGATGAGATTGCCATTTCAATTCTTTATCTATCGTTAACCCTAAAACACGATGCTCGTCTACCTGCTCGATAGAAGTGCCATTCAACTGAAGTTTTAGGCAAAGAGGAGTCAACTGGTGTTTTTGGCGGGTAGCTATAATCATAGATTTGGTTTTGGCTGGGTGTATGACCATTGAGTTTGAATGACACCAGTCTGACACGTCGTTTAGACTTTCCTGGAGAGAAGTTTCTATTGTCTGTAGATCACTACCAGAGAGAGAGAGAGAGGGGGGGAGGGAGGGTGGTGAGTGGATGTGCGGAGACAAACAAGAAGCCCCGCAGAAGAATAACAACAAAGACACTTCAGAGGAGGGCACCACCCCCCCAGCCTCCTTTCCCAGTAACGACACGATAGCAGTAGGTCCCGGGGCTGATCTGAGAGAGCAGACCAGCAAAGGACCTCACGCCTCGGAGCCGTCTTTGGGGCCCTTGCATTCACCACGCTCGCTGGCTTGAAGGGGGAGGACGTAATAAACAGTGGCCGAGAATGCCAGCTGTCGAGCGTGTCGCCCGCACTCTGGCTGGATAGAATGGCCTGCCAGGGGCCTCGTGGCGGCCCCATTCATAATAGATAATGCGGTGTGAAAGGTAAGGTTGGCACCAGCCCACTGGGCGCTTCGCGCGTTCTCGCATTATTGGAAACAAAAGACTCTTGTAGCGTTGCTTGTGGTTGGTGTGGGCGGTTGGAGTGTTTGGGAGTGGGGTGGTGGGGTGGGGTGGATTGGAGAGAGAGAGGGGGGGGATGAGAGAGAGGAAGAGACAGACAGACAGACAGAGAGAGAGAGAAAGAGAGAGAGAGAGAGAGAGAGAGAGAGAGCGTCAGTATGTTCTATCCTACTTTTCACACACACACACACACACATACAACACACACACACACACACACACACACACACACACACACACATACACACACATACCCCTTCCCCCCCCCCCCACACACACACACACTCACTCACTCACTCACTCCACAACCACACACACACACACACACACACACACACACACACACACACACACACACACACACCATAAAGATTCTTTGTCTTCAGGACGGCGAGATCAAGATCAACATCAAGCACTGAACCAGCAGCAGCAAGTGTATGTGTATGTCGCGTCAGGTGCAGTCTTTTATTGATGGTGCATGCGCTTACACACGTAGGGCATCGAGGGAATACTCGTCCCGCGCTTTGGGTAAACTGTTGATAAAGGAAAGGTGAACGTATATCCTCGACCCTGCTGTCGAGCCAGACACGGAACAGAGATGAAGGTGAGCGGGGGGGGGGGGGGGGGGGGGGGGGGGGGGGGGGGGGGGGGGTATGGGTGTGTGCACGGAATAATAATGATGTGACTGTGGTGATGGATCGACTTTGGCCCAGAAAACAATTGTCTGTGTTCTTGGCGTTTGCTTCCCAAGCGATCAATTCTCGCTTACGATGGGCCGGTCGCATGTGCATTGAGCGTTGTGCACAATATTTACCAAGGGCTTGGTGCAGAGATTAGGGAAGATGTAACATTGGAGATTGATTTGAAAGGGGAGGGGTGGGGGGGGGGGGAGGGTGCGGAATGAGAGGGAGTGAGAGGGAGGTGGGGGTGGATGGTGGCTCAATGAAATAGACGGTACTCGTAAGTTCGATCGGTTTTTCTGGTGTGGTTGTGGATGAGCGAGAGAACGGAGTGTGTGTGTGTGTGTGTTGTGTGTGTGTGTGTGTGTGTGTGTGTGTGTGTGCGCGCGCGGCGCGCGCGCGTGTGTGTGTGGTGTGTGTGTGTGGGTGGTGTGTATGTGCTTGTGTGTATGTGTTGGGTGGTGTGTGTGAGAGAGAGAGAGAGAGAGAGAGAGAGAGAGGAGAGGAGAGAGAGAGAGACGAGTCAGTGTGAATGTACGTAAGTGTGTGCATGCCTTTGCCTGCGCACGCTTGTGTGGATATGATCGGGCAGGCGCACACAGGCATACTGGCGTATTCTTATAATATAGTGATGCACGCCTTTACACGTACATGACGCGCGTGTGCTGTCTATCCCTTTTGTCCAGAGAATTCAGCACGATAAAGAAACGTCAGAGCATGCACGCCGACAAACCTTCGCAGGGGTAGAGAAGAGTGAGAATACGGTAGTCACCATCTACCAGCATGACGGATTTCGCTCGTTCTTCGCTTTCATTGTCTTGAATGCTGTTCATCTTGCCTGAAGAAGACCTAAGAGGTCGAAACGCGTCGTGTTTTGTCTTGTTTGTCCTTTTTTTTTGTTTTTGTTTTGTTTGTTGTTGTTGTTTTTTTTTGGTTGCAGACTCACTGAGAATCGTATTTAAAATTATTGATTTTGGTTCGTGGTTACAAAAATGAAAACTGAACATAAATCGGAAAGATTATCTCTGTAACCTCTAGTCTAGTCCCTAAAGTTCACATTTATCTTGTTCTTGTTGACAATAAAGTGGGTTTTAAACTGAGACAAAGTGAATCAGACTAGAGATTTGCTTGAAACTTTGTTCTTCATTCGTCTCTTTTATTTATAGATATCACTGTATATGTCGGACAGCGTTATTCGTCCGATTCTGTTAACATCCTCTTCCGAATGGGAGTTGGGTGGGCATCGGGGTGTATAGTACACCTGCTGTGATTTACGTCAGACAACGGGAAACGCTAGAAACGTTTTTTCCTTTCTGCGTACGCAGGCCGATACTCCTCTGGACACTCCCTCTATAGACAGGCAGTGGAGTTTTGTGTGTATGACCGTTTTTTATCCCGCCATTAAGGCAGCCATACTCCATATTCGGGGAAGGTGCATGCTATGTGTAACGTGTCATCCATACCAACGGCCAAACTGGCCTCCTCTTCCGAAAGTTGGTGATGGGATTTTACGTGTGTGCAAGATGTTGTGCGTGCGTTCACACACGGAACCTCGGTTTAAAGTCTCATTCGAAGGACTATATGGGGAATGGAGTCAGAACCAATGTTAACTCCGAGGGAAAAATCCCCTGTACCGAAACGGCCCGGCGGAGATGCGAACCCGCAACCCCAGGATCACCAGAATCCGGCGCTCTACCAACTGAGCTATTCCGGCCCCTAGAAACAAATACGCGGGTCACAGCATCGGGACCCGGAAACAAGGATGAAGGAGGAAGAAGAGGAGGAGGACGAAGAGGAATTCTCATGTACTCACTCCTCTTTCGAACGGAAGGGACGGCGCGGGCCCGCTTCTGGAGCTAGGCATGCAGGCCATCAGAACGATGAATTACCCCCCCCCCCCCTCCCCAGTGATGGATCTCCCTACGGATGGAAAATGGCGTTGGTATCCCTCTGCCTTCTCCTCCCCCCTCGCCCCTCCCCCTCCCCGGATCTCCATTGACTTTAAAACGTGTGTATGTGGCCACACGCCACAATTATAGTTTTGCACTAAAACACTATGTAATCCATGTTGGCGTTTTTGAGGACTACCATACATTTCAGCCAGCATTTAATGTTAAACTGATGATTGATCAAAAGAACATCTCCCCGCCAATTATTTCCCTTGTTTTGGGGGAATTTTCACCAATGAAATCACAAACAGTCTTCAAAGACATGGCCTTCCCCTTAGTTGACGTCACATTTCAGGCCGTTGCACTCACCCGTGACCCTTTCTTTGCGCCAGCTGGAAGTGCCCAAATAGTCCCATTCCAGTGATTTTAATCTGTCTGCTTGGAACCACCTGGCTTGTACCTTGATGACGGCCATATGAAAGAAAATGAGGAGAATCCTCTTTCAGACACAACAACAATTCTCAAAACAACCTAATTGCGCCAGTCTATAAATACTCGACTCCTTAAAACAAGCCTTGGCGCATCATTTTTTGGTGTGCAGCCTGTCTGTCGACCTAGCCTCGTCCATCCTGCATGCTGCTTGCTATATGGACTAGTCGCCGTGCTGCGGTTGGCTGCTAGGCGGTAAGTACAGTGGTCCTAAATGACGGACTAGGCGGCAGGAGATGGGCCATTTGGTTAGAGGATAGAAGGCTGAACAGATGGTAACGTCAGAGGCTATCTAGTTATAGGGGACGAATTTCATTTCTGTCATCGAGTGCCCTCGGATATGAATCGCCACGAAAGAAACGTCTACCCGATGTTTGTAGGACCCCCTCCCCCCTCCTTTTCCTGTGGGGGGGGGGGGGGGGGGGGGGGGAAGAAGGTGAAGAAAGGGGGGAGTTGCCTTATCAGCAAAAATCAAAACGAAAACGTTCACTTTCATTCCCAAAATTCACCCAACAAGAAAAATTAATAATAATTGTTTTCTGTCTGTGTTTTTGTTTGTTTGTTTTGAATTGTTTACACCTATGTCTTGTCTTTTGAAACACGTTTGTCCCCTGGTTAGGATGTTAGCGTCAGTGCATGTTTGCGTGTAGGTTGGTAAGTGTACACTCGCGTGCGTGCGTTCGTGCGTGTGTACAGTATGCCTTATGCGCGCCTCTCTCTCTCTCTCTCTCTCTCTCTCTCTCTCTCTCTCTCTCTCTCTCTCTCTCTCTGTGTGCATGTGTGTGTATGTTTAATCATTATAGCCCAGAAGGAAAAGAAGTCCAGTCCTGAAAGAACAACGACAAACGATAACAACAACAACAACAACAAAAGGAAAAAAAAAAGAAAAGGAACAAAATAGCCAGTTACACGTATTGTGAGGCTTTACTCAACACAGTCCAAAGAGAACATTCAGTATTGCACGTGCGTACAGGACCCTGCGGCCAAACTCCGGCATGAAGGTCGCTCCCTGCGCCTGTCAGCACGGCCCAAAGGTCACAGTACAGCACGGCCCCTGGACCGCCGCCTGTTGATAAACACGTCCCGGGTGAGCCGCTGACCTTTCAGAGGTGGCGACACTATCAGTAGGCTACCTGGCTAGACGTGGAGGAGGGTGGGTGAGGGAGGGAGGGGGATAAGGCAGTGTGTGTGTGTGCGTGTGCGTGTGTGTGTGTGTGTGTGCGCGCGCCCGCGGGCGTGTGTGTTGGGGGGAGGGGGTGGAAAGGGGGAGATAATAGAGGAGGTTGATCGGTGTGAAGGAGTTGACCAGAAAGTACGTGTCTGGATTCATTTCAGCGTGTGAGGTGTTTCGGATAACACATGGGGAAAAAAGGCAGGGGCCGGTGTAGGGAGAGGGTGGGGGAGCTTGGAACAGAGGAGAGAGGTGTGTGATATCGCTGACGGGAACGGTCATCAGTAGGGAATAATAATAATAGTAATGGTGATGATAATGATGATGATAATAATAATAGTAATGATGATGATTATATTAAAAGTTTGAGTAAACAAATCTGATATCAAATTAGTAAAGGAATTAAATTTAGAACTGATTGGCACGCCCTTGTGGGAATCAAGACCGATTCAAAAAAAAAAAAAAAAAAAAAAAAAAAAAAAAAAAAAAAAAACTAGATCCAAAATGAGCGGAAACGCACGAAACCAAAGGTCAGTTGAGCCCTGGAACTCCAAATGAGCACTCCGTAGCTTTACCAGAAGAACTGACCGGCTTTGATCTGAAAACAGACGCCGGCTTCAGGCGGGAGATGACAGATGACCCTGACCTTGCTAAGGTACACGGCAGACCACCGGACTTACATGTAGAGGGAACCACTTGTTATTTGTTCACGTGCGTTTCGGTTTGCTTCCTGTTTGCGACGGGAACACGTGAGCGACACCACAGACATGCTGAATGAGTGTGTGTGTGTGTGTGTGTGTGTGTGGGGGGGGGGGGGGGGTCCTTATATGTCAATAGTGTCCACAACATTCACACAGCTACCTGACTACCATCCTCCCCCTCCCCCTTCACATCCCCTTCCTTCACTCCTGCATGAAAACTAGCTGACTTAAATGAATCCTAAATTTCCCCGAAGATGGAGTATGGCTGCCTTAATGGCGGGATAAAAAAACGGTCATACACATAAAACTCCACTGCCTTTGTTTGGTAGATGGGATTAATACTTGTCTGTCCATATAGGGAGTGTGCCCAGGAGTATCAGCCTGCGTACGCAGAAGAAGAAGAATCCTAAATGAGGCATGGAACAGTAAACAGTGAATGATAAACAGGTAGGGTAACTCTTGATCCCATGATGAAATAATATACTGGCCCATAGATCCGGGTGGGCATGTGGTTTCCAAGGTGCATGCGGTTGTGAGTCTCTCTGGCACTGGTCCGGGGGTGTCTCCATGTTTGTTCTGTGTGCTCCGTGTTGTGTCATTCCTGCTGGGCGATTTGGTGTCGTAACCAGCATTCGTTTGGAGTTATGGGCCCTGTAATTATTTCATCATTGGAGCAAGAGTTACGCTACTTGTTTTTGTTATAAACTACAAAATATTGATCTTTTTTGACTGTTACATTGCTCTCGAGCTTATGTACTACCACATTCTTCCAGCACCTTCCTCTCTCTCTTCTCTCTCTCTCTCTCTCCTCTCTCTCTCTCTCTCCCACCCCCCCCCCCTCAATTTCCAACCCTTCGTCGGTCCCGTTCCCCTGCTCCCCCAAACATGCTGAGGTCAAACGTGCCAGCTAACCGATCAAACAACACTTCGCTCTTTTTGTATTCACATCCAGACATTCCGTCTCCGTCCTGCCCCCTTTGAACTTTCATCCTCTCCTTACGCACACACATGCACGTACGCACGCACGCACACACACACACACACACACACACACACACACACACACACACACACACACACACACACATCACACATACACACAAAGACGCAGACACCACACACACACACACACACACACACACACACACACACACACACACACACAGATACACGCACGCGCGCGCGCGCACA
>CM065739.1:19206621-19216621 GCA_033310375.1 Conus canariensis
TCTTTCTTTCTTTTTCTTTGTTTTTTTTCGTTTTTGGCATGCAACACGACAGCTTTGAACTTTAGATCCATTTCAGGCTTGTTTCTTTTCCCTTTTTCTGTTTTCAATTTGTCCTGTGTGATTGTATTTCCTGAATTGTCATTTTTTTTCTCTTTCTGTTGATAGACTTAAGAAAGAAGAAGGAAGGATGTTACGTCTTCTTTTTCTTCTTCTTCTTTAACCTGACGTCCAAAAATAGCTTCTTGTCATTAGAAGAGCAGTGGTTTCCACTGTCATGCTCGCGTGAAAGAATGCTAAGCCCCCCCCCCCCCCCCCCCCCCCCCTTCTCCCACCGCTGGATTGCGGACTTGTTAATTAAAAAATGTAAAAAACTGGCAATAAAAACCTATATGTACAGTAAAGCGCCTTAGTAACGATCTGGATGTACAGTAAAACCTCTCGTTAACGACCTAAACACACAGTAAAACCTCTCTGTAACGACCTAAACTTGTCGTTAAAGTTCTCAGTAATGCCCGTGTAAATGCAGTAAAACTTCTCAGTAATGACCCGTGTAAATGCAGTAAAGCTTCTCTGCAATGACTCGTGTACGTGCAGTAAAACTTCTCAGTAATGACTCGTGTAAATGCAGTAAAACTTCTCAGTAATGACTCGTGTAAATGCAGGAAAACTTCTCAGTAATGACTCGTGTAAATGCAGTAAAACTTCTCAGTAATGACTCGTGTAAATGCAGTAAAACTTCTCAGTAATGACTCGTGTAATGCAGTAAAACTTCTCAGTAATGACTCGTGTAAATGCAGTAAAACTTCTCAGTAATGACCTGTGTAAATGCTGTAAAACCTCTCAGCAATGACTCATGTAAATGCAGTGAAACTTCTCAGTAATGACCCGTGTAAATGCAGAAAAACTTCTCAGTAAAAACCCGTGTAAATGCAGTGAAACTTCTCAGTAAAGACTCATGTAAATGCAGAAAAACTTCTCAGTAATGACTCGTGTAAATGCAGTGAAACTTCTCAGTAATGACTCGTGTAAATGCAGGAAAACTTCTCAGTAATGACTCGTGTAAATGCAGTAAAACTTCTCAGTAATGACTCGTGTAAATGCAGTAAAACTTCTCAGTAATGACTCGTGTATGTGCAGTAAAACTTCTCAGTAATGACTCGTGTAAATGCAGAAAAACTTCTCACTAATGACTCGTGTATGTGCAGTAAAACTTCTCAGTAATGACTCGTGTATGTGCAGTAAAAACCTCTCAGTGACGACCTAAACGTGCGGTAAAATTTGGCGGTAACGACCTACATATACAGCAGAACCTCTGTAAACGGCACAGACAGTGAAACCGGTCAGCAAGGAACTATTTATGCAGTAGAACTCCCGGTGGCGAATTGAATAGACAGTGAAACTTCTCTGCAAGGGCCTACAGTAAAACCTCAGAAACGACTGCCAGAAATTGTTTAGTTTTAAAGATAAGCGGCTGCCTTTATTAGGTCATTAGGAAGTTTCATTCTATGCAGCACTATAACCAGCCCCCCACCTCCTCATGCACCCCCCCCCTCCCTCACCACAGTTCTATGGTGGACAATTTCCTTTTTTTGTATTTTTTCTTTTTCTTTTTTGTTTCTTTTGCACTGAAAAAACAACCTAATTTTCTTACATCTTTCATCTTTTCATCCGAACTCGTGTGCGTGCGTGCGTGCGTGCGTGTGCGTGTGTGTGTGTGTGTGTGTGTGTGTGTGTGTGTGTGTGTGTGTGTGTGTTGGAATTGTTGGATTTTATATCTTGTTTATTTAGAGTGTTTTGTTTCTTTCTGTTTGTTGTAGCTTTTCAGTTTGGATTGGCCCGTTTTGTTACGACCGTCAGTGCACCCCCCCCCCCCCTCCCCTCCTTGCATCTCTTCCAACCCTGCTTCTGTTCCTCACTCCATCCCACCCACGCCCCATCCCCACTCTCCATTTCTGGGGGGGTTTGTTTGTTTTTCTTTTTTTTCACTGTTAGACTGCAGAATTCTCTCTCTCTCTCTCTCTCTCTCTCTCTCTCTCTCTCTCACACACACACACACACACACACACACAACACACACACACACACACACACACACACACACACACACGCACTCACTCACAGTCTTAAATCGAGGGAAAGAGAGAGAGAGAGAGAGAGAGAGAGAGAGAGAGAGAGAGAGAGAGAGAGAGAGAGAGAGCTACTGAGAAGCTGATGGAAATCGACACATGACGCGTTTGTAAAGAACCTGCCGTGATAAGGGTCGGGGGATGAGAGATTGAGTTTATCGTCGGCCGGGTAGGAAGTCGCCTCTCATCTGTTTGTGCAATCAGAGGCCGGGGCTTACAGTGTATTGCCGTGTCACAGGATAGCGGGGATAGCATCGTTCGGCCTGCGCCTGGCACTGCCAGTGTCGTGGAGAGGAGAGAGAGAGAGAGAGGAGAGAGAGAGAGAATATCAGTCTGATGTAGCCTATGGGCTGGGTGTAAGCAGCGCCGAGAGCGAGGAAACGGAACAGGACAGGGAAGGAGGCAGCACAGACTAATTCGGTTTGAAGCTCGGAATGTTTGTCTAGAGATCACTTTGGCGTTTGTTCACTTATGAAAGATAAAAGATAGACAAGAACTGGGAAGAAAGAGATGAGAAATAAGGGGAATACGTAACGCCTGTCTCTGCGATCCGCGTCGGATCTTCTCTGAAGTCCCAGATTGAAGGTATCCGCTGTCGGCCGGTGCTCTTGCTCTTGTCTCTCCGGCTCAGAAACGTGCAGGCCACACACCACAGTTAGGACTTTGCACTGAGACACTGTCATTGGAAGCGTTTTGAGGCCTCTATATACACTAAAACACTATGTCATCATTGGAAGCGTTTTGAGGCCTCTATATACACTAAAACACTATGTCATCATTGGAAGCGTTTTGAGGCCTCTATATACACTAAAACACTATGTCATCATTGGAAGCGTTTTGAGGCCTCTATATACACTAAAACACTATGTCATCATTGGAAGCATTTTGAGGCCACTATATACACTAAAACACTATGTTATCATTGGAAGCGTTTTGAGGCCTCTATATACACTAAAACACTATGTTATCATTGGAAGCGTTTTGAGGCCTCTATATACACTAAAACACTATGCTATCATTGGAAGCGTTATGAGGCCTATATATATACACTAAAACACTATGTTATCATTGGAAGCGTTATGAGGCCTATATATATACACTAAAACACTATGTTATCATTGGAAGCGTTTTGAGGCCTCTATTACACTAAAACACTATGTTATCATTGGAAGCGTTTTGAGGCCTATATATATACACTAAAACACTGTTATCATTGGAAGCGTTATGAGGCCTATATATACACTAAAACACTATGTCATCATTGGAAGCGTTTTGAGGCCTCTATATACACTAAAACACTATGTTATCATTGGAAGCGTTTTGAGGCCTCTATATACACTAAAACACTATGTTATCATTGGAAGCGTTTTGAGGCCTATATATATACACTAAAACACTATGTTATCATTGGAAGCGTTTTGAGGCCTATATAATAATAATAATAATAATAATAATAATATAATGAATACTTATATAGCGCCTATTCTCGGCTAGAGACCAAGCTCTAAGCGCTTTACAATCAACACTCGCTTACACAACGGGCTGCCTACCTGGGTAGTGCCGACTGAAGAGCTGCCAGCTGGCGCTTCATTCAGTCGTTTCCCGTGTCATCCAGTCAATATCGTTCAATATCGTTCACTCAGTTTCTTTACTTCCTTCATTCTTTCCATTTCTTACGCAGGGTGCATGCTGTGTGTAACGTGTCATCCATACCAACGGCCAAACTGGCCTACTCTTCCGAAAGTTGGTGATGGGATTTTACGTGTGTGCAAGATATTATGCGTGCGTTCACACACGGAACCTCGGTTTATAGTCTCATTCGAAGGACTGTATGGGAATGGAGTCAGAACTAATGTTAACTCCGAGGGAAAAATCCCCCTGTACCGAAACGCCCCGGCGGAGATTCGAACCCGCAACCCCAGGATCACCAAGATTACGAGTCAGGCGCTCTACCAACTGAGCTATTCCGGCTCCCGGCTACACTAAAAACACTATGTTATCATTGGAAGCGTTTTGAGGCCTCTATATACACTAAAACACTATGTTATCATTGGAAGCGTTTTGAGGCCTATATATGTACACTAAAACACTATGTTATCATTGGAAGCGTTTTGAGGCCTCTATATACACTAAAACACTATGTTATCATTGGAAGCGTTTTGAGGCCTATATATATATACACTAAAACACTATGTTATCATTGGAAGCGTTATGAGGCCTATATATACACTAAAACACTATGTCATCATTGGAAGCGTTTTGAGGCCTCTGTATACACTAAAACACTATGTCATCATTGGAAGCGTTTTGAGGCCTCTATATACACTAAAACACTATGTCATCATTCGAAGCGTTTTGAGCCCCACAATAATTTTGAACCAGCATTTAATATTAAACTGAAAAAATAATAATTAAAAAATACTCCCCGCCAATTATTTCCCTTGTTTTGGTGGATTTCCACCTATGAAGTCGCATCTTCAAATATATGACCTTCCCCTTAGTTGGCTTTTGGACTCATCCGTGACCCTATCTTTGCGTCTGGAAGCGCCCAAATAGTCCCATTCCTTTGATTTTAATCTTCTTGGAACCACCTGGCTTGTACTTGATGACCATAAAAAAAAAATTATGAAAGAAAATGAGGGGAATCAACAGACACAATAAACATTCTCAGAACAATCTAATTTCGCCAGTCTATACTTGCTCGACTTCTTAAGCAGGGCCTCGGCGCATTAATTTTTGGTGTGCAGCCTGCACTGCAATGAGGTTCCCCTTCGTGGAAAGCCCACTCTGAACTCTACCGTTGCAGCTAGCCTCAAAACCTTCCTTCCCCTTTCGTTTCTGACTTTTACTCTTCCATCTGTGCGGCGCCCCCGCCCACCCCTTCTGGGTTTTTGTGTGTGCGTGCAACTGAGCTTTTTTAAGCTATAGTATACATGTGTACGAATGACCTGTGCAAGTGTTTTGGTTATTCTGCGGAAAGTATGAAGAGGAAGTTCTTTAGAATGGTATGAAGACGACGACTGTTATAAGTAGTGGTGATGGTGATAATAATAGTAGTAGTCGTAGTTCTACTACTGCTACCTCTGTTACTGTTGCTGCTGCCATAACTACCACTGCTACTTGCTGCTGCTGCTGCTGCTGCTGCTGCTGCTGCTTCTACTACTACGATTCTTATAGAAAGGAGTATTCAAGGAAAGCATTCTTTTTTGATTGAACAAAAGACCGTCTTATCATCAGGCTTACGCTCTCCCAACAGAGCCATTCCGGCAGACAGTAAGCACAGTGTTTTTTTTTATTTGTGTGAATGCCAACAGCGAGGCATGTTTGAGTCTCTTGGAATCCCGACACCGCTTCGCTTGGCCATAGGTTTGCATTAAAAATGCGACTCGTGGCACTTTTTTTTTCGCACAAAAGTGATTCGCTCTTGAGCCGCTTAGTATGCTAATGAGTCACCTCGCCGACTTCCCAGAAGATCAGGTGAAAACTGGGCAAGCACAGAGAACAAAAAAGACAACATGGAAGTCACACAGACGGACAGACAGAGCGCGTTTTATATGATGTTAGAAGACACTGCTTTGGGAACGTGTTGGAATGAAATATTCATTCAAGCAGTCTGTTGTGTGTGTATGTGTGTGTGTGTGTGGTGTGTGTGTGTGTGTGTGTGTGTGTGTGTGTGTGTGTGTGTGTAATCCCGTCTCAAAATATTCATTCAGTTTAAACAGTCCGTAGTGTGTGTGTGTGTGGGGGGGGGGGGGGGGGGGTCCCGTCTCAAAATATTCATTCAGTGTAAACAGTCTATGGTGGGAAGGGGAATCCCGCCGTCCTCTCCTGAGTCTGTAGCAGTCCCATGTACGCTGTGCGATGCCGCATCTCGGCGTTTGGTGAGCGCACCTGCTTCTCCCTATCAGAAAACTGGCGTGTATGTGGCTTGATTCGTTTGAAGGATAGCAAATACGGATGAGCGAAATGGGGAAAACACGTTGCCTGGAAACCCATCCTTATCTTGTTTGTCCCTCAGCTGTCTGTCTGTATTCTCTCTCTCTCTCTCTCTCTCTCTCTCTCTCTCTCTCTCTCTCTCTCTCTCTTCCTCCTCCTCCTCCTATTCTTCTTCTTCTTCTTCTTCTTTTTCTTCTTCTTCTTCTTCTTCTTCTTCTTCCTCTTCTTCTTCTTCTTCTTCTGTGTACCTCTTCTCTCTCCCCATCTCCATCTTCATCATCTCTTTAATCTACATACTTTTGTTGTCGTTTTTCTCCTCCTCCTCTTCCTCATCCTTGTCTTTCATGCTGATGGTGTTTCTGTTTCTCGTTGTTGTAATTGTTGATGATGATGATGATGATGATGATGGTGGCAGTAGTGGCGATGGTAGTTGTAGTTCTCTTCCTTCTCCTCCTCCATCTCCTCATCCTTCTCGTTCTTGTGAATGTTGTTGTCAGTGGTCGTGGCACAGTTGTTCCTTTTCTTCGTCCACATGTTCTTATTCTACGTACGTCGTCTACCACCACTCCCTTCCCCCACCCTCTCCATCTTCTTTTTCTCCTGCATCTTCTTTCTCCACAACCCCCTCCCCCCCCCAACCCACCCCCTTCATTTTCTTCTTCTGTCTTCTTCTTCCACGACTCTCATCTCATCTCATTCTCTCTCCCATGTGTTTCCCCACATCACAGCAGACGGGGTTGATTAATTGTTGTATTAGAGGGGAAAGCGAGGCAGAAGGCAACGGGACAGAGACAGATAGGGAAAAAACACTAATTGCGGGCGATTATTTCAGTTTGCCGTCTTCCGGAGTGTTAAGGAAATTAATGGGGACTGCCGCGAATAATTTGTATCACGTTTAATGTACTGTGTGTGTGTGTGTGTGTGTGTGTGTGTGTGTGTGTGTGTGTGTGTGTGCACGTGTGTGTAAGTGAGTGAAAAAAGGGATCCAAGGATGAATCAGTCATGCTGATATAACTGTGATCTCCGCCAGCCCCTGAGTTCACGGACGCCACAGTATGAAAAATGCACGTGATATACGGCACACAGGTACGATCAATCTTAGTTCCGCACCTCTGTTGCCCCATCTGCACACCACGCGTATATACACGCAGGCAAGCGCAGACGAGCTTTTGCGCGCGCGCGCGCGCGCACACACACACACACACACACACACACACACACACACACACACACATTTTCTTTTCGTTTGTTTTTTGTCTCGTTCCTTTCATCCCCATTCTGTACCCCTTCCTTCTCGTCCCCCAACCCTCCAACCCCATTCTGCCTCACGCCTTCTCTCCCCTTTCCCGTTTTTTTTTTCTCAAGACGTCTCACCCGCATCCTTCGTCCCTTAAATCACTTTGAACTTCACCGTTTACAGCCGACAACGTTTCTGTTGGGGTTGTGCCTTCAGTTTTCGTTTGTTCCAATAGAAACCTGAGTTGATCGTTTCTGCAGGTGAACGACGTTGATAAATTGGCTCTACAACTCTCAGACTCTGAACTCTTCTGCATGCGCTCTAAGGTCTTCCGAACAGAGTGCAGAAAAAGAGAGAAAGGAAATGCACGAAAAGAAAAATAGGTACAAAGAAAGAGATCTGCGACTGTAGTACACCTAAACAGGAAATTCCTCTGGAAAAGGGTCTCTGAATCAGAATGTATCATTCTGAAATAGGAAATAGCCCATGGAAATGTTTCTTAAGATGGGGTTATCGAAATATTCCGTGAAAATGTTTTGTAAGATGGTATATTAAAGCAGGAAATTCCCTGGTGTCAGAGAGACCAGAATGTGATATATTTATAGAACAGGTTTCAAAATTTATCAGTTTATATCAGAAGCGATATGGGAAGAGGTGTTTTATTCAGTATTCTGTGTTTAGTATTGTGTTGAAATAAGAAATTACCATGGAAAAGGTCTTAGAATTTTGAGTACTACAATGAGAAATTACCTCGGAAGAGGTCTCAGATTTGAGTGTACTAAAACAAGACGTTACCTCGGAAGAGTCAGAATTTAGTATACTGAATGAAAAAATGCCTTGGAAGGGGTTTTCATATTTATTATACTAAGACAAGGAATACCCTTGTTATAAGTCAGAATACAGTGTACTACGATGAGAAACAATTTTATAAGATGTCTGAAGGTTGTAACTAAAAGAACAAGTTGCCCTGGAAGAGTTTCTGATGTGAGTACACTAAAATCAAATTGCCCTGCAGAGCTGTCTGAATTGAGTATGCTAACACAGGAAATTATTTGGGAAGGGGTGGGGTGGGGGGGGGGTTGGGGGGTCTGACTTCAGTATAATGAAATGAGACAATAGCTAGGAAGAAATGCCCCTGGGTAAAGTTTACTACAACATGAAATTAGGTGTGAGATAGTCTGAATTAAGTGCACTATCATGAAAAAATGTAAGGAATTACCTAGGAAAAGGTCCATCTCTTAAGTATAATAAAATCAGATGCCATCTAAGAAGAGGTTTGAATCTGGAAGATCATAGTAAGAATTAAAAAAAACTTTCTTGGAACAGGTCTGTGATTTATTTGCAAGCAACCTTTAAAAAATAAAGAGGGAGATGGAGCGGGGCGTTGGGGAAAGGAGGGAGGGGAGGTACCGGAAAGGGGAGGGAACTTGTACCGAGTTCAAAGAACGTGTACAAGTCGGTACCAACGAGACGAGACGTCACTGGAGACGATGGTCCTCCCAACGGACGAAGTCGCTGCTACAAGAAGCGGAAGATGAAAGCAACGGTTGGCAGAGGAAGAAGAGAAGGGGGTGGGAAGGGTGGGGGGAGGGGGGAATTTTCAGCGCTTCGGGCAAGACACGCGAGAGCACTTACCATTCAAAAACAAACACCTCACTCATTATCATCACGACTCTCACACCGCAGGATAACGGAGAGACACAGACAAGAGAGACGGCGAAGTGCAAGAGCGAGTGTATAGTTAACTAGTAAGGGTGGTACCAGAAGGGGTGGGGGTGGGGATGGGAGTTGCAAACCTGTGTAGGGGAACATTCATATTTTCTTTACCCTAGCGAGGTTAATGGTTCTTCCCCCTGCCCCTGCCTGCCCCCTTTTTTCTCTTTAATTAATGCTTTCTAATCCGGTACACCTCTCTCTCTCTCTCTCTCTCTCTCTCTCTCTCTCTCTCTCTCTCTCTCTCTCTCCCTCTCCCCCTCCCCTCCACTCTCTCCCTCCCCCCTTTCTTTCTCTCTCTCTGCCTCTGTGTCTGTCTATCTACCTGTCTGTCTGTCTTCTCTCTCTCTCTCTATGTCTGTCTCTGTCTGTCTGTCCCTGTGTCCCTCCCCCACCCCACCCCCATTCTCTTTCTCCCCCCCCCCAACCCCCTTTATGTCCCCTTCAGCAGGCTTGTGAAGAGATATGAGGTAAGAGTAGACGGGGTAACATACAGCTGCCTTCCAGTGAAACGGTGTGGAGCTCTTTGGCAGAAGTACCCCTTTGGATGGGGGCGCACTTACCCCACTTCCACACCACTCTGCCGCTCTCGCTGGGTGATGGCGATACCCGGGACTGTCAAAGACCCCGGTAGCTGTTTCATCGGGCCCCTGATGTGTTGGGGAAAATCCCCAGATTTAGTGCCCCTGGCTTCTTCGTTAACCTGGCGTTCTATGATTGGAGTTTTTAGTTGTTTTTTTTTTTTTCTTTTTAACTGCGTTAAATGTGACGCTTGAGAGAGAGAGAGAGAGAGAGAGAGAGAGAGAGAGAGAGAGAAGACAGACAGACAGACAGACAGCTAGGGGCACAGAGAGAGAGAGAGAGAGAGAGAGAGAGAGACAGAGACAGAGACAGTGAAAGACAGACAGACAGACAGAGAGAGAATAGAATAGGAGAGAGAGAGGAGAGAGAGAGAGAGAGAGAGAGAGAGAGAGAGAGAGAGAGAGAG
>CM065739.1:19229121-19236621 GCA_033310375.1 Conus canariensis
GTGTGTGTGTGTGTGTGTGTGTGTGTGTGTGTGTGTGTGTGTGTGTGTGTGTGAAAAGAGAGAGAGACAGACAGACAGACAGACAGAGTTTGTGTGTACGTGTGCAGATATACATAAGCAAGATTCTGCATGATAGTAATCCATTCTGCAGAGAGGCGTATATCAGAAAAAAAAAAACAACAAACAAACAACAAAAAACCGGTAAATATGAGTGCTAAACCCATAGTACATGGTGCCTGAACAGTAGTGACTGTCCAACGGCATGGTGCCGGAGTCTCAGACACTGCGAAAGCCTTCCGTCTCGTACAGGGGAACGGCTGGAAATTCCTGGAGGTCACACACCAGAGATAGGAAAGGGTGGCCTACCCCAGACGCCACGCTGTCGGTGTAAGGCATCTGAGCGTGCTCTTCACAAAAGCAAGTCAATCAAACACCAGCCCTTACACAACAGCCGCCCGCCAGTTATTCCTCTAATGTTTGAAGATTTCTGTCGATGACCTCGCTTACACTCTGTGAATACTCTCAGGCCTGATAATTCACCGATTTTCCCGTCTTTTCCACTAGGTGGGTTTCGCCAGGTAATTAGCCATTCACTTTAATCTGTCTCACTGGAACCATCTAGCGTACGTCTTGATGAACAAGTGTTTGGAAAGGGGTAGGGATGGGAAATCACCCTTCACCTTTTTCAAATTCTGAGAGCATGTCTGAGTAGACTCGTCAAGTTGCACACGTCCTGTGCGTGTGAATTCCTTGTATGATAACGGTTTCTTTGAAGGTGGAACATAACGTCGGCGAGAAGACGAATATACCCACCATATGTGTAAGCTGTTGGACTCAGGAGTACAGGAATGGTTGTGTACCAGGTTCTCTGTGGTCCACATTCCAGCTGTATCCAGTCTGGTCATATACAGCTGAAAGCCAGCTTGACCCTGTTTTGTGGTCCATACACGCGTCACATCTCCTTCTTTGGCATGGTACGATGGTGTGTGGTCATACAGTGAACGTTTCAAACACACACCGTTTCCGTTTCTCTCAGCATTGCACAGACTGCTGGGCCACCAGTGTCGACTGTAGTTATTTCCCTTGCACCTATATTTCTTCCGCGAATTCAGTTGACCGTGGAAATTGCAGCAGACGATCCTATTGATCTGGAGTTCGGAAGCCGTTCATCTGTAAGCCAGGATCTGCCAGTGGAAGGAAGATTGTTTCCCTTCTGTTTTTCTCTTTCTTTTGCACATACTGATACGCTCTCTCTCTCTCTCTCTCTCTACTCTCTCTTCTCTCTCTCTCTCTCTCTCTCTCTCTTCTCTCTCTCTCTCTCAACTAAACTTTATGGAGTTCTTAAACCATTGATCTCTTTCTGTCTCTTTTTGCTTCATGCAGTGACTTGATTCTCCTTTTTTTTCTTTGTACTTTTTTCCTTTTCTTTTCTTGTGTGTGTGTGTGTGTGTGTGTGTGTGTGTGTGTGTGTGTGTGTGTGTGTTCCGGCTTGTGTGTGTGTGTGTTCCGATATTATTCTGCCCATTTGTTGTCTGTTTTGGAAGTGTTCCCTCTTCACTGTTAAGTACTTCACTGCTCTTTTCATCGGCAGTAAGTGCGGAATGAAAAATAAAAACGTAGGCGCGATCTTCATCGGTTTTTTTTTTGTTGTTGTTGTTGTTTTTTTTTTGTTTTTTTTTTGTACCTTTGGTCAGCACACAGCGTAGAAATGGTATTAGCAGCTGGAAGAGGGAAAGCTCTCGCAGTATGCTCTTTCTCTCTAGAGGCACTCCCAACAAGAAGTCCGGGTGTGGGATAGGGGTGTGAAGACAGCACAGAAATCAGATGGGGCTGCTGCAGCAATACAATACAGGTCGCTTATCTTGGCTCACGCCGGCGGTTCTGGGGCTCCCTAGGGGGGACTCTTCCCTGCCACTGTGCTACAAGCTTCTGCAGATCTTGGTGAAGACTGACGTTTCTGTACCTCCAGGACTCTTGTATTGGTGCTGAAGTGACTGCTCAACAAGTCTTGTATTGGGGGAGGATCGGGGGAATGGAGGGATGTGAGAGTTTTTGAGAGAGAGAGAGAGAGAGAGAGAGAGAGAGAGAGAGAGTGTGTGTGTGTGTGTGTGTGTGTGTGTGGAATGAAGAGCTTCAGGTCATTGTCTTGGAGATAAAACTGTCAACATTTCCCGAAGAATTCCCACTGATCAGAAATCGGTAGTATGTATAGTGTGGAAGAGGGCGGGAGGGGGGGGGGGGGGGGGGAGAGTGGTATCAGTGTCTGTGTAGTCCATTAGCCTTGGGTTTTTATTGTTTTCGGCAGCGGTGCTGACGATCAAATGTTTGACATTTGAGACAGAGAGACAGAGAGAGAGGTGGAGCGGTATGGAAGGGGAAGTATATGAGGGGGAGGCGGGGGGAGGATAATTGATGAGATGGTGAGTGTTAGGTGTATGAATTACTGAGAAAGAAACTGTCATCATTAGTGGGGAAAGCATTATCATTCAAAATCAACACAAAATGTTTTTAATTTGATTTTAGCAGAGAAATGTTTTTCCCCAGAGAGAGAGAGAGAGAGAGGGGGGGGGGGGGCGTACAGAGGGAGGGTAAATGACAAGGTGAATGGTTAGTGTCTGTGTGTGTGTGTGTGTGTGTGTGTGTGTGTGTGTGTGTGTGTGTGTGAGAGAGAGAGAGAGAGAGAGAGAGAGAGAGAGAGAGAGAGAGAGAGAGAGAGATTGGTTGACCGATTTTGCCATCAAAGCTGACAAAATCAGAATATTTTTTGATTGTTATAAGAATGATAGAAATGATAAGAACAGTAAAAGGAAGGCACACGATAATTAAAGGATTATTCACTGTCACGCCAGAACATTTTTGTATTTCGGACACAAAACATTAAGGGAGAGGTAGGAAGGGGGGAGGGGGAGGGTCTCTGTTAGTTTTCTCTCTGGCTTTCTTTCATTTTTATTCTTCGACTTGGTCTTCTTCTTCGTGTCCTCCTCCTCCTTCTCCTGCTGCTGCTGCTGTGCTTCTTCTGGTTAACATGCCTTTGTTCCTCTGGACGTATTGACCATCCCGCTTCTTTCTTCTTCGTTAACATGCCTTTGTTCCTCTGGACGTTTGACCATCCCGACTTCTTCTTCTTCTGTTAACATGCCTTTGTTCCTCTGGACGTTTGACCATCCCGACTTCTTCTTCTTCTGGTTAACATGCCTTTGTTCCTCTGGATGTTTGACCATCCCGACTTCTTCTTCTCCTGGTTTAACATGCCTTTGTTCCTCTGGACGTTTGACCATCCCGACTTCTTCTTCTTCTGTCGTTTCACATGCCTTTGTTCCTCTGGATGTTTGACCATCCCGACTTCTTCTTCTTCTGTCGTTTCACATGCCTTTGTTCCTCTGGATGTTTGACCATCCCGACTTCTTCTTCTTCTGTCGTTTCACATGCCTTTGTTCCTCTGGAGTATTACCATCCTGACTTCTTCTTCTTCTGTCGTTTCACATGCCTTTGTTCCTCTGGACGTTTGACCATCCCGACTTCTTCTTCTTCTGTCGTTTCACATGCCTTTGTTCCTCTGGAGTATTACCATCCCGACTTCTTCTTCTTCTGTCGTTTCACATGCCTTTGTTCCTCTGGATGTATGACCATCCCTCTTCTTCTTCTTCTGTCGTTTCACATGCCTTTGTTCCTCTGGATGTATTACCATCCCGACTTCTTCTTCTTCTGTCGTTTCACATGCCTTTGTTCCTCTGGATGTATTACCATCCCGACTTCTTCTTCTTCTTCTGTCGTTTCACATGCCTTTGTTCCTCTGGATGTATTACCATCCCGACTTCTTCTTCTTCTGTCGTTTCACATGCCTTTGTTCCTCTGGACGTTTACCATCCCGACTTCTTCTTCTTCTGTCGTTTCACATGCCTTTGTTCTCTGGACGTTTGACCATCCCGACTTCTTCTTCTTCTGTCGTTTCACATGCCTTTGTTCCTCTGGACGTTTGACCATCCCGACTTCTTCTTCTTCTGTCGTTACACATGCCTTTGTTCCTCTGGACGTTTGACCATCCCGACTTCTTCTTCTTCTGTCGTTTCACATGCCTTTGTTCCTCTGGACGTTTGACCATCCCGACTTCTTCTTCTTCTGTCGTTTCACATGCCTTTGTTCCTCTGGACGTTTGACCATCCCGACTTCTTCTTCTTCTGTCGTTTCACATGCCTTTGTTCCTCTGGACGTTTGACCATCCCGACTTCTTCTTCTTCTGTCGTTTCACATGCCTTTGTTCCTCTGGATGTATTACCATCCCGACTTCTTCTTCTTCTGTCGTTTCACATGCCTTTGTTCCTCTGGATGTATTACCATCCCTTCTTCTTCTTCTTCTGTCGTTTCACATGCCTTTGTTCCTCTGGAGTATTACCATCCCGACTTCTTCTTCTTCTGTCGTTTCACATGCCTTTGTTCCTCTGGATGTATTACCATCCCGACTTCTTCTTCTTCTGTCGTTTCACATGCCTTTGTTCCTCTGGATTTATTACCATCCCACTTCTTCTTCTTCTGTCGTTTCACATGCCTTTGTTCCTCTGGATTTATACCATCCCGACTTCTTCTTCTTCTGTCGTTTCACATGCCTTTGTTCCTCTGGATGTTTACCATCCCTTCTTCTTCTTCTTCTGTCGTTTCACATGCCTTTGTTCCTCTGGATGTATTGACCATCCCGACTTCTTCTTCTTCTGTCGTTTCACATGCCTTTGTTCCTCTGGATGTATTACCATCCCGACTTCTTCTTCTTCTGTCGTTTCACATGCCTTTGTTCCTCTGGACGTTTGACCATCCCGACTTCTTCTTCTTCTGTCGTTTCACATGCCTTTGTTCCTCTGGACGTTTGACCATCCCGACTTCTTCTTCTTCTGTCGTTTCACATGCCTTTGTTCCTCTGGACGTATTACCATCCCGACTTCTTCTTCTTCTGTCGTTTCACATGCCTTTGTTCCTCTGGACGTATTACCATCCCGACTTCTTCTTCTTCTGTCGTTTCACATGTCTTTGTTCCTCTGGACGTATTACCATCCCGACTTCTTCTTCTTCTTCTGTCGTTTCACATGTCTTTGTTCCTCTGGACGTATTACCATCCCGACTTCTTCTTCTTCTTCTGTCGTTTCACATGTCTTTGTTCTTTTGAATGTATTACTTTCCCGACTTCTTCTTCTTCTGTCGTTTCACATGCCTTTGTTCTTTTGAATGTATTACTTTCCCGACTTCTTCTTCTTCATCTTCATTCAGAACTAATTCGAGAAAGTTTACATTTACTAACAGAGTAATCAAAATATGGAATGAATTAACAGCTAACATCAAACGTGCACCTAGTGTTAATGTATTTAAGAACCTCATAGATAAACATGAATTAATAACTAAAATGAAATATGAACTTGATGAATAAATTAGACTGAGCTAGTCATGACTGGACCAACAGACATAAGAAATATATGTAAATACAGAAGGGGCGTAAAAAGCCTACATAGGCCAAGTTGTTTTGATACAACGCCCCAAATCCTGATCCTGATCCTGATCTTCATTTTCTTCTTCTCTTCTTCTTCTTCTTCTTTTCTTCTCTTTTTCTTGTTGTTTGTTGTTGTTGTTGTTCTTGTTTCTTCTTCTTCTTCTTCTTCTTTGTTGTTTCACCTGCCTGTGTTGCTCTCGAATGGATTACCTTCCCGACTGAGCACTGTGACCGTTGTCAAACCTCGATCGCTGGCCACGAAGGGAACAGGAAGGAGGCGACATCAAGAGAAGGCTGTCAGCCGTGGGGAGTGGGTTGATTGGCCCGTGCGTGGATATGGAGCGGTGATAACTGCTGGGATGGCGCTGGCCTGCTGGGGACATTGTATCTTTTGTATCTTTTGACAGGACGCTGTTTAAAGAATGTCTTGAGTGTTCTGTACGCGTGGTGGTTTTGTGTGTGTGTGTTGTTTGTGTGTGTGTGTGTGTATAGTAGTAGTAGTAGTAGTAGTAGTAGTAGTATAGTAGTAGTAGTACTTTCATTTGACGTCTTTTCACAAAATTGTGTGATATTAGACGAGAGAGAGAAAGAGAGAGAGAGAGAGTGTGTGTGTGTGTGTAAGAGTATGTGTGTGAAGCATAGGTGTGTGGAAGTGCACGCAAAATATGGAATAATTACTGCTTATAACATTATAGTAAATATCTAACAGGACTACATATTAAACAAAGGGTAACTGTGTGTGTGTGTGTGTGTGTGTGTGTGTGTGTGTGTGTGTGTGTGTGTGTGTGTGTGTTGTATTGTGTGTGTGCGTGCGTGCGTGTGTTCTTCAATTTAATGTCTATACACATAAGTGATTTTAGACAACGAAAAATAAATAAATAAACAAGGTAGAAAAGGAGGAAGGGAAGGGAGAAGGGGTGGGTAGACAGGCAGCTGAAGGAGATAAAGAGATAGAGAAACAGGGAGATAGAAAAAGATGAAGAAGTATAAATGGAAAACGGAAAAAGAGAAAAAGGAGGATCAGAATGAGAATCGGAAGAAAAAATGTTAACATGAATAAAAATTGCAACCTACAACATAACTAGAATAACATTTTTAAAAATCAAATGAACGCTAAAGGTAACAGGATAATAACATTTACACGTGAAGATAGAATTATTAAAGGAATCTAAAAATGGTACTCTGAACAAGTCCTAAAACAATGTCACAAATCAAAAGGGGTTTTATTAAAACCTCCTTCAGGGACTTTTCCGAAAAAGTAGGCAGATATGTTTTCATTTTTCTACAGTGGAAAAGTATATGTTCATTAGAAATTTTCCCACCACAAACACATGTGATGTTGGAAGTGAATTTCATCTTAAAAGCATTAAGTTTGAATCTATAGGCAAGGGAAGTTAAAAGCCTTAAGTTAGACAATTGACCATACTTAGATATAAAAACATCTTCAAAACTCGTTTGGTGGTCAGCAGGTAATGAGTGGCCAACATTCTTGTTTCTTTCTAAAATGCTTCCAGCAAGCATTCTGCAGTAGGCTATACCCTTCTTTCAGAGATAAAGGGATTTTCAAATTATATGCTTCATTTGTATAATCTGCAGAGTTTTTAGCTAGTTTATCTACGGATTCATTGAAATGTATTCCACTGTGTGAAGGCACCCAAAGAAAGGTAAGATTACTACCTCTTAGAATAAGGAAATGCACCAAATGATTAATCTCAAAAATCAAATCTTGTCTCACACTAGAATTTGAATTGCTTAAGGCATACAACACTGATTTTGAATCGACACAAAAAAGAATCTGAGTCACAGTTTTCGGAAAATCAAGCAAATAACGCAAAGCCATAAGAATAGCAGTTAATTCAGCTGTAAATATAGATTGTGCTTTCCAATATAAAAACCCTTTTGACCTTTAAGTGGGGGATAGTGAAAGCAGACCAGCTTCGTGATTTTCTAGAACTGAACCATCGGTATAAACTTTGAGATGATTTGGATAATTGAGAAATAAATGCTCATTCGCAACTGTGCCAATA
>CM065739.1:19256621-19258863 GCA_033310375.1 Conus canariensis
GGGTCGATGGCGAGAGTTTCCGCAGCGAGTTCTCGATGATAGGAGTTTAAAAGTGGAACGGTCATTCCTCCCTGAAAAAGAATGGTCTTGACCCCGAATGTCTGAACAGCTATCGACCCTTCTCTAATCTTTTAATTGCTTTGAAAAAGGAAGTTATCTTCTCACCACTTCAAACGCATCTTTCCAAGAACACCTTTGAGGACTGATTCCAGTCAGCATATAAACAGTTCCATTCCACTGAAACAGCACTAATTCATATCACAGAGCTTATGCTGTCCAACGCTGACAGCGGAGAAGCTCCTGTTCTAGGCTTGGACCTGTCTGCAGCTTTCGGTACTTTGGACCATTCTACCCTTCTGTCCAGACTTGTCTGACCTTTGGCATGTCAGGCACTGCTCTTGCTTGGTGCTCTTCATATTTGTCGAATCGAGCAAAGCCTGTCGCTGCTGATGGCCTCCTGTCCTCCTGTAGACCTTTCAGCTATGATGTCCCTCAGGGTTCTGTGCTCAGGCCTATCTCTTTCATGTTGTGTGCTTACACTCTGTCCAGTGTAATTTCCGAACATGGTTACCGTTTTCGCAAATGCGCTGATGACACTCTGCTAGAAGATTCAGCTCAACGCTGTAATGTGTCAACCATTCTTCGCAATATTTTCCTTTGTATCTCTCCTGTGAAAGACTAGATATTGCAAAGCCAGCTCTGCATCTATGATAGCAAACTGAAGCGCTCTGTGCTGCCTCTCAAAAGCCTCTGTACTTTTTGTCTCAACAGAATGTTTGAATGGTGTGAGTGATTTAAATTTTCTTTCAAGACGATGTGCGGAAGCCAGGTGCTCCGGTTGATGAAAACCTGTCCGTGCATGATTACATCAGCCAAATGTGTCGATCTGCCAATCATGAAGAGAGAAAAAGTGCATCAGTTGCTCCGATAGAATTGAAAGCAGACCATCCTGCGCAAAAGTGTTCTTCATTAGCTGTTGGTGAAAGGATTTGAGTTTGATTCGTAGAGTCTGAAGAATCTTGCGGTGGGCTGTCAAACCAGTGGACTGCATGCACAGCTCGGCCTGGCATAACTAGCGCTGTGAATCTTTTAGGTTATCCGTCAACCATGGAGCTGACACATGGTCTGAACGACGCCTGGTGGTGAGAGGAGCACGCAGGGCGAGGGCTTGAATAAGAGCTGACTGGTACAGACCAGTCAGAGGAAGGTCTGACCGGGTCTGGCACGACAGTTAGGTTAATCCTAACATGACAGAAATCATCAACAATTCTTTTCTAATGTTTCTGGACACAACGGTGCTGAATATGCATTTGGAATGTATGGAGATCAACATGAAAAAGTGCTGGAAAATTGATCAGATCTGTACCGAGTCCTGCACTGAGACAGAGCCAACTGAGTACTCATGTCTCTGTTAACACGCCAGTTCACTGTAAGTTCACATCTGTGAGTAGGAGCATTCACATAGTGAGTAAGGCTATGCTCATTAAAACGAGTTCTAACCTTTTCTTTTTTTATTTTTACGCTGGGGTCTGCCTCTTCTGTTTGTTTCATCACCAGTTGCGGGGTGTGGAGGTGAAACCTCAATCTGACCTCTTACTAACCCCAAGCCCCACTTACCTCCCAATCAAAAAGCACCCCAGTACTTAACTACCCGTACCCCCCTCCCCCCCCCCCCCCCCCCCCCTTCCCTACTCCCCACTTGTAAGCCCTAGCCGTCCAGAGCCTGATATCATTAACCCTCGTTCACGCCCTCCGCAGGCTCTGTCATCGCCAGACCCTATTAAACGGGAGCTCCAGGACCACGCGAACCAATTACACCCCTTTCGGCAGACGCTGCTGGATTTCCACCCGTAATCCCTTTTCCCTGGGAGGGCGGTGGAAGGCTTTTTCACCTGTACTGGCAGAACGCAAACGTTGGCTTTATACTGCCGACTGCTGGCTTTGTGGGCGCCTAGGACGTGTGCTGTATAGAGACATCGGAGAGCGTGGAGGGTTGGGCGAGGGTGGGGAAGGAAACACGCCGCATACTTCAGATTGATAGTCTCACTGTGGATGGCAGGTGCAGCTCTGTGCGCGCGCGCGCGCGTGTGTGTGTGTGTGTGTGTGTGTACGCGCGCGCGCGCGTGCGTGTGTCTATGTTATATGTATGTGTGTGTATGCGTGTGTGCTCTCGCTCGCCCGTTCTGTGCGTGAGTGCGAGCGCGCGCGTATGTAAGGAAAGGAAGGGTCGGGGAGGAGAAGA
>CM065739.1:19266463-19268963 GCA_033310375.1 Conus canariensis
GTCTGTCTGTCTCTCTGTCTCTCTCTCTCTCTCTCTCTCTCTCTCTCTCTCTCTCTCTCTCTCTCTCGTTTCTGTACCCCAGCATCCTCCTCCATCATAAACGTATTCTCCTCTCTCTCTCTCCGCCTCCGCCCCCCCACGCGCGCACGCACGCACGCACACACACACACACACACACACACACACACACACACACACACACACACACACACACACACACACGCACGCACGCACGCACGCACTCGTGCGCGCGCGCGCGCGCACACACACACACACACACACACACACACACAACACACACACACACACACACACACACACACACACACACACACAACAAACAAACACACACACCACTCCCGACACCCCTACCCCCATCCCCCTCCGGCATTTCCATGTCACCCCTTTTCCTTGAACCCACGACTTCTCTTCTAACCCGTCCCGCGCGCATTTCTGCCCACAGCGGCATCATGTTGTTCCATCGCTCCTTCCTCCCCCCTGGCTCAGTGTCTTCGCCCAGCGCTCCGACCCCCAATAAATCTGACCAAAAAGTTTCGCGCCCGACCACTTTACGTGAACCCCCCCCCCCCCTCCCCCAGCCTTTTCCCCTATTGCCTTGCCCCTTTCGTACCCCTCCCCTTCCATCCCATCCCATCCCCCCCCCCCCCCCCCGCCCGTTCTCTTCATCCCCCCCCCCCCCCCCACAACCTTCCCTGTCGCCTTTCCCACCTTGGCTTTGCGGAAGGTCCAAGAAGCTGTGGTTTTGACAAGTCGGGCGGAAGGTAGTGTGTGGTGTGTGTGTGTGTTGGTCTTGTGGTGTTGGTGTGTGGAGGTGGGGTGGGGTGTGGAGTGTGGTGGTGGGCGAGTTTGTGTGCTAGGTATGTTTAGAGATGAATGTGTGTCAAATTGAGGGGTGGGGAGGGCGGAGAGATGTTGTTGGAGATTGTCAGGCATGAAATGTGTATGTCAAAATTTGGGGAAGTGGGCGGGAGGAGGTGTAGAGCGAGAAGAGGAGAAAATGAGGGAGGGGGAGGAGGGGAGAGTGAGGAGAGGAGGAGGGGAGAGAGAGAGGAGAGTGGAGAGAGAGGAGGAGGAGGGAGGAGGAGAGAGAGAGGAGAGAGGAGGAGGAGGAGGAGAGGAGGAGGGAGGAGAGAGAGGAGGAGAGGAGGAGGGAGGGAGAGAGAGAGAGAGAGGAAGGGGGAGAGAGAGAGGAGGAGGAGGGAGGGAGGAGAGAGAGAGGGAGGAAGGGGGAGAGGATGGGAGAGGGAGAGAGGAGGAGGAGAGGGAGAGAGAGAGTGAGAGAGGAAGGGGAGAGAGAGAGAGAGAGAGAGGAAGGGGAGAGAGAGAGAGAGAGGAAGGGAGGGAGAGGAGAGAGGAAGGGAGGGAGGAGAGAGAGAGGAAGGGGGAGGAGGGGGAGAGAGAGTGTGAGGAAGGGAGGGGAGAGAGAGAGTGAGAGAGGGAGGGTGGGAGAGAGGCAGTGGGAGATAGGAGAGAGAGAGAGAGAGAGAGAGAGAGAACAAGAACAATCCTTGAGCTTAAGGGACCCCATATTGCAAAGGCGCTTCCTAACATGTCTGTTCCTTTCCGTCAAACATAACTGTATTTCCAACGTCAGTGTAGTTGCTGGGGCTGTTTAAAAACAACAACTAGATATCACACACACACACACACACACACACACACACACACACACACACACACACACACACACACGCATGCGCACATATTTATATCACCACACTCCATTTTCTCTGATTCACCTTTGTGACTTGCCTATAAAGAAAGTGTTGGGATGTTTGAAAACCAGGCAACTACTCAACAGTGACATTTCACAACCCATCCTAACGGTCTTTGGCACCAGTATCTTTTAAAAGAGTTTTCCTAGAGAGGACCTCTCCCGGAGAGACCTGTTTATTTACAGGCTGGGGAAGAAAAACAAAAAACAAAAACAAAAAAAAAAAGGGGGGGGGGGATGTGAAAAAGAATCAAGAAGGTTGAGGCAGTATTAGAGTTTCAAACAAAACGAGTTTGAGGCTATCCGAACCAGCTGTTGTCTTGAAGATGTTTACTCTGTTGGCCCGTGGCATGCCACTTGTTGCTAGCGGATTCCAACGACTTTTTGTTGTTGTTGTTGTGACAGTTTACGCTTATTGTCTCTGTGTCTGCCTGACTCCTACCCCTCCTCCCTGTCCCCCTCTCCCCTCTTCCCCCCCCCCCCATCTCTCCCTCTCCCCCCCCTCTCTCTCTCTCTCAAAATCGATCACTCGTTTCTTCCCTCCCTCCCACCACCCCTCACACGTACGTGCGCGCGCGCACACACACACACACACACACACACACAACACACACACACACACACACACACACACACACACACACACACACACACACACACACACACACACACACACACTCGTCTAATATCACATAATTTTTGTGAAAAGACGTAAAATGAAACTACTACTACTACTGTAACTACTTACACACACACACACACACA
>CM065739.1:19273963-19278963 GCA_033310375.1 Conus canariensis
ACATTTACCTCATCTGTATGTTTCAACTATTTTATCTGTATGTTTCAACTATCTTATCTGTATGTTTCAACTATCTCATCTGTATGTTTCAACTATCTTATCTGTATGTCCACATGTATCTCATCTGTATGTTTCAACTATCTTATCTGTATGTCACATGTATCTCATCTGTATGTTTCAACTATCTTATCTGTATGTCACATTTATCTCATCTGTATGTTTCAACTATCTTATCTGTATGTTTCAACTATCTTATCTGTATGTCACATTTATCTCATCTGTATGTCTCAGCTATCTCATCTGTATGTCTCAACTATTTCATCTGTATGTGTCAGCTATCCCATCTGTTTGTCTCAAGTGCTTTATCTAAATCTTTTCCTTCCGGACTTGCAGACTGCGTGACGGGCTCATCAGTCGGAAAGACTGTAACTTCACAGTCCAGCGTCATCCTCTTCTTCCATGAGTCTCTGAGCTGAGACTGTTGGTCAGTGTTCCCTGACCAACACTGCAGGTGTGTCTGCATCCACTCTGACCTGTTTGACCGCTGGGTGTGTTAAGCCGAAGAGAACAACAACCCTTGATGCGGCATGGGTTGATGAATGTCCTGTGTCTGCTGGATCCCATCCACACGTCACTGAACACGGCCGACATGACTCGCTCAACAGCAGTGCGGTGTCTGTTTTGGCAGGTTTCCGCTAGGCGAGTGAATTGGAGTGGGTTTTTTTTTCCCTGGAGATTGCCATATACAGAGTACCAGTCTTTCTTTAAAGTGAATGAGGCACAGATGTACTCCTCCAACGGCTTGCTTTAGACAACACCTTCTTCTTCTGCCTCGTTCGCCATCCCGTCAGATGAGCAGCCCGGTGTCCTCGATGAAGGCTGCCGTCCGTCGCAGCTCCTCCAGGGTGCCGTACAGCTTGGCTTCCACTGCTGTCGGTGTTGGCCAGTACTTTCTCCTGGGTGCTGCATACGTCGTACAGACTTGAAGGATGTGGTCGGGTTGTCATTGGTCCCTCACCACAAGGGACTCTCCACTCTGTCCAATGCCAGATTTTGTGTGCATAGACAGTACCAAAGATTTACAGTTTACAACGAAAATCAGATACCCTGTTTGTTGTGTTCGACAGCCTGAATTGAACAGTGTATTTACTATATGCCTTTCGTGATAATGTTGAGATCCATTCTTGTCCAGCTGAACCAGTATTGTACACGCCATGTGACATACTTTATGTATATTGGGTGTCTGTTTGTCTCTTTATATGTCAAGTCTGAATTTTAAACACACACGCAGGCACGCGCGCTCGCACGCACGCACGCACGCACGCACGCACGCACGCACGCAGCACGCACGCACGCACGCACGCCACACACACACACACACACACACACACACACACACACACACACACACACACACACACGCTCCCCGTCCTACAAACACATTTTTTAAGAGCAAAAAGATGTGGAGAGCTTCAATACTTAGTGCCCACATTTCAGCCCCATACTGAACAGCCAGCTGCATTTGTGCTTAAATAGTTTTAGCTGTACAGTAAAGGAATTCGATGTAAACTTGACTGCTGCTTACAGTTATACATTACAACGCGTGTTTCGCTCTGCTGGTAAGATTCTGACACAGCACAGCAAAACTCGACCATGTTGAAAAATAAGTGCCGAAATATCTAACAACGTCAGCAATGGGCATAATGATTCCATCATAAATCCTCTGTGTGTGTGTGGTATGTGTATGTGTTAAGTGTGTTTATATGCGCGTGCGTGAGAGAGAGAGAGAGAGAGAGAGAGAGAGAGAGAGAGAGAGAGAGAGAGAGAGAGAGAGAGAGAACACAACCTGGTCACTGATTCAACATTTTTGTTTAGTATTGTAGGCAAGTTAATCTTCGATGCAAACAGGACTAAATGCATACGGGGCAAATGTCATCTTTTAGAACTATGAGTCAGAGAGGATTTATAGATGGATGGAAGGCTGGCTGTGTGTGTGTGTATGTGTGTGTGTGTGTCTGTGTGTGCGTGCGTGCGTGCGTGCGTGTGTGTGTGTGTGTGTGTGTGTGTGTGTGTGTGTGTGTGACTTGTATTTCCCCCACCTTTTCGCTACACCGGCTCCTTACACACAGAAACATCCTCTAACTGGTCGTAGACCTTCTCCGCGGAGTTTTTTTAACACTCGGGGTCGTGTCCGTCCCCGTCCCGTGCAGACGCAATATTGATTTGGGCGGTCGATACCCACAGCGATAAACCCACGCCAAACAGTTATATTATGCATGACTCCTGCAGTGCGGCGTAGTATATATGCATCCTGTGGTTTATTCCCTTTCAGCTTGAGCCTGGAGGTTTTTTTTTTTTTTCTTGCTTTTTTGTTTGTTTGTTTGTTTGTTTTTGTTTTGTCCTATTTGCCATCATAAAATCCTGGGGAGAATAATTGAGATCGACTGACTGGATATACTCTCTCTCTCTCTCTCTGTCTGTCTGTCTGTCTGTCTGTCTGTCTTCTCTCTCTCTCTCTCTCTCTCTCTCTCTCTCTCTCTCTCTCTCTCTCTCTCTCTCTCTCTCCGTTGTTGTTATGTAGATTAGGCGATTACATGAGCTTTTATCAGGATGAACGGTATTCCACAAGAATGGTGCCTACCCTCCCTCTCTCCCCCCACCCCCCACCCCACCCTTCACCATATTTCATTCATTCTTTGAAAAAAAAGAATTATCAGAACGCAATCAAATTGCTCTGGAAAAACAATAATGTGAACGTTGTGTACTGAAATATAAAATACTAGCACCCTAGTGTGATTTTTATCTGCTTAGAAAACTGGGGGTTCTGCCTCACACACACACACACACACACACACACACACACACACACACACCACACACACACACACACTCCATCCCTGCCCCTTTTCTTCCTTCCTTCCTCCCCCCCCCCCCCCCTCTCTCTCTCTCTCTCTCTCTACCTCCGCTCTTTCTCTTCCCATCTCCCTCTTTCCGTCCCCCTCTCTCTCTCTCTCTCTCTCTCTCTCTCTCTCCTCCCCCGCCCCTCTCTCTCCTCTCTCTCTCTCTCTCTCTCTCTCTCTCTCTCTCCCTCTCTCCTATACGTATTGTATTGGGTTTGGGGGGAGGGGGGTTGTTTTGATAAGAGCCTCATCACCATCGTCACCACGAAAAATTTTCGTGGTTTTTGTCACCGTCGTCATCTTTTCTTCGTCATCATCATCATCATCATCATCATCATCGCCATCTTCATCGTCGTCGTCGTCGTCGTTGTCGTCTTCATCATCTTCTTCTTCTCCTTCTCTTCTTCTTCTTCTTGTTCTTGTTGTTGTTGTTTTGTTCTTCTTCTTCTGCTCTCCTTACTCCGCGACTATCACCCCCCCCCCCCCCACCCCCTCCTACTCCATTCAGCCTCTTCGCTTTGCTTTTCTTCCCTCGTCCGCTTTCATCATTTTCGTCATCCTCGATCGTCCCTGTCCGCCCTTTCTCCCTCCCTCTCCCCCCTCCTCCGCCTCGGCGTCGATTCTCTGAGCTGCATATTTATCACCATTCCTCCTGATGCGACGGCGTGTGTGGTCTGGGGACAAGCTAAAGGGAGAGAAGAACCGGGCGACTGCCGGCCGCTGAAGGGAGGAGTTATGCGCCCATAAAGGCGAGATTCGAGCTCCTCGGTGTCTCATGGTGATTGCCCAATTTTATCGCCAGCTTTAGCCTCCTCCAACAGTTAACCCCCCCCCCCCCTCCACAACCCCCACCCTATCCACCTCCCCCCATCTCCCAGAATTTTATTGTCTTGGCTATCGGCACACAGATCAAAAAAAGTGGTCAAGCCCTCTCCATTTGAGATGAATTTTTTTCTTTTTTCTTTTTTTTTTTTTTTTCGTTTGGTTCTTTCAACCCCGCCCAGAGGGTGTAGTAGAACTCACAGAAAGCAGAGAGAGAAGCGGTCCCGAGGACAGACGGCATAACAGACCGGACCGGTCGTTCCAACGCCTCTGCCCTGTTGCGCGTGATGACTGAAGGACAGAGAGGCGGAGGAGGAGGAGGAGGTCCATGACTGACTGCCCCCCAGCGTCCCGTCACGGCTCCTTTACGGTCTGATGGATGACGTGGGTGGCAGATGCCTGCATCTCCTCCCGACTTCATATTGGAGAGGGTTCGTTGCAGTTCGCACCTAGTAATAAAACGTCTTGTATTACTGAATGCCGATTTAAAGGTGGTAAGGCTCTGGGGGCGCCCTGCTTTTTGTTTCTTCCTCTCAAAAAAATGAAAAAGAAAAAATGAAATAAAACAAGGATGGTCTTGCTAGAGCTACTCTTAGCGAATAGACGATTTCTTTTTTTCCCCACGATCAGAGGCCCCACCGCGTAATCTCGAAGTTTTTCATTTACCTTCGGGGGGGGGGGGAAGGGGGGGGGGGGGAGGCTTCGCCCCCTTCTCCCAGACCCTCTGAGCGGGATGTTATCCCTGGACTCCACCGGGGCCTACGCGGTCCCTGAACCCGGCCTCACTTTGAACCCCCCCCCCCCCCGTCTAATAGTAACTGGTCCGCCCCTGATTATGTTAAGACGTGTTACCCTTAGATCTCTCTCTGTCTGTCTGTCTGTCTGTCTCTCTCTCGCTCTCTCTCTCTCTCTCTCTCTCTCTGTCTGTCTGTCTCTCTCTCTCTCTCTCTCTCTCTCTCTCTCCTCTCTCTCTCTCTCTCTCTCTGCGTGCCTGCGCGTGTGTTTTGTTGGTAACAAAATGCGTAACTCCTGAAGGTATCACAGACTTCGGTATTCCTCATTGTGCACTTTCAGTCATCAGTCACCAGCAGCACTGAGGCACAGCTACTGCGCTGGCAACGTGCACAGTCCACCATGTCCCCCAGTTCCCTTCCATTAACCCCTGCACCTACTGCTACTGCGCTGGCAACGTGCACAGTCCACCATGTCCCCCAGTTCCCTTCCATTAACCCCTGCACCTACTGCTACTGCGCTGGCAACGTGCACAGTCCACCATGT
>CM065739.1:19288963-19298963 GCA_033310375.1 Conus canariensis
AATTCTCGAGACGTTCTTTAGCGAGAATTACGCGCTTGCAGTGTGTTACCATAGGTGGAGGGGAAGCTGTGGTGATGGTGGTGGTGGGCATTAGAGTGACAACTCTTGCTAACGTTCACAAGCAGAATCGTGTCAGATTGTGTCTGCTTCTTCAAGAACATGTTCTGAAACATAGAAACCAAAACAAAACAAAACCGACGAGAGCATGAGTTTGTGGCAAAGCCGGGTTGAAAAGTAATATGTTTATATTAGTTCATATCATAACCTATTTTTATCATAGTTAGTGCAACGTCAGGTGTTTACTTTTCAGACGAAGCGTCTTGCTTCGTAATGATGGAAAGTAAAGATTACATGGATTGCCGCACTTCCCCTCCCTTTTTCCCTACTTTCACAGAAATTTTGAATTTTATACATACTTCTAGCAGAAAATGCGCTTATTTTTTGTTGAAAGAACGCCAGCAGCAGTTTACAGCTAAACAGATCTGATACGGGTGTTGGAGAACACCTGCTGATTTACTGCATGACTGACTTCAATGACTGGCTTCCAGATGGTGAAGAACAGATGACTGACTTCAGTGACCGGCTTGCAGATCGTGCAGAAGAGATGACTGACTTCGATGACTGGCTTACAGATGGTAAAGAACAGATGACTGACTTCAGTGACTGGCTTACAGATGGTGAAGAGATGACTGACTTCAGTGGCTGGCTTACAGATGGTGAAGAGAGATGAGTGACTTCAATGACTGGCATACAGATGGTGAAGAAGAGATGACTGACTTCAGTGATTGGCTTACAGATTGTAAAGAACAGATGACTGACTTCAGTGACTGGCTTACAGATGGTGAAGAAACAGATGACTGACTTCAATGACTGGTATACAGATGGTGAAGAAGAGATGACTGACTTCAGTGACTGGCTTACAGATGGTAAAGAAGAGATGACTGACTTCAATGACTGGCTTGCAGATGGTGAAGAGGAGATGACTGACTTCAGTGACTGGCTTACAGATTGTAAAGAACAGATGACTGACTTCAGTGACTGGCTTGCAGATGGTGAAGAAGAGATGACTGACTTCGATGACTGGCTTACAGATGGTAAAGAACAGATGACTGACTTCAGTGACTGGCTTGCAGATGGTGCAGAAGAGATGACTGACTTCAATGACTGGCTTACAGATGGTGAAGAAGAGATGACTGACTTCAATGACTGGCTTACAGATGGTGAAGAAGAGATGACTGACTTCAGTGACTGGCTTACAGATGGTGAAGAAGAGATGACTGACTTCAGTGACTGGCTTACAGATGGTGAAGAAGAGATGACTGACTTCAATGACTGGCTTACAGATGGTGAAGAAGAGATGACAGACTTCAGTGACTGGCTTGCAGATGGTAAAGAACAGATGACTGACTTCAGTGACTGGCTTGCAGATGGTGAGGAAGAAGAGCTGCTGGAGGCGCGGGCGGTGCTGAAGGACGTGGCCGTCAGGGAGCATCAGAAAGGAGAGGACCAGGAGCTCTTCTTCTTCTACGCCGGTGATGTGAGTGATCTGTGGGGGTCCTGCTTTTGCAATGGAGAGGCATAGAGTGTTGGGTTGTGCTGTTACGGGGTGAAAGTCGGTAAGCTGTTGACCACACAAATTCCTTGACTGATGCTGTGCGTGCAGGAGCATGCCCTCACTCAAGCCTACAGATCACACACACGCATTCACAGGCACGCATGCACGCGCGTACGCACACGCGGGGATGGGGGGGGGGGGGGCAGATTCACCTATGAAATCACAATCTCCAAATACATTACCTTTCCCTTAGTTGACGGCACATTTCAGACCTTTGCACTCACCCGTGACCCTATCTTTGCGCCAGCTCCAAGCGCCCAAATAGTCCTATTCCTTTGATTTTAATCTGTCTGCTCGGAACCACTTGGCTTGTACCTTGATGGCCATATGAAAGAAAATGATGAGAATCAACTTTGAGACACAATAACAGTTCTCAAGACAATCTAATTGTGCCAGTCTGTAAATACTCGACTCCTTAAGCAAGGCATTGGCGCAAAATTTTTGGTGTGCACCCTGTTGTTTGGAGAGTATCGGTGGCTTGCCTTTTTCCATGCTGGTGATGCAAGTGCTCCTTTATGGGTTAAACGTGGTTTGGCATTTGTCCAGTCTACCTTTTTTCCATGCTGGTGATGCAAGTGCTCCTTTATGGGTTAAACGTGGTTTGGCATTTGTCCAGTCTACCTTGACCTCTAACTGGCACCATTGCCATGCTAATCTGTCCATCGCTTCTCATACCCATGTGCACAAGAGAGAACATGTTTGCATGCATTGATGTGTGTGTGTTGTGTGTGTTGTGTGTGTGTGTGTGTGTGTGTGTGTAGGTGTTTGCTTTTGACCGATAAAAGAACAGCATACATGCATTTGTCCAGTAAGGTAAGCAGCCGTCATCGTCACGCCTCATTGACCAGCATACAGATTGTCCAGCAACAAAAAAAGAAAGAAATTACTATTTTCGCATCCTTTGTCAAAAGATCATTCCTTGAAACAACATCGCAGCGTTACACATATCCCTCCACCTCACTCTCCTGTGACGGCAATTTCACACGTGCCTCATCACCTGCATGGGCTCTAACCCTGAGTGTAACAATACCAATACCACATTGACCTTACTGATCACCAAGACCCCCCGCTGTCGTTTCCAGGAGGAGTTCTGTGACCAGGTGAGGGACTTTGCCAACCTGGAGGACCGCTCCCCCCTCCTGGTCATCCTGGACAGCCCTGCCCAGCAGGTGTACGTCAGTCCTGCCACCGACATGAGCTGCGAGGTCGTCACCGAGTTTGTGGACAGCTACCTGGCGGGCAAACTGACCGCGCAGCCCATCCGCCATGCGACCGTACCTCAGGAGGCTTGAGGACCTTGGGGGGAGTAGGGGGGGGGGCTTGAGGACTTCAGAAGGCTTGAGGATTTCAGGAGGTTTGGGGGGCCTCGAGGACTTCAGGAGGCTTGAAGACTTACGAAGGCTTGAGGACTTAAGAAGGCTTGGGGGCCTGGAGGACTTCAGGAAGCTTGAGGACCCTTGGGGGCCTGATGACTTCAGAAAGCTTGAGGACTTCAGGGGGGTTGAGAACTTAAGGAGGCTTAAGGACATCAAGGGGATGAGGACTACAGGAATTTTAGGACTTAAGAAGGTTTACGGACCTCAGGGGGCTTGAAGGCTTCAAGAGGCTTGAGGACCACAGGGACTTAAGGACCTCATGGGGGCTTGAGGATCTCAAGGGATTGAAGACCTGTGGTGGTTTAGGGATCTTGGGAGGCTTGAAGATCTCACCAGGCTTGATGACTCGAGTAGGCTTGAGGGCTAGAGGATCTCAAGGAATTGATTACCTGTAGGGGCTTCAGGACCTCAGAAGACTTGGAGACCTCAGGAAGCTTGAGGTCTTTAGGGTTAGAGGACCTTCGGGGGCTTTAGGACATTTGGAGGCTTGAGATCTTCAGGGGCTTAGGTCCTCAGAAGGCTTGAGGTCTTCAGGGGCTTAGGTCCTCAGGAGGCTTGAGGACCTCAGTGGTTTTGGGACCTTGGGAGGCTTGAGGTCTTCAGGGGCTTAGGTCCTCAGGAGGCTTGAGGTCTTCAGGGGCTTAGGTCATCAGGAAGCTTGAGGTCTTCAGGGACTTAGGTCCTCAGGAGGCTTGAGGTCTTCAGGGGCTTAGGTCCTCAGGAGGCTTGAGGGCCTCAGTGGTTTTGGGACCTTGGGAGGCTTGAGGTCTTCAGGGGCTTGAGGACCACAGGGCTTATGGACTTAAGGGGGATTGTGGACCTCGGAAGGCTTGAGGCCACAGAAGGCTAGAGGACCTCAGGGCTTGTGGACTCCAGGGGGCTTGAGGACCTCAGGGTTTGTGGACTCCAGGGGGCATGAGGACCTCGGGAGGCTTGAAGACCTCAGATGGCTTGAGGACCATAGAGGGTTTGAAAAGTTTAGGAGGCTTGAGGGTTTCAGGGCGGGGGATGGGGGTTGGGTGGGGTAGGGGAGGGGATTAAGGACCTCAGTTGGTTTGAGGACATCAGAAGGCTGTTGTTATTGGTGATGTAAATCTCACGGGTTGAAAGAAATGTAATGAAAAATTGGAATTCATCTCCAGAAAGCTTTTTTTTTCTTTTTTAATAGCTACAAAAAACATGTGCTGTCTATGAAACTCATTATATTAAGGTCAACGCATGATTGCTCTCATTATTTAAAGTGAAAAAGATCATACGTTTTTAGTTCACTTTAACAGTGGATAAAGCCTTTAGCAGCAGACACAGCCCTGAAGCCGCATGGTATTGACATTCACCCTCATGACATAAGCTTTAGTGTATGTGTTTTTCTTACATCAAGATGCTACAGCGGTCTGTGTTAGGAAATTTTTGTACTTGAATGTCATTTCATTCTGTAAGAAGATATAATTCTAATGCATGTAACATCAGCCATCAACATTTTCCCCAGAGTGTTCATGATTAGATTATGAAGCAAACATGTAGAAAACAGAGGGTTGGTGGGGATGGGGATGGCAAATGAACTACGTGATTTGTGAGGTTGCTGTCAGTCAGGGACAGCATTCTTCAAGGCCTCGCCCTGTCCTATGGGGATGTCGGGATGGATGGAGTGCTGCAGGACAGTGGCATGGTTGACTGTCTGGGAGTGAGTCTTGGCTTGGCTGAGGAGTCGGGATTCCTTGGCGTCCAGTTCCAGATCTCTGATGATGAGGATGTTGATGTTTATTTTTCAGTACAGTGAATTCAACTTTTCTTTTCTTTTTTGTGTGGATGGTACCTGAAAGAAAAGAAAGGAAAGTGAAATTTTGTGATTTGTGTTTCTTTTGTGAAGAAAATATCAGTTGAATTTTGCTAGTGATATACCTGACCCGTGCACAGTCGTCAGGTGGAATGCAGAACGTTATTCAGCTGTAGTACTGCGCATAAAAAAGGGGGGTGAAAAAGGAAATGAACTGATCTACATTTGTGGGTTAGACACGGGCCAACAAGTAGCTTTCATAAATAGTAAAGCAGGGATTGTCAGAGGGTGCGAAGACAGGCTCATGTAGACTGTTACAGGGGGGGAGAACTTTGATACTGAAAATCTTTTGGTTCTCGGGTTTGGATTTTAAATTGTTCTAAATCAATAATTAAATTGTTAGGTTTTGTTCTGTAGCGTACCATGACAGCTATCGGTGGCATAACGGGGAGAGGAAACTCATAACTGTAGAAGAGGAGGTGGGCGATTTGCCAAGTTTGGAATAAGGGTGATTCGGATTTTTGGAATTAAAAAGCATGCATCAGCAAACATTTCAAGTTTAGCTCATCTGTTTGTGTGATATTTCCTCTTCCTCTGTCTTGGTTAGGTTTTTCCCATGCTAGGATCTTACACTCACTGTGATTTGTATGTAGGATCACGCTCTCACCATGTTTTTTTTCCCATCTTAGCATCTTGCAATCATTAAATCACTATTTTTCCACCCTTAGAATCCTGCAGTCACTTTTGCTCCTCACACCCCCTCCTCCATACGAGGATCACAGGTTCACTACAAGTTTTTCATTCGAATATGATTCTGCGGATTTTTTTTTCTTCCCAAGACCTTGCAGTTGTTCTACGCTTTCCTTTGGGCTCTTTCTTTTACGGGTTCTTATTCCATTCATAGGATTTTGTAATCAGTATATTTTTTTGTAGGATCCTTTGGTCAATAGTTTTTTTTCTTGACGATCCTGCGGTTAGTAGACACACACCTCCTTCCCCCTCCACCTCCCCCCCCCCCCCCCACTTTCAAAGATCTTCACTGACTGTAGTTCTTCCACGTCTTCGCCACCCACTTCTTAGGATCGTGCATTTACTAAAATAATTTTTTTTTTCATTTTTAGGATCATGCTTTCACTGTAAGTTTCCCCCTTTCTTAGGATCCGTCATTTATTACAGTTTTTGTTTACATAAGACCCTACAGTCACGCCCCCCCCCCCCCCCCCCCCCATTTTAAGATTATGCCATCCTTATAGTTTTGTTTCTTCTTGGGATCTTGCAACCACACTAGTTTTTTTTTTTTTTTTCTTTTCAGTGTTTAGTCAGTTTCTTTCGTTTCTGATTTTCTGATCTTCAGTGTACATTTCTTACCTCATATAACCCTTGTTGAGGGCTGAATCACAGATCGAAGTCTGGATTGATGTTTTGGGGAGTGTGCTTTTAACGTTACATAATCTAAAGATCAAAGAACGTCAGTTGGTCAGCCATATTTTTCACATACAAAACACAAGAAATGCAGGAGGGAAAATGAGTGGGGAAACAAGTTGACAAGTCATCTGGGGTTCTGTTGATAATAACTCTTTCTTTAATACTCCAAAATCGTATTTTCATGTGGTGCTGGTGAAATTGTCATGCAAGTACATACAGATCATTTCTGGATAAAAAGAAAAATCAGAAAGAACATGGAAAAGAGGAGGTGATACATCAAGTACTGTGGGATATCTTCAGTATAAT
This sequence comes from Conus canariensis, assembly GCA_033310375.1. Lineage (NCBI taxonomy): Eukaryota > Metazoa > Mollusca > Gastropoda > Neogastropoda > Conidae > Conus > Conus canariensis. The sequence continues at coordinate 19,295,460 of CM065739.1, forward strand.
TAGTTGGCATGTTTTCAGAACTGCTTTGCAACCACAATGAATTTTCAGTAAAGTTGAATGAGAAAATTTTAGTGTGCCTGTCCTGTCTTTCATTTTGTATTCATATCATAGTGTACCTTTCCTGTCTTTCATTTTAGAGTTTACACTCATATTATTGCAGTATGATGTTGTGGTTTTTTTTTTTTTAATAAAAACAAAAGAAAGAGAAAAATGGGAGTGAAAGAAAAAAATGATCTTGCAGAACCTGAAGAAATTCCTAGATTCATAAGCTTTCAATGCAGACACGAAAGATCATTTTGATTTGTAGTATTTTTACTGTTAAGATTTTGTTAAGATGTTGTTATGTTTATCAGTTGTTCTATAGTGTATCTCTGTATACTTTGTCAAGACGTGCATTGTTGAATCTCTTGAGATTTCCGTCATTATACCAGACTGGCATTGTTTCTGTCTTTGTATAGTGATGCCTCCCAATAAAGTCTCTCTGAATGAAGCTCGACTCCCGTTTTTTCCTACTGGAGTATGTCTTCAGTGTCTGTACCAGGTTTAAGGGTCCTATAATCCAACGTAAGAGTGTTTAACTGTGGAGATAATAGTCGTGAGGTGAAACTACAGAAAAGATTGGATTTTCTTTTACAGTTTGAAAGTCCTGTAGAAGGGCACCTGGGAGTCATGACCTGGATGCGGCCCGGCCCCCTTAGAGTGTAAGGAGTTCAGGTCGGAAACACTTGTCTGAGGAAAGTTTCTTCTCTGAAGACCTTCTGCTGTCAAGCTCTCCCTAGAGTTTCTCCCTACTGTGAGTTCAAACCACAGAAAAGATTGGATTTGTACAGTTTGAAAACCCTGTCTAACCACACAGCTGTAAATGGGAATATGATTCGGGTCAGGGAAGGTAAACGTGGTTGAAGGAAAGGGACTGGCGCTGTCATGCATTATGCCATGCCACAGACATGGTGAATCTCCAAACAGTCCACTGGCCATACAGTAGTCATGCTGGGGGTCTTTTAACACTTTACCGTTATTTCGACATGGTGAATCTCTGAACAGTCCACTGGCCATACGGCAGTCATGCTGAGGACTTTAACACTTTACCGTTATTTCCAATTTACTTCCCAATACTCCCTATATATAAAGAAGTAGTTGGGTTTTTTTAAAAGATTTCTGAAGTACAAACAAAAAAAAAAGCAATGTTTGCTCCAACAATGGAAAAATTACATGCCCGTATTTAAAGACTGCTTGTGGAACCAGTTCACCTATCATGCATGCAGACAAGAGGCACACAAGAAAAACCAAATTCCCCCCAGAAAGCAAGTTTCCAAGTTTGCCCATGTCCCCAGAGCTGACACATTCAACACAGCCACAACAGGAGGAGAAAGGAACATTTCTGAAGGTCTTTGGTAACAGGTTCCATTGTGTTTTCCATGTGTCTGTACATAGTCACATGTTCCAGTCTAGCCCAGTTATGCAATGAATGGGTCTTGTGTTGTTGTCGTTGTCCCCCTACGTGGGAGTATGTATCTCTACATGTACCGTGTGGTCTCTGTGGGATAATCAGTGGCTGGACTCAGCAGTGATTGAACAGTTTTATTGGGTTTTGTTTCGTAAATTAATATTTGATCTTTCCGGGAAAATTTGGTAATGAAGAATTTGTTAAGATTTGGTTTATTTTGAATGAATTTGGAAACACTGCAGGTTTTTATCACATTTATTTTTGTCTGACTTACTCATGTTTTCTCCTCTCTTGTGGTACTGAAATGACTAGAAGTCAATTAAACTGCCATGCCTTGCAGTCCAGAGAGGAACATTCAGTCAAACTGGATTCGCAGTGAAGAACGATCGTCATCAGCGAGTTTCGTACGTGGTGTCCTGTGTAGACTGGATCAGAACTGTCGCCAGTTCATTCTGCTGAAGTGACTCAGGAGCTGTGCAGTGTCTCCTCTGGTGGGTTGCCTTAGGATGACCTGATATTGATGGCTTCTAGAAGACGGGTGATGCTTGTGCATGAGGATGTTGGAGCCAGAGCGGTATGGGAGTTCTGCCGTCAAAGGCATGGAACATGCAATAGCGAAATAGAGAACAGTACCTTCCCCTTTCACCCTGTGCACTGTTTTCTTATTTTTGTTTGAACTATTTTTCTTTTTTTTTTTTCTTTTTTTTTTTTTTTTTTAGTAGCTTTTCAGTTTATGTCTGATGTCCACCCAAGTGGCCGATGTGTGATTTGTTCATTGATGACTATGGATTATAATCTGTATTGATGACGTCAGTACGATCTGTTCCAAAAGTACAACAACAGACCAATGATGCAGAAGTTCAAACATATTGTGATCTTTGCAGGATCTGCAAAAAGTAAATATTTTCCGTTGAAAAGCATTTTGTCATAAATGTACTGCTATAGTGGTGTGTTGTGATTGATATACATATATAAGAACATAAGGTTTATATATACATATATATATAATATATGTATATAAACTTTGCGTTCTCACTGTTTGGCCCGCTGCTTTCTTGTTCTTTCTTGATTCTTTCTTTCAGAAATATTCATTTCACCTACATAAATGTCTCTGACTGTGTGTACATATATGCACATCATCACTTCTAATCGCTGTTCGTCTGTGTACATTCTTCGTCGGCGACTGTCTAGAATCCACATCAAATGCAGGCCATTGCCGCTTTATGACCATGATACTGTAGGAGACTAGACAGTGTGTCTTGTGATGTTATCTTTTTCTTGTTTTTGTTTCTCTCCATCTCAAAGACTGCCCACACAGTGTGTATGAACTGACCTCAGTGTCTGTGGCCGGCTGTCCAGTTGTTCCTGCAGGCTGGGTGGCTCTGGTCAGGTCATCTATCAGAGTGGCCCTAGGACTGGGCCGTGTTGGTCAACATGCACAGCTTGCTGCTCCATGTCCCGGGCACAGGAGAGACGAAGCAACGCAGAAACCTTAAAGCAGGTTGAGTTGACATCGGTTGTCATCAGTCTGCTGGTGGAATTGGTCACTGGGTTGTTTTTTTCTTTTATTTATCCTGGACAGTAGGTGGTGGCCGTCATTTGGCCGGCTGTGGTGTTGTGGCCCGCAACTGGATGGTAAGCTTCAATTCACAAAGGCTGTGCGTTTTCCTGAACATTGAAAATGATTTCTTTTTTGACTGCTGATCTTCTGTTTCACCAGTACAAACGATCTTTGAGGATGTTCAAGAGATTTACAATAGAAAAACAAACAATAGAAATCATCGGTTTTTTGGTCATAGACAGTCATCGGAACTGGTGATACCAAATGAAAGACAAATAAGAACGTGTAGATAATGGCGTGTACAAACATACACATAAACGGACGAATATGTGTTTAAAAGTGTGTGTGTCTGTGTCTGTGCATGTGTGTGCGCGCTCGTGCTCTTGTGCGGCGTGCGTGCGTGTGTGTGTGTGTGTGCACACATGTAAACACGCATTCGTCCGTTTACGAGTATGTGGTTTTATACCTCATTATCAATAACGTAATTTTTTGTCTT
>CM065739.1:19306463-19309259 GCA_033310375.1 Conus canariensis
GGGCGAGCAGCACTACACGGGGTAGACAGTTCTACAGCAGTTCATGGCCGTGGATTGGACGGCCAACTGCAGTTCGTTGGCTACATTTGTAAATAGGTATTCAGAAGAGCTAGTATCGATTCAATCTGCTACGTACATGTAGCTTTAGGACTGTACCAAATACAATGTGGTTTCCCACTTTCAGAACTGCAGCAAATGCAATGTGGTTTCTCACTTACAGGACTGTTGTAAATCGAATGTGGTTTCTTTTTTACTATCATTTATTTATTAGTTATTGATTCATACATTTATGTATTAATTCATTTCCTTATTTAGTTAGTTACGTAGTTCATTATTCATTTATCTTTGTTCAAATAAGTATCATGGTAAATGAGGAAGTTTGGAACTTTGTTTTCAGGGAAGTTTCTTCGATTATTCCGCGTGTTTCTAGTCCGCATATGTGCTATATGAATGGGTGCCTCAAGCAGGCAGCATCAGTTTGAAGTTGTGGGCTTGTACCTGTTTCAGTATGGAAGCAAAAAGTGGCTTCCTTGTTTGTTTGCAACATGATAATGAATATGGGGGTGCTTTCAGTTCTTGTCCTGCATGTCGCATTAGTCGAGGAGATCGCCGCTCGGCAAGCTGCTTTATTGCTGGAGTTGTTTTCAATGGTTCTGTGAAAATACAGTGTAACACGACAGAATGACTGCATGGGTGGGAGTAGTTCCGTACTATACGGATTTCCGTATTGGCATTTTGGCAATTTTTTTTTCTTTCCCGTTTGCACTTCGATGGATACTTGCGCTGGTTCTCCGATCCCCAAAAAATGAAGAATAAAACTTCCAAAAAATGAAGAATATAACTTCCAAAAAATGAAGAATAAAACTTCCAAAAAATGAAGAATGTAACTTCCAAAAAATGAACAATAAAACTTCAAAAAAATGAAGAATATAACTTCCCCAAAAAGAAGACTAAAACTTGACAGTTCGAGGTCATCATTTGCTGCCACCTGTACTCAGTGTAAGTGCGAGTTAAATATCTCTTGAATTACGTTTGTAGCTGTTTTGTTGTTTTTTGTTTGAAATGATTTTAACTATATAGGACTAAGAGGTATAAAATTCAGGGTTTGTATCCAAGGAGAACGCAGTAAACTGTCTTAAATGTCAAGTTTTCGTCAGCGTCTGGGGGACAAAGCCCCAGACCCCCCCCCCCCCCCCCCCCTCATCCCCAGCAGGGCGTTGCCCCTCCACCCCACCAAGGGCCTTAAGCGGCCCCTGGATCCCCCCCCCTCCCTCTCCGCCGGCTGCAAACTTTTCAGTATTACAAGCATTTCTGACTCTCACCCATGAATATGGCGTTCAGCAGCTCACACTGAACACAACCTGTGGCGTAGGCCTTACATATGATCATCTTTACAGCGTACAGCACACACATCCACTTCAGTCCATGTGGTCCTCACTGCCTTCAAGCTATAGACATTACCTACCCATCCACGCTGAAATCATGGCTATGACGCAGTACGCAAGGGGGGAGTAATTTAGCTTTTGCCAGAGATATCATTTTGGAGTGACGTTCTGTGAGTCGCTTCCACCCTCACCATCCCCCCTCCCCCCAAAAAAGGCAACAAACAAATGAACAAACAAATAAACAAACAAGCGGAATTCTTATGGAAAAAACATCCCGGAGGCTAATGTTTGTTTGTTTTTTTTCCTTCCCGGATTAGTGGAGAAAGTCGAAGCAAACACTGTGGCAGGTCTACTGTAGGTTTAGACAAGCCAGGGGTGGGACTATCTTGTTCCAGTAGCTGATAAAAAAAGGCGTGTTGGTTGAAGTTCTTAACACATTCTTACAGTGTTTACAGCGTACATGGAAAACGCCACCGTCGTGTTCACAGTGCGGACTGGTGATGTTTTATGGCATGATTGCGTCTGTAGCGTGTTGCAACGGAAGAATTTGAACTCAGCGGCTTAGATACAAAACAATGTGAATTGGAAATCCTCGGATTTGAACGTTCAGCCGTGTTACGTCGATGGTGGAAAAAAACTCGTTGTAAATACTGTTTCAGTTGAGAGAAAAATACTTTTTTTTCACCTAAGCTTTTATCTGTCAGTGTCTGTTCTTGTAAGACCATGGTCACAAGACAGCCTCTGAATTGGCTTGGCTATAAACAAATGTATGCCCATTGAATGTTGAAGGTTTCAACACTCCGCGGTTCAGTTTGCTTTTCGTTTTCGATATACTCTCTCTCTCTCTCTCTCTCTCCCTCTGTGTGTGTGTGTGTGTGTGTGTGTGTGTGTGTGTGAGGAGAGAGAGAGAGAGAGAGAGAGAGAGAGAGAGAGAGAGGGAGGGGGGCATTTCAAACACCAACGGAGAATACCGTCGAATTAAAACTAATTCTAATTAAAATTCAGTTACACCACACACACACACACACACACACACACACACACACACACACACGCACGCACGCATGCACGCACACACGCACGCACGCACGCACGCACACACACCCCACACACACACACACACACACGCGTGCGCGCGCGCGAGCGCGCGCGCGCACGCACGCACGCAGACATGCAGACTCAGACGAGCACACACACATTTAAATCACATATATCATTTCATGTCTCACACGCTCGAGCACACACACCACACACACACACACACACCACACACACACACACACACACACACACGCATGCATGCATAGACAAAATATACAGATTATGTATATCACTTTATATCTCTCACATACATTCTATATTTTAGTCGCATCTTGTTAATCAATAGTCAAGTAAACATGAACATATAAAC
>CM065739.1:19309359-19316859 GCA_033310375.1 Conus canariensis
CCCCCCTCCCCCCAAAAAAGGCAACAAACAAATGAACAAACAAATAAACAAACAAGCGGAATTCTTATGGAAAAAACATCCCGGAGGCTAATGTTTGTTTGTTTTTTTTCCTTCCCGGATTAGTGGAGAAAGTCGAAGCAAACACTGTGGCAGGTCTACTGTAGGTTTAGACAAGCCAGGGGTGGGACTATCTTGTTCCAGTAGCTGATAAAAAAAGGCGTGTTGGTTGAAGTTCTTAACACATTCTTACAGTGTTTACAGCGTACATGGAAAACGCCACCGTCGTGTTCACAGTGCGGACTGGTGATGTTTTATGGCATGATTGCGTCTGTAGCGTGTTGCAACGGAAGAATTTGAACTCAGCGGCTTAGATACAAAACAATGTGAATTGGAAATCCTCGGATTTGAACGTTCAGCCGTGTTACGTCGATGGTGGAAAAAAACTCGTTGTAAATACTGTTTCAGTTGAGAGAAAAATACTTTTTTTTCACCTAAGCTTTTATCTGTCAGTGTCTGTTCTTGTAAGACCATGGTCACAAGACAGCCTCTGAATTGGCTTGGCTATAAACAACATGTATGCCCATTGAATGTTGAAGGTTTCAACACTCCGCGGTTCAGTTTGCTTTTCGTTTTCGATATACTCTCTCTCTCTCTCTCTCTCTCTCCCTCTGTGTGTGTGTGTGTGTGTGTGTGTGTGTGTGTGTGTGAGAGAGAGAGAGAGAGAGAGAGAGAGAGAGAGAGAGAGAGGAGGGGGCATTTCAAACACCAACGGAGAATACCGTCGAATTAAACTAATTCTAATTAAAATTCAGTTACACCACACACACACACACACACACACACACACACACACCACACACGCACGCACGCATGCACGCACACACGCACGCACGCACGCACGCACACACACACACACACACACACACACACGCGTGCGCGCGCGCGAGCGCGCGCGCGCACGCACGCACGCAGACATGCAGACTCAGACGAGCACACACACATTTAAATCACATATATCATTTCATGTCACACACGCGCTCGTGCACACACACACACACACACCCCACACACACACACACACACACACACACACACGCATGCATGCATAGACAACATATACAGATTATGTATATCACTTTATATCTCTCACATACATTCTATATTTTAGTCGCATCTTGTTAATCAATAGTCAAGTAAACATGAACATATAAACAAATAGATAAAATATATATTCACCCCATCTCTGAAGAGCGAACGTACGTAACAATGACGATTTTTCACTGGACGCATACTAAGCAATTCGAAACAACAACAATTCGTTCATAGATCACACACCAAGGAACTCAAAACAAGGATGATTCATTCACCGGTCACACACCTGGAAATCCTTCATTTCCTGGCTTCACATCGAGGAAACTACAGCAACAATAATCCATCCACAGGTCACAGACCGAGGAAATGAAAACTATAACGATTCATTCATTTGTCACACACCAAAGAAATCAAAATAATGAGGAATTATTCACAGATAACACACACACACACACACACACACACACACACACACACACACACACACACACACACACACAGTCACACACACACATCAAAATAACCACGATTCATTCATTGGTCACATACTAGGGAATGAAAACAAGGAGTCAGTCACTGGTCACACATCAAAGAGGAAAACGACGATTCATTCATTGGTCACAAACAACAAACAAATAAACAAAAAATCAGAACAATGGCGATTCATTCCTACATGACACACCGATAAAATTAAAACAACCTCAGAATTATGGCAATTCATTCACACAAATGAAATCAATAAAAAGTCGATTCATTTATAGGTCACAGACCAATGAAATCGAAATAAAGTCGATCCATTCATAGATCACACACAACCAAGGAAACCAAAATAACGCCGATTCACTCACAGGTCACACATCAGGAAATCAAAATATTCATTTGTATGTCACGCACCAAAGAAATAAAAATAATGGCGAGTCACTGGTCACACACACACCAAGGAAATAAACACAACGGCGATGCACTCACTGGTCACTTTTGAACTGTCAGAACACAGTTAGCTCCCCTGACAGCTCGGGCCCCGCTGTTTATGCAGACGAAGATGATGATGATGTAAATGTTGATCCTCACACAGCAACAGCTGCTGACTACGGTCCGACTCCTGTTCCCTCACATCATTATCACCACAGGAAAACAGCGGGGACTCCAGCTCCCCCTCCCCGCCATTCCGGACCACCTCCTTCCCCTTCCTCCTCCGTAGCCGCCAGCGGGATGCGCGAGGTCGCGAGAGGAAGATTTTGACGAAGAGGTCACGGAACTGTTTGCCGATGGCGCAGTACGCCACGAAGTTGACGCCGGAGTTGAGGAGAACCATGGTGTCCGCCACAGACACAAAGTGCGCGCAGGCCACAGAGCACTCCGTGAAGGCGTCTTTGCCTCGGACGATGATGAGGGCGACTGCCGGGAACAGCTCACATACGAAGAAGATGATGGTGACGGCGATCACCATGCCAGTCAGTCTGCCCTCCCTCGCTGACCTCTTCCTGTGGACCTCGCCGGCACTGGACGAGGTGGTGGAGGCCAGGGAGTAGCTGGCTTGAAGAGCTCTAATCATCAGCACATTGAACACCACGATGAGCACGAAAGGCGTGAGGAACTCGCAGATGAGGTTGATCCAGACCACGAACCAGTAGTTGTAGAAATGGCTCTCGCCCACCTCTGTCCGGTAGAAGACGATCCGGGTGGCGTTGGTGGCGCGGTCGAAGACGTGCTCGTAGGAATAGGCTAGGTAGAGGGGAATGTGGAACACTAAGGACCAGGCCAGGATCACCAGAACGGCTCTCCTCGCCCACGTTCGGCTGCACATGGTGGAAGCCAGCAGAGGTTTGGCCACGGCGATGTACCGCTCTATGGTGATGAGCACCGTCATCATGGTGGTGACCGTTTGGGCGATGTGCGGCACGGGGTACACCACCACGTACACCGGCGTGATGAAGACGCGGTAAGCGTCAGTCAGCAGTTTGGCCTGACTCAGCGTCGTGAGCGTCTCCAGCAGCATCTCCGACAGCAGCAGCACCGAGTCCACCACCTCCAGGCAGATCAGCAAGAACGGTGCCGACGACTTCTGGCGGAAGTGAGCCAGGATGACGATGGAGATGGTGTTGCACAACAGACCCAGCAAAGCGATCGTCGTTCCGCCGATAGCGAACACCCCAACGCGCGTGACCCAAATGGCATCAGGGATTGGGTTCACGTCCGTCACGTTCGCGTCCGACTCGTTGCGGAGGGTCAGGTTGAAGGCGACGTTCTCCAGAAATATCTTCTCGCGCCAAGCGGAGAAAAACATGGTGGTGAGAAGGTTCAGAGGGCTAGTTTTCGGGGGTGGTCAAAACGTTTTAGTGGTGAACATTGGTCCATCCTGAGCGCAGAGATTTGAACAGTTCAGAACACTGATATCACAATCAACACTGGTTTTGCAATGGGAATCACAGTGCCAAATAATCAATTCTCACCGGTTTCGCGTCAGTTCCCTGGTCATTGCTTTTTACAACCTGAATCACAGGACTATGGGAAGGGAAGGAATTCTCTTATCACACACATATGATAGTAGACAACTAATAAAAAGAAACAAGGGAAGGGGGGATGATTTTAACAGACTGATTATACACGATCTTTTGACACATTTTACAAGAAAAGCAACAGAGACGTTGACCGACACTGTACAGCGAAGTTTACCAAAAGTTAAAACACTTGACACGAAGATGGTTCAACACAATTTTTGCGTGAACTATGGAAACATGAAGATAAAGGTCATTTCGCTGGTTGTCGGCTCTATATCAGGTAAATAGTTTCTGGAATAAATGGCTTTAGTGAAAACCATCTTACTCTTTCGTGTCACAACTAATATCAAAGCCACTGTATGCAGATCATGCACAGCTCTAGAAAATATCAAGGAAATACGAGTAATTCTTGTCCCACAGAGAAAAGAACATCCTTTTATACTGGAGAAAAGTCTGCCATAGTCAGAAAATCCTCTATGCAGGTATCCACCAGGGAGATGCACTGGGTTGGTCTTGCCAGTTATTCTGTGTCTCTATGACTGCCTTCTTTCTACTTACTAACCCTTGTAGGACATTTCCACTTTCTTCGATGTCCATTCAGAAGGGCAGAAGAAAGATATGAAAGAACTGAATGGCTTCTTTTTCCAATCTCACGTTTTGTTCTGTTTACTCCTGAACATGGCCATAAACATGGCCAAAACACTGGTCCACCACAATCCATGTTGTGTCGATTTGATGCTTCTGAACACAAAGCAAATCGGTTTTTGTTTTTGAGATTTTTGAGGCTGGCAAAAAAAAATCACCACTTGTCTTGGAACAATGCCTAATGGTTATGTCTAGCAACTTCTCCCTAGTACGCATCGATGTGTTGAGTAGCCTGTTCCAACCTTTTGTTTTCCGAACAGGTGGAAGAAAAACGCACTTCAAAAACCAGGTATGTAGACGACTTGTGCAGCAGAACCATGAAATACTACTGAACAACATTGGTCACAAACTTTTTTTTTCTTATTACAAGAGTGTACAGAGAGTATGCTTCTGGGAGACACTTCCTGATGAGTGCACTTTGATCATAGAGCAATACAATCTGGCGGAATTTTCTTTGTACACATTTTGTAAAAAAACAAGCACCGTTGATTCACAGGATATTGTCGGCGATCATATACATTCTCTGCACAGCGCCGGCGCGAATGAATACCAGGCAAACAGTATAGAAAACATGTCCTAAAAATAAACACACCATCCGAAGTGTATGCAGATTATGCAGATAAATGCATATGACGCTATCTAAGACGGTCAAATCCAACAGGAGAGAACGACAGGCGAAATTCTTTGCCGTGGCAGTCAACAACATCGGCCAGCATGTTTTGTCAACAATGAGAGGACCTTTATGATGCCCAACAACAGAGACCTCCATCGGAAAGCCACAGCCAGCAAATAAACGCGTCACGCCGCAATGGCACGCTCCACAGCAAGTCATATTTGTTCTCCCTGCCACAAGTGTCAATCTGCCAAATGTCTTGGAGCTGAAGGTGACTTACGGGCGGGGGCCCATTATCCAATCAAAACGAGGACACATTATCCAATCAAAACGAGGACACATTATCCAATCAAAAGGAAGAAACATTATCCAATGAAAGTGTCGGCCAGATTATGTCCAGAGGCCGTCATTGACGGGGCCCCGGATCGATCATGCTCGTTTCTGGCTTTTGTTCGGCGCTGGCGGGCTTTGTCTTCCATGTCTCGCGACGTATTACATGCATGTCACTGGAGCTCGTGCCTGCCCTGTCTGTCTAAGCCGCATGCTTTCGTGGCATTTGTTGTCCCTCAGCTTTATGGCAGGATCGTTTCGTCTTTCTGCACACACAAACATAGCATTAAGTGCTGTGTTTAAGCCTTTAGGTAGAAAACACACTTTGCTCTTTATGCGTGGCACGTGATTAAGTTACGTTACGTTTTGACAATGAAGAAGACGGATACCTTTTGTTGAGATAGTTAAATGCACATCACTCAAAAACAATGTTACTGGTGGTACCTATTCACCAAGAACAAAGTGTGGACAGTGTGTGAACACCCACAACAAAGAAGGAAGCACCACTTAGAAGCGGAAATTGAAAAACTTGCCCATTTACCCTCACTCACTATCCCCACTTCACCCCATCTCTCTCTCTCTCTCTCTCTCTCTCTCTCTCTCTCTCTCTCTGTCTGTCTGTGTGTGTGTGTGTGTGTGTGAGTGTGGTGTGTGTGTGTTGGTGTGTGTGTGTGTGTGTGTGGTGTGTTGATGAGAGAGAGAGAGAGAGAGAAGACAGACAGACAGACAGACAGACAGACAGACAGACAGACAGACAGAACAATGTGCTGATACCAATAAGGTTTCACCACCTACTGCAACCTGTAGCGTGATTGCATATGACCTCCGCCAATAAGTCTATATTTTCACATGCATCTCTTGGCTTGTTTGTTTGTCTGTCTGTCTGTCTGTCTGTCTGTCTGTCTGTCAGCACGACTATGCAAAAACAAACCATTGAACCCATTATCACACAAACCATTGAACCCATTATCACACAAACCATTGAACCCATTATCACACAAACCATTGAACCCATTATCACACAAACCATTGAACCCATTATCACACAAAAACAAGGGAAAAGGACGAATCCATTAAATATTGGCGTGTAACCATGGCGCTGAATCGTAACTGATGCTCATTCAGCAATATGTGAAGGAAGAAAACTCAAGAAGAACCTGACAGCAGAAGGTCTTCAGAGAAGAAACCTTTAGTCTTAATCAACTGTAATGCCCTGTAGTGCAGAGACACAGAGAGAGCGAGAAGAAGAAGAAGAAGAAGAAGAAGAAGCAAAAAAGAAGAAAGAGAAAAAGAACAAAGCAACGAAGAAGAAGAAGGAGAAGAAGAAGAAAAAAGAAGAAAGAGAAGAAGAAGAAAGCAAAGAAGAAGAAGAAGAAAGCAAAGAAGAAGAAGAGGAGGAAGAAGAAAGCAATGAAGAAGGAGAAGAAGAAGAAAGCAAAGAAGAAGAAGAGAAGAAGAAGAAGAAGAAGAAGAAGAAGAAGAAGAAGAAGAAAGCAAAGAAGAATAATAATAAGAAGAAAGCAAAGAAGAAGAAGAAGAAGAAGAAGGTGCCAACAAAAACCACCAAAAGCAGAACTATGTTTTCACTCATAAACTGTCTCAGAGGGCGGGTCCCAGATTCGTTCTAACTTAAAACAGGAAGGCTGCGCTCTCCCACGAGTGCCCTTTGAAGCTCGTGCAGTTATTGACTGATTTTCCTGACGCAACTTCCGGGCCGTCTCGGGGGCATTTCTCTCCCCCTGCCGCTCATTTTGATTTCCTCCCAAAGAGCCAGGGCCATGTCGTTCTGTGCCACACCCAGCTCTAGCAGTCCGCAGAGAGCCATCACCATCCGGTCGCCATTTGGCAACCCACCAATGAAAACACGGCACTACTCCTCCCCCTCTCCCTGCCCCGCCACCCCGCCCCGAGTCACATTAGCGGTGTTAAGCTCTGCCCGTTTTGATCCCAAATACACAGGATATCATTGACTCTCTTCTCATCCCTTCCCCTCGAACTGACCAAAATAGGTGGTAAGATTTGACTCCAATTCGTCATCGACGCAGATGCAGCGACAGGTGAATGACGATCCAATCAGCTACCACTGGAAAGAAAGCTGACAGAATTCGGCTAACCAGGTCGTCAGACATGTACGTCAGTTTATAAAGAAAAGAGATGGGGATTCAAAAGACACAAAGGCGAAGTTGAAACAACTTAGTTTCTAATCCAGTTACTTTCCATTGAAGATCTGTGTCATTTTTTTGTTAAAACAGGATGAATGTTGTCTTTAAGAAGGAGAAGTTGGAAAGGAAATCCTTATTACATTCTGCCAGTTATTGT
>CM065739.1:19321859-19331859 GCA_033310375.1 Conus canariensis
TTAAATCAAGAGAGAGAGGCCGGGAGTGAGAGGAATCGAGAACGAGAGACAGATATAAAGACAAAAAGAGAGAAGAACAGAAGGGAAAAAGAGGGGGGGAAGAGGTGGTGCAACGAGAGATGAAAAAAGAGAGGTGGTAAGAGAGAGAGAGAGAGAGAGAGAGAGAGAGACGGGGGTGGGGAGGGGGAAAGGAGAGGGGAGAGAAAGAGACAGAGGAAAATAAGGAAAGAGAGAGAGAGAAGGGGGGGGGGGGGGGGAGAGACTATTGTGTTTTACAACAGAATAAGCTGCGGAGGAAGAATCAGACAAAAAGGTAACAAGGAGAGGAACTCTAAGAGTCAATCCATCCCTAACCTAATTAAGTAGCCGAATATACCATAAATGGCAATATGAAACTATGGTTGAGCAATAGAATCATGATATGGAACTAAGGGGAGCATAGAGCAAAGAAAATAGACGTAAACGAACGGGAAGGCGGCGGGGGAGGGCGTTTGGGGGGCTATTGATTTATTAACGAAAAAAAGGAAAATTGAGAGAGAGAGACAGCATGAAGCGTAAATAAATGAAAGTGGGGGTGGGGAACAGGCAATGATAGTCTACTTGTGAATAAGATGGCATGGTTGAGACAGGATAACAACGACAGGTTTTAGGTATACCTCTCAATTCAGTAATTGAATAATCATACGAAGAGAAAGCTACAAACAATGTGTATAAAACATTCAGTATAAGATACTAGATAAAAATCAACGCTACTTACAGTATAATAAGATGTAGGTATAAATGGATGGATATATATATTCAATTATAAACAAAGTTTGCTCTTATGTCTTAGATTGAAAAAAAATAGGGGGAGATAAGCATTCATATCTGCAGTGGTAGATAATTCTGCCTAACTAACAGTATGTGCTTGAGTGGGTGAATGGGGAAAAATAAAATAAACGCTTCTCAAAATGAACCTTCAGCAAGCTTATAGTTTCCAAGGGGGAGACAATCTCCAATGGAGAGAAAATTCACTACCATATAAATCCTGGTCAGATACCGATATTTCGAAACCTGATTGTTTCTCCTCAGTGACCGCGGAAAGTGGTAATTTGACTCCTCTGCCTTTTCGGTTTCAAGAAGATTGCTATCCCAGAAAAAGGCTGGTGTGCAATACCGTAGTACGTTTGTTGAGTTTTCAAAAAACCAACCAAAGGTGCCACCTAAGAAGCAAAAGAAAATCATGAAAAAGCAAAGCAAGCTACATTTTCTTGTGAAAAGTAGAAAATATAAAAAGATAACCTCTTAAGACACAAGTGCTGAGGGCCAGTTCTTGGAATGAATCCGCAAGGGACTAAATTACAATAAACTAATAAATTCCAGCAACTTACAGAGCAACTTGGTGTTGCAATGACTGCAAGAAATATTGAATTATAAACAAAGCTTGCTCTTATGTCTTAGATTGAAGAAATAGGGGAGATAAGCATTCATATCTGCAGTGGTAGATAATTCTGCCTAACTAACAGTATGTGCTTGAGTGGGTGAATGGGGAAAAATAAAATAAATGCTTCTCAAATGAACCTTCAGCAAGCTTATAGTCTCCAAGGGGGAGACAATCTCCAATGGGGAGGAAACTCACTACCATATAAATCCTGGTCAGATACCGATATTTCGAAACCTGATTGTTTTCTCCTCAGTGACCGCGGAAAGTGGTAATTTGACTCCTCTGCCTTTTCGGTTTTGGCAGCCCTTAATACCAATCGCAAGAAATTCAGCAAATCATGTACCCAGTACAGGTCTGATAGCACCAGTAAATAAAGACACTGAAATGAAAAACACAGACATCAAACACTTTTTTTTTCCTATTCAGCTACTACCTGTTTAAAACCCTTTTCCTCGTCACTACAAACGGGAGAAACGTTGCCTCCAAGAGTTCGAAGTCAAAAGGGAAATCTTTCCTAATCTTGACCCAATCCCCCCCCTCCCCCCCCCCCCCCCCCCCCCCCCCCCCCCCCCCTCCCGTCCTCACTCATCCCACCTGCACGAAAATAGTAATGCCGTCTGGCTGCTAGAAACAGCTGTCGAAATTCTGACTCTCCATGGGTTGAGGGATCGTGAATCAGGACACCGCGGGTCATTATCTGCGTCACTTCCGGTCTCCTCGGGTCACTTCCTGCTTGTTGGCATGACTTCCGGTTGCCGATCGCCATTTTCTACGTTAATGTGGTTCTCAGAGAACCGACCTCTCGTTGTTCATCGTGTGAAACGTGAAAGATCTTTGGTGGGGGAGGGGGGAAGAAGGGGGGGGGGGGGGGGGTGATGGTATGGATAAAAAATGGAATGCTACCGAAAAGAAGGAACATGGTCATCACAAAGGGGACACCACCTCTGCTCGCATTGAAGCCCTCCTTTTCACAGTTTATCTCCCCTTCTCATGGACGCACGCTTTCAATTGCTTGCGACTGTTTTTTTTTTTCGGTACTTCGTTCTAAATCTAACCACGAGTTTGATAATGATCCTACAAAACAATCTAGTAAAGATGTCATTACATTCTTTTATTGCACGACCATATTTTTCTTTTCTTCCCAGTCACTATGGCACTTCTGAATGCTGGACAGAACAAGTCCGTCAACCCTCTTCCGACAGATGATAAAAGGAGACAGAACACTGACAGGAAGTCTTGTGTTCCGTAGTAAAAGCTGCTGGCAGCGACAGCTCACTGTGTTGTCCATTGGCTGCCAAACACTTTGTTGTTTGACAGAGAAACAGTGTGACGCCAGAGATGGGTACCAACTAGCCGCTGATGAGTTTTGACGACGATGACCTCGAAGTAGGAGTTAGTTACATTTTGGTGAGGTGCAAAAATTCAGCAGCAGAATATGCCCCACTTATTATTATCATTATTGTTATTATTATGGATACTTATATAGCGCCTATTCTCAGCTAGAGACCAAGCTCTAAGCGCTTTACAATCCACACTCGTTTACACAACGAGCTGCCTACCTGGGTAGTGCCGACTGAAGAGCTGCCAGCTGGCGCTTCATTCAGTCGTTTCCCGTGTCATCCAGTCCATTTCATTCAGTATCGTTTACTCAATTTCCTTTCTTCCTTCATTCTTTCCATTTCTCATGCAGGGTGCATGCTATGTGTAACGTGTCATCCATACAGTTCAGTTTTGCAACAAAGTATTTCGCTTGCATCTCTCTCTCTCTCTCTCTCTCTCTCTCTCTCTCTCTCTCTCTCTCTGATGTTTTTCTGTCCGTTTGCCTGTCTGTCTGTCAGTCTGCCTGGCTGGCTGTCTGTCTGTCTGTCTTCTCTTCTTCTCTCTCTCTCTCTCTCTCTCTCTCTCTCTCCTCTCTCCCCCCCCCCCCCCCCTCAGTAAATAGAGCCACCTGCAAACTAAACACTGACTTAACATCCAAACGGTAATGTTCCAGCAGACCTACGACTACTGATCTGGTTGTAAGTCATCAATGTCAACTTCAGTATTGAGGCACTGAATCATTCGTAAAAACAGAAATTCTGCAGTAATAGGCGCCATGTGGCTTTAACAACCAGTGCGCTCTAAGCCTCCCTTGAACACGATCTCAGCGGCTTTGCATAAGTGCCGTATGTGCGGACTATTCGTAGTATCAGGCTGCACACCAACAATCAATGCATCGAGGCCTTGCTTAAGGAGTCGAGTATTTATAGACTGGCACAACTAGATTGTTTTGAACATTTTTATCGTGTCTGAAAGTTGATTCTCCTCGCTTCAAGGGACAAGCCAGGTTGTTTCCAGCAGACAGATTAAAATGAAGACAATGGGACTGATTTGGGGAAATCACCTGGCGCTAAGATAGGGGTCAAAGGTGAGTGCAAAGGCCTGAAGTTTGAGGGGAGCGAAGGGGAAGGTCATGTCTTTGAAGATTGTGAATGATGTCATGGGTGGAAATCCCCCAAACTAGGTGAAATGATCGATGGGTGGTTGCTCTTTTGATCAAGCATCGGGGGCCGGAATAGCTCAGTTGGTAGAGCGCCGGACTCGTAATCCAAGGGTTGCGGGTTCGAATCTCCGCCGGGCCGTTTCGGTACAGGGGGATTTTTTTGCTCAGAGTTAACATTAGCTCTGACTCCATTTCCCATACAGTCCTTCGAATGAGACTATAAACCGAGGTTCCGTGTGTGAACGCACGCATAACATCTTGCATACACGTAAAATCCCATCCCCAACTTTCGGAAGAGAAGGCCAGTTTGGCCGTTGGTATGGATGACACGTTACACATAGCATGCACCTTCCCCGAAGATGGAGTATGGCTGCCTTAATGGCGGGATAAAAAAAAACGGTCATACACACAAAACTCCACTCCCTTTGTAGGGAAGATGGGATTAATACTTGCTTGTCCATATAGGGAGTGTCCGCAGGAGTATCAGCCTGCGTACGCAGAAGAAGAAGAAGAAGAAGATCAAGTATCAGTTTGATATGAAATGCGGGCTCCAATTCATGCTAGGCCTCAAAACGCTTACATGGATTATGTAGTGACTTGGTGCAAATTCCTAATTGTGGCGTGTGGCCTCATCGTCCATGCTCCTTCAGTCAGATTTCACTACTGAGCGCGCGCCTGCTTGGAGACGGTGGTATGCGCTAATAACACGTGCGTCATTTCCTGTGTTGGCGTACAGGTTATCAGAGCCCCGGATCAGTCACCGTTTGACGTGTTTTTGACAGAAGTGGGCTTGAGGTGTGAGGAAGACGAAAGGGGGCAGGCCAAGTCCCAGTGCAAACCACATGGCAGAACATATGTCAGACTGAACAACTGAGCCAACACCTTGTGAAGGATTGGAGGTGCGAACCCGCGACTGTGAAAGATGGGAGAAAGCACAAATATTACAAACGAAACAAAACGAAACGAAACGAATTTTTATTTTACCAGGGTAATGAGATAAGCAAATGTGAATGTTTTTTTCCCTCCCAGCCTTGGGGCAAAAGGAACAAAATAATCAAGGTAATACATATGGGAACAATCAATATCAAAATCTCACATAATGCGAAAATAGAAGAAGAAGAAGAAGCAAAAAAGATAATCGGTGAGAAGATAGGAGAGAAAACAAATCATCTAATCGAAAACAAGGCAGGATAAGGCAAAGTAACTGGAAACAATGCGAAACAAAATAAGGCAACTTAAGGCAAGATGTGGTAAAACAAAATACGAGCATGTGACAAGGCTAGATGAAGAAAAGCATGGCAACTCAGAGAGAAGGCAAGATGAGTAAGCAAGATAGATTTAAGGTAGATAAGACGTGGTAAAGCAAGGCAATTTTAAGAGCAACGAACAAAAAAGACAAAATGAGGTAAGGCGAGGCAATTTTCAGACAAGGCAAACTGAGGCAAAGCGAGGCAACTTGAAGACAGGGTAAGGCGAAGGGAAAACAAAAGCACCTGAAAAACAAGGTAGGATGAGGTAAAGCAAGGCCACTTTAAGTCAGGCCAAGATGAGGTAAAGCGAAGCAAGTCGAAGACGAGGCAAGATGAGGTACAGCAAGACAAATCAAAGACGAGGCAAGGTGGGGAAAAGCAAGGCAACTTAGTCACAAGGCAAGGTGAGATAAAGCAAGTCAACTTAATCACAAGGCAAGATGAGGTAAAGCAAGTCAGCTTAATCACAAACAAGATGAGGTAAAGCAAGGCAACGTAATCACAAACAAGATGAGGTAAAGCAAGGCAACGAAATCACAAACAAGATGAGGTAAAGGAAGGCAAGTAAATCACAAGGCAAGGTGAAGTAAAGGAAGGCAAATAAATCACAAGGCAAGATGAGGTAAAGCAAGGTAACTTAGTCACAAGCCAAGGTGAGATAAAGCAAGGCAAGTTGATCACAAGGCAGATGAGGTAAAGCAAGGCAAGGTAATCACAAGGCAAGATGAGGCAAAGCAAGGCAACTTACTCACAAGGCAAGATGAGGTGAAGCAACCTAAAATAAGACTAGAGAAGGCAAAGCTATATAAGAAAAGGCAAGAGAAGGCAGGTCTACTTAAGGCAAAGCAAAACAAGTCAAGATCGGTTCGTGCAAGGCAAATTTAGAGAATGCAAGACGCGGATGGCAAGGCAACTAAGGCAAGATGGCGCAGAGCACAGCAAGATAGGTGAGGCATGTTAGGAAACAGCCAGATAAGACAGGACCACTTCAGCAAGTCAAGAGAAGATAAGACAACTTACAACCATACCATACCATTAAACAATAATTACAAAACAAACCACAAACCCCAATGTTTCACCCCCACCCTCACCACCCCCTAGCTCCCCCCCCCCTTTTTTTTTAATTTATTAAACAAACCCACTTTACAAGTATCCCTCTTATTATATACGTTTTCATCATCGCCACTATTATTGCCATTAATACCATTATTATCACGATTATCATTACTATTTTAACTCTCATGATCCCCTCCTTAAGGGCCTCGATTTTATCCCCAACAGCCATTTCGGTTTTTGCGTCGAATATGAGAAGATAAGTGGTTTCTCGTTCTTCGTTTTCACTGTCCTAAATGCTATTTGTTTTTGCATGAAGAAGACCCAAGAGGTCGAAATGCATTATGTTTTGTACTGTACTTTGTTTGTCTGTGTCCTTGGCGGTAGCTAACCCCCTCTTTTTTCTAAATTTGTTTTCATTTTCAGCCCTCAGTCACTCTTGTTTTGAAACCAACTTACAACCAGGTAAGACAGGCAAAACAACGTATGGCCAAGCTAAATGGGCGAGACAATTTTAGACATTAGTCACCTTCCACCACAAAATGAGTCGCTTGTCATAGTTCAGCGTTTCTAAGATAACATATTTTCTAAAAAGTGTTTTTCCTGCTGTTTTTAATGGTGAAATCTATTTTTAAATTGGGCTTTTAGTTTTCAAGATACAGTGTTTTGAAGATGGTAACCCTCTGAGAAGCGCTTTTGAGAAAATGAACAAAAGCAGATGCACACATTCAGCACAATATTAACATATTAGGTGTTTTGAAATGTCATTTTAATACAGAAAGCAGTCAAATATAAACAATTCACTTAGTGTATTTTGTGCAGGAAAACTTATAGTATCAGCTAGGGTCAAAATCTCAAAATCGACTCCTGTGACACCCTACTGCCTATTTTGGCTGCTAACTGAAAACCCGGAGAGATGACAAGCGACTCATTCCGTGGTGGAAGGTCAAGGCAAAACCGAACAGAAGAACCTGAGACAAAGCAAGAGAAGGCAAGATAACCGAACGCAAAGCAAGATCAGGCGAGACAACCGAAAGCGAGCGGCTAACTTGAGACAACTTTAAGGCAAGGCAACATAACATAAGACAACTGAAGGCGAGAGGACTAACGACAACACGAGTGAGGTCAGACAGCTTTAAGGCAGAACCAGATAAGGCAAGACAGTTTGAGGCAAAGCGAGATAAGGCAAGCTGCGTAAGGCCAAGGCAAGGCAAAGCAAAACAACTGGGTGAAGCAAGATAAGGCAAGACATGAGGCAAGGGCAAGCATGACCAGGCAAGACAAGGTTATCTTTGTGTATTGTCCATGTTGGAGAAATATGTCCGTGCCAATCTGTCTTTGGCTGACGTGTCGTGACAAGGTTATCTTTGTGTATTGTCCATGTTGGAGAAATATGTCCGTGCCAATCTGTCTTTGGCTGACGTGTCGTGACAAGGTTATCTTTGTGTATTGTCCATGTTGGAGAAATATGTCCGTGCCAATCTGTCTTTGGCTGACGTGTCGTGACAAGGTTATCTTTGTGTATTGTCCATGTTGGAGAAATGTGTCCATACCAGTCTGTCTTTGGCTGACGTGTCGTGACCCGCGCGTGATTCTCGTCATAAGGTTTCCATCTGCAATTTAAAAGAAAACGTGGGTGAAGAACAAGAGAGACGAGGAGGGGGAGGAAGAGCGAGAACGAGAGAGGGAGATAGAGAGAGGGGAGAGAGAGGGGGAGGCAGGGAGAGAGAGAGAGGAGAGAGAGAGAGGGAGGTACAAGAGAGAAAGAGACAGACAGGCAGACAGACAGACGGACGTGACGGACGGACAGACAGACAGACTGACACACGCACACGCGCCCTCCTCCTGCCTCCCCCCCCCCCCCCACGCTCCACCCCCACCCGCACCCCCAACATGCACACATATTAACACACGCCCTCCCCCCACCCCAAACACCACACACACACACACACACACACACACACACACACACACACACACACACACACACACACACACACAACACACACAAAGCACAAAGCACAGAGGACATTTTTCATCTTCCCAAAATGCCAGAGGCTAAAGACCAGTGTCACTCACCCACAAAGCCTGCACAGGGCCACACTGTCTATGGATACCTCAGAGCCGTGCTTCATGAAGCATACAGATCGATAGATCGATAACTTGCGTTTTTTTTTTCCTCCTCCCCCCCCCCCACCCCTCCCCCCATCCGCTCCCTTCCCATCCACCCACTTTCCCGTTCCCGCCTCTACCCCCTCCCTTTCCCTCTTCCCTTCCACTGCTCCTCTTCCCCCCTCTGCTTCTCCAGTACAGTGAGGGGCATTACCTCCCCTATCTCAGAGTCAGCCAATCTACGAGCAAGTATCCTCTCCGACAGTGTGTGTAAGGCCCCCTTCTGGAGAATACCCAGCACGGCCGCTTCGATGGTGCTGAACCGGTGCCTGGTCCCGTGCAACAATAACAACAACAACAACAACAACAACAAAATAACAAACAAACAGGGTAACTCTTGTTCCCACGATGAAATAATTACAGGCCCATTACTCCAAACGAATGCTGCTTACGACATTTGGTATCGTAAGCACCGTTCGTTTGGAGTTACGGGCCTGTAATTATTCCATCGTGGGAGCAAGAGTTACCCTACTTGTTTGTTATTTGCTGTTTACTGTTCTCTACTTCATTTAAGATTTCCTTTCAGAAAAAAAGAGGGGGTATGGGGTGAGGTGGGGGTGGGGGACAAACAATCACACATCATCAATTACACAAGTACACCCTACTGTAGCGAGATTTCTAACACGTGGAAAACAAAACTGTTCTTGTGACGTTACGAATATCTGTAAATGTTCCATTCAATAAATCGTCGACTGATCGTCCAATAATTGATCAGGAGTTAGAATTACAGGGGTCTTCTTACTGAAAACTATCAAACGTAGGACGTATTTAGCATGGTCCAATACATTATTAACAACATGACTTGTTAGCATGTTTCCCGAATGTATGCATAATATAACAAATATGAGCAGTTTGTTACTGTACCAAAAAACCCGAGTTGTTTGACTAATATGAAGATTTCTGTATCCAATAACCTCATTCTGATGATGGGTTGTGCAGATAAGCGTCTGTAAAAAGTACAGAGTTTGTCATTTCATAGGTGATTATCGTCTGATAAAATCTACGATTGAGAGGCGCTTAAAAAATCACTGAACCGAAAATTCCCTTCTGTTGAAGCACTATGTTTTGTCGCGGCATTGGATTGAGTGAACGTGCCCTCTGGATACCCCCCCCCCCCCCCCCCCCACCCACCACACACACACCTTCTTGCATCCTTCCCCCAGAGAAATGCAGTTGTATCAAATCCGTATAAGATTAATTTCTTGTAAAAACGAAAACTTTCTTCAGTAAATTGGAAAAAAAAAGATCAAGCTGTTTAGCTCTAGTAATATTCCGTTTTAGCATCTTTTCATTCAGCCTACTACCGAACTACACTTTGTTCTCCGCTACATGTGTTCTCCGCTACATGTGTTCTCCGCTACATGTGTTCTCCGCCACATGTACAGTGGACTGGTATCATTTTCATCGTTCAATTGTTCATTTACATCCTCCATACCAGAATGTACAGGAAATCTAAATAGTTGGCTGATTTGATTCAGAAGCGGTCATAACTCTTTCTAGTACTCTCTCTATGTATACGGCTACCATGATTTCATATATTGGCTCGGTCTGCCAGTAGTACCAGTGTGTTGTTGTTTTTCCTCTCTCTCAATCTAATCTTTGACAGGTTGATAAAAACAG
>CM065739.1:19336859-19339359 GCA_033310375.1 Conus canariensis
GAAAGGGGAAAAGGAGAAGAGTGGGGGGAAGGGGGGGCGAGGGTTCCGTTTCATTCAACCCCTGACCCAATTTAAAAACTCGTTTTTTAAAAAGCAGGAAAGCCCCCAGCCCCTACCCCCCGGGGGGAAGGAACCCAGAAATTTGGGAAAAAAGACCCGAGGGGAAAACCCCATTAGTTCGCGGGGTTTGGGACCTGCACGGGGCAGATTTATGTTTAACAAGGACGGGGCGGAGGGAGATCTTTTTTTTAAAAGCTTTGTGGTTGGAATAAACCAAATTGTTGGGGAAAAAGGGGGGGGGGGGGGGGGGGGGTTTTTTTTCGGAAGCAAGGGGGGAAGGGGAAAAAAAAATTTTTTTTGGGGGAAAATTTTTTTTAAAAAAAAATTTTCAAAATTTTTTTTTTTTTGGGGGGGTTTTTTTTTGTTTGGGGGGGAAAAAGGGGGGGGGGGGGGGGGGACGCAAAAACCCGGGTGGTTTTATTGAAAAAAATTTTTACCCTTTTAAAAAAAATTTTTTTTGAAAAAGGTCCCAACCCCCAAAATTCGGACAAAATTAGGCCCGGCATTTTTTTCGGAAAAAACCCAAAAAGACAGGAAAAACTCAAAAAAATTACCGATTTTTAAAATTAACCCAAAAAAAATTCAAATTTTTCAGTTTAAAAAAAAAATTTTTTTTTTTAACATCTTTTAAAAAAAAAAACAAATTTTTTCCCTCCCCAAAAGGCTTTTTAAAAAAATTTTCCCAAAAAATTTTTCCCAACCAAAAATTCTTTTCTCCAACAAAAAAAATTAAATTTTAACCCAAACAAACTTTAAAAAAACCCAAAAAAATAAAACCCCCAACCCTTTCCCCCTTTTTTAATTTTTAAATTTTCCCCTTTTTTAAAAACAACCCACAGGGGAAACTTTTTTTTTCCCCAAAAAGGCCTATTTAAAAAAACAAAAAAATTTTTTCCTTTTTTCCCCCTTTCCCCCCCCAACCCCCTTTTCTTTCCCCCCCCTTTTTTTCCCCAAAAATTTTTTAAAAAAACCCAAAAAAAAAAAATTTTAAAAAAAAAAAACCCCCCCAAAAATTTTCCCCTTTCCCCCAAATTTTATTTTTTCCCCTTTTAAAAAGGAAAAAAACCCCCCAAAAAAATTTTACCAAAAAACCCTTTCCAAAAAAAATTTTAAAAAAACAATCGGGGAAAAAGGGTTTTAACCCCGGGAATTTTGAAGGGGGTTTTTTTTTTAAAAAAGGAAATTTGGCCCAAAAATTTTTTCAAAAAAGGGTTTTTTTACCTGCCCTTTATTTTTTGGGGTTTTAAAAACACTTTAAATTTTTGGGGGTTTAAACCCCCGGGGCCCCCCAAAACCCCCAAAACCCAAAACCAAAAAAAAACCCCCCAAAACCCCCAAAAAACAAAACCAAAAAACCCAAATTTTTCTTTCCCTTTTTTAGGTTTTTAAAATTAAAACCCCCCCCCTGGGGGGTTCCCCTTTCTTTAAACAAAACCCCAGCCCCCCCCCCCCCCCCCCCAAATTTTTCCCCCCCCCCAGGGGAAAATTTTAAAAAAAGGGGAAAATTTTCCCCCTTTTTTTGGAACGAAAGGCCCGGGTTTTTTAAAAAAACCCCCAAGGGCCCCCCCCAAATTTTTTTTTTAAAAAAAAAAAAGGCAAGGAAGTTTGGGGAAGAAAAAAAAGTTCTGGGAAAAAAGGCAAGTTTAGGGAAAAAAGGGTTTGCAAGCGTCAATGGGGAAATGTGTATTTTCCAGCTTGCTTTTTCTCTTTATTTACTTTTTGGGTTTTTAAAAATTTATTCACGATACCCTGTTTTAAAATTATTGACGAAAAATATTAACAGGGGCCACGGTCGCACGCAACCCCACCACACACCCCCCACACACAACCCCACACACCCACACACAAAACACACCCCAAACCCACACACACACACACACACCACACACACACACACACCCCAAAAAACCCCACACACACATCAGTTTGGAAAATACTGATGATCGCCTTTGCCCCAGTGTGGAAATACTGTGATCGCCTTTGCTCAGAAGCGTGACGCCAGGTTTCTGAACCAAAAGGGGGGAGGATCGTAACCCCCTCAACGTCCCCACAACGGAAATGTGTGACAAGCCCCGCAGCAGAGCCCCCCCCCACCCACACACACACCCCACACACAACACACCCACACACACACACACACAAAACACACACACACACACACCTCCCCCCGTTCTCCCCCTCACCACCCCCTCCCCACCCCCAGCCCCACATCCACGAGAATTTAGCACTGGTCAGGCAACAGTTGGTCAGTAATGAGGTGGACATGAATAATGTCCAGTGCCCGGCTTTCTCTCGCTCTAAAAGCAATAAGCGTCAGTGCCGTGACACGCTAAGGTTATTCAATGTAAACCTAGGCAATGACTGAAGATGCCGACTTCATCCCTCTCTCTCTCTCTCTCTCTCTCTCTCTCTCTCTCTCTCTCTCTTCTCTCTCTCTCTC
>CM065739.1:19344359-19348122 GCA_033310375.1 Conus canariensis
TGGTGGTGGTGGTGGTGGTGATGACGCGCGCGTGTGTGTGTGTGTGTGTGTGTGTGTGTGTGTGTGTGGCGCGCGCGCGCGCGCGTGAGAAGAGAGAGAGAGAGAGAAGAGAGAGAGAGAGATGATTCTGGGTTTGAAGTTCCGTCGTGTATTACGCAATGAACCAGCTCCTCTCTCTCTCTCTCTCTCTCTCTCTCTCTCTCTCTCTCTCTCTCTCTCTCTCTCTCTCTCTCTCTCTCTCACTGATATAAACATGGCGTTGCGCAAGAGACACAGTGAAGTTAAGGGGCTGGCTCCTAAAGTTATCAGCCTTAATTCTCCCCTTCTCCCTCTACCCTACCTGCCATCATACCATCTTCTACCGACTATCCCTCCCCCCGCCACCCCTAACACTACCCCC
The DNA here is from genome assembly GCA_033310375.1 of Conus canariensis. NCBI lineage: Eukaryota > Metazoa > Mollusca > Gastropoda > Neogastropoda > Conidae > Conus > Conus canariensis. Next base: position 19,344,760 of record CM065739.1, read on the forward strand.
TTCTCCCCGCCACCCCTAACACTACCCCCTTCTCCCCTCCACCCCTAACACTACCCCCTCTCCCTCCACCCCTAAACACTCCCCCCCTTCTGCCCTCCCCCCCCTAACACTACCCCCTTCTCCCCTCCCCCTAACACTACCCCCTTCTCCCCTCCACCCCTAACACTACCCCCTTCTCCCCTCCACCCCAACACTACCCCCTTCTCCCCTCCACCCCTAACACTACCCCCTTCTCCCCTCCACCCCTAACACTATCCCCTTTCCCCTCCACCCCTAACACTATCCCCTTCTGCCCTCCACCCCTAACACTATCCCCTTCTGCCCTCCACCCCTAACACTATCCCCTTCTCCCCTCCACCCCTAACACTACCCCCTTCTGCCCTCCACCCCTAACACTACCCCCTTCTGCCCTCCACCCCTAACACTACCCCCTTCTGCCCTCCACCCCTAACACTACCCCCTTCTGCCCTCCACCCCTAACACTACCCCCTTCTGCCCTCCACCCCTAACACTACCCCCTTCTCCCCGCCACCCCTAACACTACCCCCTTCTGCCCTCCACCCCTAACACTACCCCCTTCTCCCCGCCACCCCTAACACTACCCCCTTCTCCCCGCCACCCCTAACACTACCCCCTTCTCCCCGCCACCCCTAACACTACCCCCTTCTCCCCGCCACCCCTAACACTACCCCCTTCTCCCCGCCACCCCTAACACTACCCCCTTCTCCCCGCCACCCCTAACACTACCCCCTTCTCCCCGCCACCCCTAACACTACCCCCTTCTCCCCTCCACCCCTAACACTACCCCCTTCTCCCCGCCCACCCCTAACACTACCCCCTTCTGCCCCCACCCCTAACACTACCCCCTTCTCCCCCACCCCTAACACTACCCCCTTCTCCCCCCACCCCTAACACTACCCCCTTCTCCCCTCCACCCCTAACACTACCCCTTCTGCCCTCCACCCCTAACACTACCCCTTCTCTCCCTCCACCCCTAACACTACCCCCTTCTCCCCGCCACCCCTAACACTACCCCCTTCTCCCCTCCACCCCTAACACTACCCCCTTCTCCCTCCACCCCTAACACTACCCCCTTCTGCCCTCCACCCCTAACACTACCCCCTTCTCCCCTCCACCCCTAACACATACCCCTTCTCCCCTCCACCCTCCAACACTACCCCCTTCTGCCCTCCACCCCTAAACACTACCCCCCTTCTCCCCTCCACCCCTAACACTATCCCCTTCTCCCCTCCCCCTCAACACTACCCCCTTCTCCCTCCACCCCTAACACTATCCCCTTCTCCCCTCCACCCCTAACACTACCCCCTTCTCCCCTCCACCCCTAACACTACCCCCTTCTCCCTCCACCCCTAACACTACCCCTTCCCCCTCCACCCCTAAACTACCCCCTTCTGCCCTCCACCCCTAACACTACCCCCTTCTCCCTCCACCCCTAACACTACCCCCTTCTCCCTCCACCCCAACACTACCCCTTCTCCCCTCCACCCCTAACACTACCCCCTTCTCCTCTCCACCCCTAACACTATCCCCTTCTCCCCTCCACCCCCAACACTATCCCCTTCTCCCCTCCACCCCTAACACTACCCCCTTCTCCTCTCCACCCCTAACACTATCCCCTTTCCCCTCCACCCCCAACACTACCCCTTCTCCCCTCCACCCCTAACACTATCCCTTCTCCCCTCCACCCTACCTTCAATCATACCAACTTCTACCCACTGCCCCCCACCCCCGCCTCCCCTCACACTACCCCCTTCTCTTCATTACATCTAAAACGGGTTTGCTTAGGTCAGTCTGACCTGGAAGTATCGATAATCAATACACAGACATCCTGAGTCTCTGTTGTCTGTCTGTCTGTCTGTCTCTTTCTGTCTCTCTTTCTCTATCTCCCTGTCTCTGTCTGTGTGTCTGTCTGTGTGTCTGTCTGTGTGTCTGTCTGTCTCTATCTGTCTTTCTCTGTCTGTCTGTCTGTCTGTCTGTGTATCTGTCTGTCTGTCTGTCTGTCTGTCTGTCTGTCTGTCTGTCTGTCTGTCTTCTCTCTCTCTCTCTCCTCTCTCTCTCTCTCTCTCTCTCTCTCTCTCTCAGACATTGTATCCTTCTGTCAGACTGCATTGTGAGCAGAGGAACGTGGTGAAGAACTTTTCATGTGTTTTCATGTTTGACTGCTCTCTCTCTCTCTCTCTCTCTCTCTCTCTCTCTCTCTCCTCTCTCTCTCTCTCTCTCTCTCTCTCATTCTTGCTGCCCTCTTTCCACCCTCACGCACTCTCTTCCCTTCCCTCTGGCTCTCTCCTCTGTCTTCTCCACCCCCTTACGTTCTGCCTTCCTGAGGTGCTGGAGGTAGAGTTCATGATGTCTTTGTCATCGTCTACCTGTGGTGCATCGTCTCCTTCTCTCTCTCTCTCTCTCTCTCTCTCTCTCTCTCTCTCTCTCTCTCTCCACACACACACACACCACACACACACACACACACACACACACACACGCACACACACACACATCCCTGCCCCACCTCTCGCTCATACTCCTTCTCTCATACTCTCTCTCTCTCTCTCTCTCTCTCTCTCTCTCACCTCCACACACACACACACACACACACACACACACACATCCCTGCCCCACCTCTCTCTCATACTCCTTCTCTCATACTCTCTCTCCTCTCTCTCTCTCTCTCATTCCTACCCTCCACACACACACACACACACCACACACACACACACACACACACACACATCCCTGCCCCACCTCTCTCTCATACTCTCTCTCCCTCCCCTCTCTCTCTCCTCCTCCTCCTCCTCCTGCTCCCCTGTCTCTCTGTCTATCTCTCTCTATATATCTCTGTCTGTCTGTCTGTCTTTCTCTCTCTGTTCTTCCCTTTCTCTCCCCCTCTGTGTGTCTGTCTGTTTGTCTTTCTGCCTGTCTGTCTGCCTGCCTGCCTGCCTGCCTGCCTGCCTGTCTGTCTCTCTTGTTTGAGTGTGTCAGTGAGATGTGTCCGGATACATGCTTGTGTTTTAACTAGTGCATTGTGTTTTAAAGATCATCTTTCGGTCCTTGTTTCCGATTATGTTTGGGGTCATTTACTAATCTCATTTGGATTTGTGCGAAAACAATTGCCTGTAATGTGCTCCTTTTCAAAAGAAAGTGTAGGTTTATGACATTTAAAGAAGCACTCTGTCTGTCTGTCTGTCTGTCCGTCCGTCCGGCTGTCTGTCCGTCCGCCTGTCTGTCTGTCTGTGTCTGCGTGTCTGTATGTCTGTCTGTCTCTGTCTCTGTCTGTCTGTCCGTATGTCTCTCTGTCTGTCTGTATCTCTCTTTGTCTCCCCCCCCCCTCTCTCTCTCTCGTTCTCC
>CM065739.1:19365722-19370722 GCA_033310375.1 Conus canariensis
TTTCTCACCATGCTTTTCCTCTTGAAATTCGCGTTGTTGACATATGTTTCCATTCAATTGATGCATTTCCTTTATGCATATTGTACATTTTAGGAAATGGTAAAAAAACAAAAAGTTTCCCTCCTCTCTTCTTCTTCTCTCTCTCTCTCTGCCTCTATCTCTATTTCTCTCTCTATGTCTCCCTCTCTCTCTCTCTCCTCTCTCTCTCTCTCTCTCTCTCTCTCTCAATCGCTGTCTCTATGTCTCTCTCTCTATGCCTCTCTATCTCTTTCTCTATCCTTTTCTCTATCTCTATTTCTCTCTCTATGTCTCTCTCTATCTCTCTCTCTCTCTCTCCTCTCTCTCTCTGTCTCTCTCTGTCTCTATGTCTCTCTCTCTATGCCTCTCTATCTCTTTCTCTCTCTTTTTCTCTATCTCTATTTCTTTCTCTCTATGTCTCTCTCTCTCTCTCTCTCTCTCTTCTCTCTCTCTCTCTCTCTCTCTCTCTCTCTCTCTCTCTCTCTCCTTACCCCACTTCCTCGCCGTCCTCTCTGTCTCTGTCCATTTTGTTCTGCCCCCTATCCTCCCTCCCTCCTCTTCCCCGTTACCCCCTAGGCTCACTCCCCCCCCCCCCCCCCCCTCTTCAACCCCTTCTATATCCCTTACCTCCATTTTTTTCTTTTTTCTTTTTTTTCCCCCTCACGCGCCTATCTCTGACTTTGTCTGTCCCTCTGTTTGTCTGTCCCTCTGTTTTGTCCTCGTTTGTTTCCCTCTGTTTGTCTGTCCCTCTGTTTGTCTTTCCCTCTCCCTTTTTCTTTCTTCTTCTTCTCTTCCACCTCTCTTGTGTCCATGGTTACCCCTCTGTCCCTTCCTTTCTCTCCACTTTCTCTTTACTTCCCTCTGTTACCGTCTGCCCCTCCCCCCCCCTCTCTATCTCTCTCTCTCTTCCCCCTTGACCTCTGTCTCTCTCTTACCTTCTCCCTCCCGCCCCCTCCCCCAACGCTCTCTGTCTCTGTCTCTCTCTTCTCTCTCTCTCTGTCTTTCTCCTCTCTCTCTCTCTCTTCTCTGTCTCTTTTCTCTCTCTTTCTGTCTCTTCTCTCTCTTCTCTCTCTCTTCTCTCTTTCTCTCTCTGTCTCTCTTCTCTGTCTCTCTCTCTCTGTCTCTCTCCCTCTCTCTCTCTCTCTCTCTCTCTCCCTCTCTCTCCCTCTCTCTCCTCTCTCTCTCTCTCTCTCTCTCTCTCTCTCAAAGTCAGAAACCGATTACCCAGAAAGATGTGCCGAGGAGTACCTGTTCACATCCAGCGATATCTTCCTTCTTCTTTATGCTGTGGAGGACAGTAAAAACGTCAGCCCCTCACGTCACTTCCTGTTCTCGTGTGAACGAGATCTTCCTTGAGCTTGAGTTTAGTTCTTGAGGATAGGTCTGCTGGAGTGCACTGCTCGGATGGTATCCAGATTGTGTGTGTGTGTGTGTGCGCGCGCGCGCTGCGTGCGTGCGTGTGTGTGTTGTGTGTGTGTGTGTGTGTGTGTGTGTGTGTGTGTGTCGTGCGTGTGTGCGTGCGTGCGGGTCCGTCCGTCCGTGTGTGTCTGTTGTGTGTGTTGTGTGTGCGTGCGTGCGTGCGTGCGTGCGTGCGTGCGTGCGTGCGTGCGTCCGTCCGTGTGTGTGTGTGTGTGTGTGTGTGTGTGGAGTGGATAGGGGTGGGGGAAATTAGAGGTGTAGACTACGCGCGTGGGCGTACATGACCTTAGAGAAACAGTTACTGTAGCTTCAAAACCACTTCAATTGAAATTCCAATTTCTCCTCTCTCTCTCTCTCTCTCTCTCTCTCTCTCTCTCTCTCTCTCTCTCTCTCTCTCTCTCTCTCTCCTGTCCGCCTTTCTTTATATTCCTCTCTTCGTTTTCTTTTTTTCTTTTTTAATTCCAATAACTATGCTTCGGGAATTAGCACCTGCTGCATCCATTGTTATCTCTCCCCCTTCCCTTCGGAGGGGGCGGATAGTAAACCTGTCAACCGGTGACGTCAGCTTCTCGGTCTCGTGCGCGCGGACGAGTCTTTCTATTGTTCATGAGTTTCCCGGGTCTCTATAGAGCGATGCATTGCACATTGCCTCGACGACAGAGAAGCAGGGCTGTTTGTTGTTGTTGTTGTTGTTGTTGGATGCCTCTTATATGGCTGGGCACTGCACACTCCCCAGATGACAGAGAAGTAGCACTGTTGTTGTTGATCTTTCTCTCTTTCTTTCCTACTTTGTTCCTTTCTTTCTTTCTTCTTTTTTTTCTTTCTTTCCTTCCTTCCTTTCCTTTCTTTCTTTCTTTCTCTCCGTCTTTCTTTCTTTCTTTCTTTCAGTCTTCTTTTCTTTTTACATTTCTTCCTTCCTTTCTCTCTCTCTTTCCTTCTTCCTCCCTTCCTTGCTTCCTTCCTTCCTTCCTTCGAACACCCGAACAGGGAAGACAATATCTTAGTGTCAGGAACGTATCTTTTCCCCAACCAGTGAATCTGAAGGCAGAATCTGCGACATGTTGTTCTTGTTGTTCTTTTTCTTCTTCTTCTCTTCTTCTTCTTCTTCGTTCTTTCTTTCTTTCTTCTCTTTCTTTCTTTCTTTTTCTTTCCTTTCTTTCTTCCTTCCTTTTTTTCTTTCTTTCTTCCTTCCTTCCTTCCTTCCTTCTTCCAACTGAAAAAGGAAAACGATATCTTAGAGTCAGGAACGGACCCTAGCCCCATCTAGTTGATCTGAAGGCAGAATCTGGGACATGGAAATCTCTAGTGCAGCAAATCGGCCTGATACGTCATTATCGCTCGCTTTGCTTCCTCTCAATCTGTCCCTCACACACCCCTGCCTTCCACCCCTTTCACACACACACACACACACACACACACACACACACACACACACACACACACACACACACACACTGAATCTTCAGAATTTCTTGAAACGCTTTCTCTTCTTCTTCTTAGCTTAGTCTTCCGTTCTGTTCCTCGACAGTCTGTCTTCTCCCTGTCCCATCTCCTTTGTTTAGTTTTTAGCTCCCTTCTTACACCCCCAGCCCCCACCCCCCCCCACCCCCCACCTCTTCTCGCCCCGGCCTTAATTCCTGTCATCCATTCTTCACACCCTTCTTTCTACTTTTCTCGCGTACAGTCTGTTGTTTTTCCTCCCATTAACTCTCACTTCATCTCCCCCCCCGTCCCCCTCCCCCCTCCCCCCTCCAGCTCCTTTCTCTGGTCTCTGTCTCCCATTCTGCATGTTCACTCTCAATGTTCACTCTCCTAAAGGCAAAGAAACAAACTGCAGCGTTACCGGAACACGACGAAAAAGCGGAAGAGCACACAAAACAAAGTGTGAAGTAACCAAAGGGGTTTTGTTTTGTGTCGTGCATTAAAACTGCGTTACTTCACACTTTGTTTTGTATTCACTCTCCTAGTTTTCTCTGGTCTTATTCGCCCTACCTATTTCCACGCTTTTTCTCTGTCTACCCATTTCCATCTTCTCTCTCACGTTCGCTTTGTTCACTCATTTTCATCTTTTTTCCTCCCATTCTCTTATTCGCTTACCCCCTCCCTCTTCCCTTCCCCCCACCCTCCCCCATCGTATACCTTCCATATTCTTTGTTCACACCTCCCCCCCCTCCCCCCTTCCTATCTTCTCTGTTCCATTCACTTTGTTCATTTCTGTCTTCTTCCTTCCATTTTCCTTCTTCGTTCATGTCCGTCTCCTCTCTCACATTCTCTTCGTTTAATTACATCATTCTTCTTCCTCTCATTTCCTTTGCTCGCTTCTCTCTCTCTCTCTCTCTCTCTCTCTCTCTCTCTCTCTCTCTCTCTCTCTCTTTTTTTTTTTTTTTACTTCGTACATTGAATCTCATTTGAATTACTCTTCTACACTGTGGGATTCGGCCAGTTATAACGTATTAAAACCACTCTTCAGTCTTCATAGACGGGCTGTGAAACTCGTTCTTCTCAAAGCTACAACTGTAACTCCCTCTGATTATAAACGTTTAGACATTTTGCCTCTGAAATGGAAACTCACTTATAACAAAGCAATTTTCATGTTTAAGATAATGTCCAATCATGCACCACCAACTTTGAAAAATAAATTTAAAACGAACCTGATTCGCAATGTCAGAAAGATTCAGATACCCCTACCGAGGATTGATATTTTTAAATCTAGCCTCATTTACTCCGGTGGTTGTTTGTGGAATGACCTAGTGTCTTCATTTGATGTAATTTCTAGTTTAAACGTTTTCAAAAAACAATACTTCTCATATCTGATGCTACGCTTCCTAAACAGTGTGACTAATGATAACATCATATAACCTTCTTCATACGTTTTCAAAATTATTGTATGGATTCAAGTACAAATATGTTTAAATGTATTTGAATGTTCATTTGTGTTCCTTCGTTACCCCTTCTCTATATCTTGTCATGACATACTGTTCACCTGTCCACCTTTCATTGACGTCCTCGAATATTACCGGTTCCTGTACGCACCTTATCTTGCCACACTAAAATCCATCAACTTTCGAAAGTGCCATTTGGCCGTTGTATGGATACTTACACAGCATGACTCGTAGAAATGAAAAAAAAAAGAATGAAAAGTTAGAACTGATGACATATGACTGATACACGAAACGACTGATGAAGCCCAGCTGCCTCTCAGTCGGCACTACCCGGTAGCAGCCCGTTGTGTAAACGAGTGTGATGAATAAGTGCAAATGTGGATGTAACGCATGAGTTGTGTAACAAGAAAGCGCTTATAGTATTATCTTATTATTATTCTCTCCTTCTTCTTCTTCTTCTCTTTATTTAAAAAAATGTATTTGCAAAGTTGTTTTCTCTGTGGTGTGTGTGTGTGTGTGAAAGGTTGACTGTCATATTTATGGATTGCCTTTTGTATTTCAGGCTAATATCTTTCACTATTTAGATGGTTCGTATGATTTTGAAGTCACATATTGTCATTATTTTTTCTGCTTCATCGAGGCAAGATGTAAAAAAGCCTAATTGTGCTTATTCTTTATCCA
>CM065739.1:19388222-19390722 GCA_033310375.1 Conus canariensis
CTTCAGTAATAGTTTTCGTATGCTTGATTTTCAGAATGGAAATGACTGACAAAATGGCAAGAACAGAGTTCTAGACAGCTGGCCTGAAACTACGAAACCACGTCAGTTAGAAGTATCGGTATTAAATCGGTTTATTGTGTGCTTTTGACCATACTTAGCAGCATATGGTGCTCCATGTTGATGCTGAGTTCGAAGGTCAGCACCATTAATTATATGATAATTGCCAGCGTAGTGGCAATGTGTCCTCTTTGTCAATTGAAAACTGGTCTGAAAAAAATCACCGGACCCCCCCCCCCCAGCCCTCCCCTCCCCCCCCTCCCTAATATACAGAGTGAATGATTTCCATGTGATGATCGCTGGCACCACACAACACGGTAGTTGCACAGTTGTGAGACAGGCAGTCAGCTTCAAGAAATGACATCTGGGTATCAGTATCAATATCACACACACACACACACACACACACACACACACACACACACACACACACACACACACACACACACACACTCACCACGCACACACACACACACACACACACACACACACACACACACACACACACACACACACACACACACACACACACACAGAGACAGATATATTCTCTCTTACACTTTTGGGAGTGGGCAAAAAATCAATGCTAATAAAAAATTGTTGTTGAGTGAGTGAGCAAGTGACTGAGTGAGTGAGTGTGTGTATGTGTGTGTGTGTGTGTGTGTGTGTGTGTGTGTGTGTGTGTGTGTGTGTGTGTGTATGTATGTGTGTGTATGTATGCATGTGTGTATGTGTGTGTGTGTGTGTGTGTGTGTGTGTGTGTGTGTGTGTGTGTGTGTGTGCGTCTCTGTGTGTATAAATGTAATTGTGTGCTTGTGTGCGTAAATATGTGTGTGTGCGCGCGCGCGTGCGCGCGTGTATGTGCTTATGTGTGTGTATGCGCTTGCGCTTGCGCGCGCACGCGTGTGTGTGTGCATGCGCGCACACGTGCACACGCGCGCGTGTGTGCGCGTGTGCGTGAAAGGGGCGAGATGGGGGGGGGGGGGGGGGGGAGGGGGGCGGCGGAAGGGGGGTAATTGTGTCATACTACCAAACAGAATGGTGAACAGACGAGTTGGTAGTTACCCGTCATCCGCTAAAATCACATGTTAAACGTTCTTGTCGGAGATCTTCCCAAAACTGAAGGCAGTTTTCTCCCTCTGTGCTCAGACATCAATAATATTATGTCCTGCAAAGCTGTATCTTCCGGTCGCGACGCACTGCGTTCGCAGGCTTTCATGTCTGCGTGCTGCTCAAGAATTTCTACCATTCTGAAACCTTAAATCCTCAGATCAGCCAAAGTACTCTCACAGCCGTATTTTTTTCCACAACGAAACCGCCCGCAGCGATCGCGTCGAGAAATTCTCGCATCGGCGGAACTGCCATTTGCAGACTGAACGTTTCTCCGGGCAGAATATTTCCATTTGCAAGGGTGAGATCATTATGATTTGAAACTATTATGAGCAGTATACACGTTGACACTAATCGAAATACGACCATTAGGATCTCCGGAATATGAAAGCAGAACAGAATGTTCCTTTCTTGAATGAGGAAGGAATTCTCATCGGTTTGCGTTGAATGTAAAACTCAGATCTCAAGGTTTCAAAATAAACATGAAGTAAGAGAGAGAGAGAGAGAGAGAGAGAGAGAGAGAGAGAGAGAGAGAGAGAAGGACAGACAGACAGACAGGCAGAGGCAGACTACAGAGACAGAGACAGACAGAAAGATAGACAGAGAGACAGGGAGAGACAGAAAGAGAGAGACAAACAGACAGACAGGCAGAGGCAGACACAGAGACAGGGAGAGACAGGGAGAGACAGGGAGAGACAGAGAGAGACAGAGACAGAGACCGAAAAATGGGGAGTAGGAGAGAGACAGACAAACACACATACAGAGATGTGCGCGCGTACACACACACAGACACACACACAGACACACACACACACACACACACACACACACACACACACACACACACACACACACAGAAGGAGAGAGGAGAGAGAGAGAGAGAGAGAGAGAGAGAGAGAGAGAGAGAGCTATTGTGTACAAGCGTGTGAACGAGAGAGAGATAGAGACAGAGACAGAGACAGACAGACAGATGGATAGATACATAAACACTTAGATACAAGCATACATAAACATATAGATGGACAGAAAGATATATATGGACATCGACATATAGATGTAGATGTATACGTTTACAAACGCACTCGCACATGCACACTCCCTCCTCTCTCTCGCGCGCACACACGTTTTCATGCACACTCGGGTTGCGTGCTTGCATTCGCGTCGCAGAAAAAGAAGAGCAGACAGACAAGACACAGACTGACACAGAAACAGACACGTGAGGACAGAAAAGACGAACAAACGAGAGAGAGAGAGAGAGAGAGAGAGAGAGAGAGAGAGAGAGAGAGAGAGAGAGAGAGAGAGAGAGAGAGATCGTATCCTTTCAAACGGAAAC
>CM065739.1:19400722-19405722 GCA_033310375.1 Conus canariensis
CTGGCGTTCTACCAACTGAGGTATTCCGGCCCCCTGTTAGTGAGATAGTATGCTATGATTTATACTGAAAACTCGATGCTGTCTAAGAACTATACACAAAGATACTGTTTGATGACTCTCTGTAGAATTTAAGGCCCAAGGCATATTTAGACGTAATAAACGCCGAAATACTTCATTATAAAAAGGAATACGCAATAAATGCGAATTTCGACGATATCCCAAACAACGAACTGAAATTTTCCATCCCTGATGATACGTTTCTAGATTTTCTTTTGATGAAGATTAGATCAAAGACAATATCATATGCCGCAATGAAAAAGAGAAAAACAGCAGAAGAACGATAATTAGAATTTGACATTAACGTGTTAAAAAATATTCAGCAGAAAAGTGAGAGTGTCATTACAGCTATAGAAAAGAAAAAGGTAAAAAAAAAAAAAAAACAGTTAAAAACTATAAGGGAGAAACGAATCGAGGAAGTATTATTAAAATCCAGAGCTAGGTGGATAGATGATGGTGAGAAAGTTAGCAGGTACTTTTGTAGTTTAGAGAAACGCCACTTTGTAAGCAAAAATATGGCTAGAATAATTGATGATCGAAAGAATACTCTGACAAATCAGAAAGACATACTTCAAGAGGTACAGAAGTTTAACAAATTATTATACGCGAAAGCTGAAAGCTGGAAGCAAATGACTTAGACGGTGAAATTACCCTAGAGGACGCGGCATTTGTTTTAAGAAATATGAAACTGCGTTTTTCTACCGACAACACTCTGCTCAAAATCCCTCGATTTCGAACTTAAACCTATGGCGATCGTTCTTTTTCTTTTCAGGGTCCGGGTTCTTGGAATAAACTCCCAATATCTTTGCATAGTTCAAACTCTCTGTCTTCTGTCCAGGAATCTCTTACAACAACCCTCTTCACCTATCAATAGCAGTTCTTTCTTCCCCTTCCCTTGCCCATCAAACTGATTCTACGACTTGTGTGTGTGTGTGTGTGTGTGTGTGTGTGTGTGTGTGTGTGTGTGTGTGTGTGTGTGTGTGTGTGTGTGTGTGTGTGTATGGGTGTGTGCGCATGTGTGTGTGTGTGTGTGTGTGTGTGTGTGTGTGTGTGTGTGTGTGTGTGTGTGCGCGCGCGCGCATGTTGTTGTGTCCGTTGTTGTGCGACAGTGTGTGTGGGATAATGTGTGTGTGTGTGTGTGTGTGTGTGTGTGTGTGTGTGTGTGTGTGTGTGTGTGTGTGTGTGTGTGTGTGAGAGAGAGAGAGAGAGAGAGAGAGGATGAGAGAGAGAGTGTGTGTGTGTATGAGTGTTTCTGTGTGTGCGTGGGTGTGTGTCAATATACACCTTTTTTGTAGATGTATGGCACTTATTGCAATATTCATCTTCTTATGGGTTTCATTTATATTTTCTTTAATCTTTTATGTATTTGTTAGCGCTTAGGGCTTATGGTGTATGATTAAGCGCCATAAATAATCATTATTATTAAAAGTAATAAAAGCCCAGACTCAGATGGGGTTACATGGGTTTCTTTTTAACTGTTTTTGGAAACAGATAAACATTTGTTATCAGAGCACTAAATGCGAGTTTCAGAGAAAGCGCATTGTTGTGCGTACAAAGGGAAGAACTTATTACCTGTATCCCAAAATGTGATAAACCAAGGCAGTGTATAAAGAATTGGAGACCATTTTCACTCCTGAATGTGGTTTATAGAATTGGTTCAGCTTGTATCGCAAATTGTCTAAAGAATGTACTACCACAAATAATTCATGAGGATCAAGCAGGAATTGTCAGAAACAGGTACATTGGCGATAATATAAAATTGATATATGATACAATCTCTTATTTAGATAAACATAATGTGCCAGGAATGTTGTTGACTATAGATTTCGAGAAGGCATTTGATTCAGTCAGCTGGGAGTTTATGTTTAATCTTTACCGTGCTTCCTGGGTCTTCCATGACCCAGTGACTCAGTAAAAACATCCTACCTTATGAACGGATAGAGCTATGCTCACGAAATCTTAGGAGTTTGTCAACGATCTTAATAGCCGTTGCGTCACAGAAATTTCATGTATGGTCACAATCAATTATCAGCGTAATTAGTCGCGGTTCCCCCAGGACCCATACATTTTAATGGGTCTCACATGACCCACGCCATCGGGTGAGGAATAGGTTGCTGAACCGCTTTTTATCAGGTGTGGGTCTTGCAAGACCCATGCGATCTGAATAGGGATAAGCAATAGGAAAAGCCTCTACAAAATCTGTGGGTCTTGGGCGACCCACACCATTGGGTCTGTTTAGTCAAAAACGTCATCCGGTAAAGGTTAAAGTATTAAAGGCACTTGGGTTAAAAAAAAAAAAAAAAAAAAGGCATTTGTCAGTGGATAAGCACATTTTACAAACGTATGAAATCTTGCATTATTGTGAATGGTCAAGTTTCTGATTGGTTTCAAATTGAAAGAGGATGCAGTCAAGGAGACCCTATATCCCCCTACATTTATGTGTTATGTGCGGAAATACAATCCATCATGACAAGCGAAGACCCAAATATTCAGGGAATCAAAATGGATAATAACGAGTACAAACTGTCTCAGTATGCAGATGGCACAGAGTTTTTACTTTCTGGAGATCATAAATCCTTTGAAACGTGTATAGAAGTTATTTTAAATTTGTTCATGTCTCAGGTCTGCATTTGAACTCAAATAAAACTCGTGTTGTATTGCTAGGAAGCAGAAAAAAAATTCTGAAATTCGTTACACCGAACACTTAAGAATGATCTGGAATCTCTCAAAATTTCGAATTTTAGGTATCTGGCTCACCAACGATTTTGAAAGAATGTGTTCTCATGAATTATTATTAGACACTAGCGGATATAAAACATTTGTTTAGTGTATGGGTAAAACGCCAGTTAACGCCCCTTGGCAGAATAGCAATACTCAGATCTATTATACTTTCAAAATTGACATACCTGTGGTTACTTTTGCCGAATCCACCTGATCCATTCTTCAACAGCTGCCAACAGTGTTGTTACAAATTTGTTTTGAATAAGAAATCCGACAAAATAAACCGGAACACAGCCTATAAAAGTGTTAAAAACGGTGGCATAGGTTTTTCTGACTTGAAAACAATTGTACTGTCCTTAAAATCATTTTGGATGCCAAGGGTCAAGCAATCAACTCATCAATGGAAACACGTTTTGGTGAGAAAAAAAATTTCCTAAATGGCCATTCATAAATAACATGTCCACAGTATGTTTCAACTTTACTAACTATAACCAGTTCTGGGCAGACGATTTAAAAGCATCAGTCAGTCAGTCATTCCCCTGACCGCTGGGTCGTTGGGGGGACGTGATGAGGCAGCCGCCGTTTCTCTCCAGGCTCTTCTGTTTGTAGCTGTCGTGAGGAGATCTGGCATACAAAAGGTTTTATTATAATTGTATACCTATGAATTCCGCGGAACTTCTTTCTGAACCAATATGCTATAACGGTCGCATACTGATTGGAAATAAATTCATCATTTGCAGAATGTTCGAAGAGAAAAATGTAAATTGTCTCGCACATTTTGTTGACAGTGAAGGGAGGATGCTTTCTCATACAAAATTTATGGAAAAAATATGACGTTTGTATAGACTTTGTCACTTTTGCCGGTGTTAAGTCTTCAATGATTGATTATATGAAGAAATCCGGTACAATTGTTAAGAACAACAAACGAATAGATCTACCCTCTGTTTTAAGAAATTGTTTTCCATTTACACAGGTTCGAAACTGATTGTGATACACTGATTGAAAATAATGTTAAAGCAAAATGCTGTGAGACATGGGACCGAAAGCTATCAGAGCCTAATGACTCACTGGAGATCATGGTTTCTGTATGCCCATCAAACAAAAGATGTAAAGTTAAAATGGTTTCAGTTGAAAATATTACAAAGATGTCTAGGGACAAATGCTATATTAAAGGAAATGGGATTTGTTGACAACAGGTGTAGCTTTGTGGTACACACAAAGACAGTATTGACCACGTATTTTGGAGGTGTACACACATACAACATTTTTTGGGACGCATTCACGAATGTAATGGAAGAGAAATGTACAAATGCCCAAAACCTACGATTGTCAGAGCCTTTAGTTTTGCTGTGATTTGACCAGACAATCATTACTGATTCAGTTTTCTGTTTCATGATTTGTTAGCAAAACACTTCGTGTAAACATGTCTTCCTCAAACAACAGTATTTTTTAAAGAAACTGAATGTTCGATATAAAATTGAAAAATATAATGCCTATCTTAATTCAAATTATGATGACTTCTCTGTCAAATGGCTGTCATACATTCCGTGATTTCTGATGATTTATTGTCGTATGTAACTTTAGATCTGCTATAGTATTTAAAACAATTGTGAAATGTGCAAATCCTTTTTTTTTTCTGTTGTTTTGGTTTTTTTTTTCTCTCCATGTTTGCAGTATTGATGTCTTTTTCGTTATTTTTTCTTCTTTAATATTCTTTGAGTCTTATCAAATGAGGGGTAAAAAGTGTATATAAAATGTGAAATGATGGCTTCTGACATCCAAATCCATTCTTCTGTCAGCCTCTCTCTTTCTATAATATGCGTATCTGTCTGTCCTTATATCCCCTCTCTCTCCTCCCTCTCCTCCTCTCTCTCTCTCTCTCTCCTCTCTCTCTCTCTCTCTCTCTCTTCTTCTCTTCTTTCTTTCGTCTTCTTCTACTTCTTCTTCTTCCTCCTCTTCTTTTTTTCTCCATCTTCTTCCTCGACTAGTATATGTGACATCATATATATAATTATTGCAGATTTGTCTTTATCAAGACTGTATGAAATGCAATGTATTATGATGTCATAAGGTATATGATTTCCTAAAATGGGTTATAGTATACGTATGTGTATATGTTTGGAGAAGAAAACATTTTATACTGTATTGCCCTATATGTTTTGTATTGTACTGTGTTTTGTTATTGTGTTTTGTTATACTGTGTACTACTATTCTGTTTTGTG
>CM065739.1:19420722-19423222 GCA_033310375.1 Conus canariensis
GCAAAAGTTATACCCATTCATAAATCTGGTGATAATACTGATCCTTCAAACTACAGACCAATATCAATCTTATCTATCCTTTCCAAACCTCTAGAAAAGCATTTAAATAAACACATCCTTCATCACTTCAACAAGTACGATTTGCTCCATCCCGGACAGTCTGGTTTCAGACAGAAACATTCCTGCCATTCTGCATTAATCAATCTTGTAGATGTGTGGCTTAATAATATTAATAACGACAGATATTGTGGTGTCTTATTCGTTGATTTTAAAAAAGCATTCGATGTCATTGACCACAATCTCCTTATTCGAAAACTCGAGGTATACGGTCTTTCAAAATCCGCCCTTATCCTTCTAAAATCATACATCACAAAAAGACAACAATGCGTCTTATCGGGGACGACTGTCTCTTCTATAACAACTCTTAAGTATGGCGTTCCACAAGGCTCCATTTTAGGCCCACTACTCTTCTCAATCTACATTAATGACCTACCCCTACATGTGAGATCTACATGCGACTTCTTTGCAGATGACACCACAATTCACACCAGCCATAATGATCCTTCCAGTCTTTCAAAACATTTGCAAGAGAGTACCAACGACCTTGTAAAATGGACCGAACTAAATCACATGTCACTTAACCCTCAAAAAACAAAACTGATGTACATTACAACTAGGCAAAGAAAGACAAAATCTCACCAATGATTTCCCTCCTATACACCTCAATAATGTACTTGTGGAACAAGTCACTCATCATAAAGTATTAGGACTAATAATTGACAATAGTCTCAGCTGGAATCCCCACATAACTTTACTCTGCAAAAGGCTTTCCCAGAAAGTCTATCAGCTCACCAAAATCAAACACTTTCTTGACCTTCATTCACGAAAACTTTTTTTCCATGCTCATATTCAGTCTTATGTTGATTATGCATCGACTATATGGGATTCTGCAAGTGCAAACACACTAAAACCACTGTTCAGCCTACATAAACGAGCGCTCAAATTAATCCTTCTGAAGAAAACAAGCCTCGAAAGCTCTGATTATAAACATCTTCACATTCTTCCATTCAGCCAGAGACTTAAAATACAACAAAGGGCTAATGATGCACAAGATTCTGACCGGGAATGCTCCAACAACTTTAATGAGACGATTCTCAAAAGTCTCGTCGAGAAACTCCCACAAACTCCATATCCCAATCCCCAGAATTGACCTATTTAAATCAAGTCTAACGTACTCGGGAACCTCTTTGTGGAACTCCCTTCCAGAATCCATCAAACAAATCCATTGTACCACAACTTTCAAAAACACTTACCTTACCCACCTTCTGCGGTAAAAAAAACAAACAAACAAAAAAAAACAAAAATACAACAACCCATAAGTAATACCAACAAGTAATCTCAAAAGCATAAATCATCCCATTTTCATGTACTTAACCAATTTGTTTTTTCTATTTTTGTTCCTTCTTTTTTTTCATGTATCAAGTATTTTGATATATATATATATTATATATATATTTATATAATGCTGAACAATTAAGTAGTGGGGGAAAACAAGCGCAGGCCAACAATTCTTCAGTCGTTATAGTAATGACTTGGCAAAGATTTGAACTTTTAAAATAAATAAAAAAATAAAAAAAAAAAATTGAAGATGAAGAAATCAGGGGAATATATTATAAATATGAGAAGCCCTTCGCTAGCTGCCTGAGGGAACCATCGTAATCCCTCTCAAAGGCACCTTTATTCGTAATGCCTGCTCCTAGGCCTTTCGTCCGCTGGATCGGACTCATCAGGGAGACACGGCTGATTGTGTCTGTGCTCTTGGTGTCAAATAGAGACACACCACAGTCCATAATTCTGTGGTGTTCTCACCACCAAGGGTTCAAAAAAGAATCCAACAGCACCCTCAAAGCAGCCAGCGAAGGGTAGTAAAATGGAACAAAACAAAAGTGTGGAGAGGAAAAAAGTGGCTGAAAAACTAAAAGCATTATTCAAACAGTATAAAATGTAGGGGACAATCTTTGAGCCTATGCTTGAGGATCCATTCAAGGATGCAAGGGAGATCAAAAGATACGGAACAGTCTGAGTGGTCAGCTCTGCTGTTCAATAACCCAAGCATTCTGAGAGGCTAAGAATTGTACAGAACAACCTTTACTTGGATCTCCTAAGAGATGCAATCTCCCACTGATTGACCAAACAATATAATGCTGAACAATTAAGTAGTGGGGGAAAACCAGCACAGGCATAAGAAACGCGAAAACAAACTGTATAGAAATTTTGATGTAATTTGGCCAACGATTCCTTTGAACTGGTAATAGAAAGTGAGAAAAAGCAATCAAACACCGCAAAAGTGTCCTTTCAAAGTTCATTCTGGTAGAAAATAAGGTCACATGAACTTGACCTTGACCCTGTGTTAACAGCAGAATGTCAGTATCTGGTGTGACCACCTCGAGCATTGATCACAGCTGTGCATCTGCGGTACATCGAGCGCAGCAGAGTGTTG
>CM065739.1:19434779-19439779 GCA_033310375.1 Conus canariensis
AACTCTTTGGTTTGGACGGATCTGAAAGAGTTTGTTATCCGTCTGTGTGTTCCAATCGTCCAGAGGATGCTATGCTTCCACACGCATACCTGGGTTTAGCTGGTTGGTTGGTTGGTTGGTTGTCTTGTCAGTAACACCGACAAAAAAAAATACTTCACCCACCAGCCGTGTGGTGAATTGGTTAGCCTCGCAGATTCCCGGTTAGGAGGTCGTGGGTTCAATTCCCATCAGAGCCATTTATTTGTGGGATTTTTGCTGCCCCGACCGGCTCCTACCCAGGGGTTGTTGAGTTCGAGTTTGCTATGAGCTCATTAAGGATGACTAGGACCACGCAGTCGAATTTCATCCTCTGAATGGATGCGTCTCTGAGAGTGTTGCTCGTACAGCCCTATCATGTGGTCTCAGACCAGTATGGAAATCCGTAGCATCGTCTTCGTCATCCTCATCGATCAGCATAAAAAAGTCTCATATTCTATGGCCCTTCATGCCCTGCTGTCATGGTGACCTCACTTTTGTTTGCCTCTCCATGTCCATGGCCTTGGTTTGATTCTTTCAGGGTCACCTGTGTTGGCAAACTCATGGGGACTGTCAAACTCATGGGGACTGTCAAACTCATGGGGACTGTCAAACTCATGGGGACTGTCGTTGGACGCACGCCTACTCACGCTGGCTCCGTGATTGAGCAATTATTGTCTTCAGTAGAGAGCTGAGTAGGTGGTGTCCTGCGTCAGAACAGGCGACACTGAACACCACTGAAGTGACTCGGCAGCAGTGCAGTGTCTCCTCCGGTGGGTTGCCTCTTGACGACTTGACATTGACTGCTCCCTGTGGATTGCCGGTGCTATGGTTGTGAACGAGGAAGTCGGATTGAGCAGCGCTGGTACAATACCCACAGAAGATAGGACAACAACAACAAAAAAAAAACTATTTCACCCACTAGTCGGCGTGGTAGAGTGGTTAGCGTCGCGGATTCCCGATTGGGAGGTCGTGGGTTCGATTCCCATCAGAGCCATTTACTTGTGGGATTTTTGCTGCCCCGACCGGTTCCTACCCAGGAGTTGAGTTTGCTACGTTTACGTAAGGGAAAGAATGGGACCAGCCAGTCGAATTTCATCCACTTTATGGCATCGAAGCGTCTCTGAGAGAGTTGCCCATTTCTTTTCTACCAATTATACATGTGTCTGTATCTCTCGGGCCTGGTTGACACCAGGATATATTGTCAAAGTAAGCGGAGAGTACAGCTCTATCATGTGGTATCGGACCAGTATTGAAGTCCGCAGCATCACCTTCCTCGTCCGTCAGTATCAAAAAGTCTCCAATTCTGTGGCCCTTCTTGCCCTGGACCCCTTACGTTCGATTGCCTCTCCACGTGTATGGCCTTGGTTTGATTCTTTCGGGGTTAATGTGTCAGCAATTATATGGGAGACTATCACTGGACGTATGCTCACTCACGCCGGTTCCACTATTAAGCCATTAGTGTCGTCAGAAGGGGGCTTGGTAAGCAGTGTCCTACGCGTGTAGGAACAGAACTGGCACACCGAGGTGTTTCAGCAGCAGGGCACCGTCTGCTCCGGTGGGTTGTCTCATGGTATTTATGCTCCTTGTGGATTGCAAGCGCTGTGGAGGGTCTGGCCGGCCTGTAGGAGAGGAGTCGGAATGAGCAGCGTGGATGCTATGCCTGTGGGTTGGCACAGAAAACGTGACAGAAACAGAAAACCCAAATTTCAATGTTGAGAACAGGTACTGTGCTAGACAAAAATGTAATAGCCTATTTCAAAATGTTAAGTATAGAGGAGAATTAAACACAGAACCATTCAAACAGAAAATATAGCAGCACGAGAACCGGTATTTCGAACGTGGTATGGCCGTTGGCAATAAAACATAGAATGTACTTACAGAAAACTTGCTCAAATGTCCTAAAAAAATAGAAGTGTTTGGTGCTTATTTGTAGTACGGATCAGGATCAATCGGCTAGTCTAGCATCCCTCCTAATAGATTATAATCTTTTGTTTTTCCATTCATTAAGAATACTGTTAAATTCTTGTTCAAAGATAACTAAATATAAAGTGACACATTCTTATGAAATAATAAACCTTTCTAATGAGTAAGCATTGACATTTTGTTCCTTTAATGTTATCTTAAAAAACTAAATGAGGAACAAATCTGTCAGGCTGCAACTACTATTACTTCCCTTGGCGATGATAGAAATAGTTTTGAAGTATTTGTTCGACCTTGACGGAGGAGGTCTGTGCTATTCTGAGCGCCGTTCTCGGCCTTTTTTTTCTTTCTTCTTTCTGTCCTTTTTTTTTTTTTTTTTTTTGAACCTTCCCGCGGTCACCTTACCCCAGACAGCTATTCTACACTCCAGGCAGGTGTAATTCGAATCTGTGAAGCAGGGAATTGTTTTAATTTTTTTTCCCTCTCCCGTCTGCCCGTTTGTCTGTCTGTCTGTCTGCCTGCATTTTTTTTTAAGGCAGCAGGGATAGGAGGATCTCATCTAGTTTGACAGGGTGGGACGTAGCGGGCTTAGTGGACAAGGCGTGGTTCTTGGGAGTCAAGGGGTCCTGAGGTTCAGTTCTCTGCTCATGACAAGGCTTGTCACGTTAGAGGACATAGGTCTATATTTGTTTTTCTTCGGAGTCGAGTTGTGTGCAGCTGACTGCGATCCCCCTGGAAGTTCTTCAGATGCGATTTCCCACTGACGTCCCTCCCGTACGTGAACGCATGCACATGCACATACACACGCGCGCGCACGCACGCACGCGCGCCGCGCGCGCACACACATACACACACACACACAGACACACACACACACATGGAACTATGTGCATACTATGGTATTGCACACTAGCCTTTTTCTGGGATAGCATTCTGCTTAAAACCAAAAAGGCAGAGGACGCAAGTACTTTCCGAGGTCACTGAGGAGAAACAATACCGTATCTGACCAGGAGTTATGATATGTTAGTGGGTTTCCTCCCTTTTGGAGACTGCCTCCCCCTTGGAGACTGTGAGCTTGCTGAAGGCTCATTTTGAGAAGCGTTTATTGTTCCCCATTCACCCACTCAAACATATTCTGTTAGCTAGGCAGAATTATCTACCACTGCAGATATGAATGCTTATCTCCCCCTATTTTTTCAATCTAAGACATGAGAGCAAGCTTTGTTTATAATTATATATATATATATATATAAGAGAGAGAGAGAGAGAGAGAGAGAGAGAGAGAGAGAGGAGAGAGAGAGAGAGAGAGAGAGTATAGCTACTGAAATAACAAGTAAAGTGCACTGCACATAAAGAAAACAGTGTATCACAAACAAGCCAAACAACAGCTTTTAAATTTTTTGTTTGATTGTTGTGTTCGTTGTTGTTGTTGTTGCTTTAATATAGCACACGGGTGATGTTAAATAGGGTTTTTTTTGTTGTTGTTTTTTAATGTATCGTGAATCACTTTCTTTCTTTAATCGATTATATACAATTGGCGTCTCATAATTTTGTCTGTTGTTTATTTTTGACGTCTCAATCCTGGACCCTTCGTATCGCACAAAACGCGACATTCTTGCACTTGCGCAGAAATCATCCCAGATCAAATTCATCCACCCACCTACGCACACATCCCCCTTCCCCTTTTACCTTCTCCCCCTCACCTTTCCATCCTCCTCCAGCTCTTTCTCACCCTTCGTCCACTTCCGCAGTCCCCTTGACCACAACTACCCCCCCCCCACCTCCTCTTCTTACCCCCACTCCCCTTCCCATCCACCCCCGTTCCTACCGCCACGGTGAAAAAAATATGCGTCCAGATTGACCTCATCCAGACGTGTTAATTTCCTTGTGCGTCGACTGCTGTCGAAAAAGAAAACAGCACAAGAATACAAGAAAGCAAAAATACAAGAATTTTATTTCAGAAAGAACTCTGAAATTTTCAAATGGCTGGTTTTGTTTTTCAAGAACAACACGACAACGAACTAAAATCGATATTTCTACTCGCTTTGGTAAGCACAAAGATGTAGAACATAGATAAACAAACAAACAAACAAATAAATGAATAAATAAAAAGATAAATTGGAAAAGCAATATAGCAAGCAAAAAATACACGGTGAAATAATTGGGGGGGGGGGGGGGGGGTTGTCAATTGTTTGAATCAATTCTCTCCTTGAAAAAGAAAATAATAAAAATAACACTTAACAAAATGTGGAACAAAGCCACTTGACAATTGAATTTGCACGTGCGGGTGATAATTTGAGTGATCTGTAACAAATGCGGCCTGGGCATTCCAAATCCTCGGAGCTGACATATTGATTATCAGCTAATAACTATCAAGGTTTGGAGTGTCTGTGTTGAAATTGAATTGACGAAGCACGCGCGCAGAAGCGCGTGTGCCCAATTCTCTCTCTCTCTCTCTCTCTCTCTCTCTCTCTCTCTCTCTCTCTCTCTCTCTCTCTCTCTCTCTCTCTCTCTCTCTCTTCAAACACTTTCCTATGGCATCCCACAAGGCTCTATCCTGGGTCCCTCATTATTCACAATTTACATCAATGATCAACCTCTACATATCACATCCACCTGTGAACTTTTTGCTGATGACACAACAATCCACACAAATCATTCTGATGTTACTGTTCTTGCACAAACTTTACAAGAAAGTGCGAATGATCTCGTGAAATGGACTGAACTAAATAACATGTCGCTTCACCCTCAAAAACTAAATCCATGCTTATCACAACCAGACAAAAAAGACAAAATCTCACTATTAAATTTCCTCCGGTGCATCTTAAAGATGAACCCGTTGAACAGATTACATACCTCAATGTGCTAGGAATAACAATTGATAGCAATATTAGCTGGCAAGCTCACATAACCTCACTGTGCAAAAAAGTCTATCAGAAAGTCTATCAACTCTCCAAAATTAAATGCTTCCTCGACCTGCATTCACGCAAGCTCTTTTTTCAATCTCATATTCAATCATGACATAGACTATGGGTCTACTCTATGGGACTCTGCTAGCGCTA
>CM065739.1:19449779-19454779 GCA_033310375.1 Conus canariensis
TAATTAAAGCATATTGACGGTTCAGTTATCCTTCCTTCAGCATCTAATTTCTTTCTTTAGAGGGAAACCTGATAGCAGACTTCGTGTTGTTTGTAATTCTCTACAAGCGTAATTGTTGAGAATAGTAATGTAATAATGACTCAAAATCCTTTTTTTTTTTTTTTTTTTTTTTTTTTTTTTTGAGCATAGTAATAAGGAAATTAGCAGAGTGATCTTCTCTCTGTTTTTTTTTGTTTTTTTTTTCTTTCTCTTTTTGCTTCTTGTCGATGAAAACTGATCGCAGACTTTTTTTTAAATTCTTATTTCATTAGAAATCTGGTAGTTGACAGAAATAGGCCTCATGATGGTTCAACATAAGGTTTTTCTTTAGCATGTCAATGATGTAATAAACAGTTTCAGTAATCATTCAGTTTGCAGTTTCTTTCTTTGACACTGACTGCAGAATGTGTGTGTGCGTGTGTGTGTGTGAGCGCACGCGTGCGAATGTGGTGTGTGTGTGTGTGTGTGTGTGTGTGTGTGTGTTGTGTGTGTGTTGTGTGTTGTGTGAGCGCACGCGTGCGAATGTGTGTGTGTGTGTGTGTGTGTGTGTGTGTGTGTGTACGCGCGCGCGCGCGCGCGTGCGCGCATGGCTGCGTGCGTGCGTGCACGCGCACGTATGCGTGTGCTGCCTAATCAACTGTTTCAAATTATCTCTTTCATCAACATCGCCGCTCCAGCTATTTCAAGTCACCATCCAGATCTCATCAAAACACTATGAATGAATGCATCTGCTAAATTTCATCCAGTGCTACAAATAAATGATTGTCGCTCGGTTTCGATCTCCGAGAGAATCTGTATCACCTACCTGTACGTGGCTTTACTTCGATGTTGATTTCTCAGTCAGCCCTGCAAATCAACACTGCGATTTATAAAAAAAAAAAATAATAATGATAAGAAATATGGCTCCTACGCTAACGTTTCAACTCCCCAGGCGCGATGCAGTGTCAGTGTTACCGTGCACGCCATCACATCGTCGAATGCTGGCTACGTCACAGAGGGTCAGACTGAACTCAGCACGTGATCACCGTCGCTGCCATCTGATGTCCACACCACACACACATATGTCTGCTACTGACTGACTGACACTTCCAGAATCGCCGCTGCTAAGAAATCAATCAATGCCACCAAAGAAGTGTTCACACCAGGATCATGATATCTTATTTTCATAAAGCTAAAAAACAAAAAAACAAACAAAAAAACAAAAACAAACAAGAGATCTGTTAATTCGAAATCAAAATATTGAATGTCATCACTGTTTACGAAACACTCCGGACACTCGGTGTGTGTGTGTGTGTGTGTGTGTGTGTGTGTGTGTGTGTGTGTGTGTGTGTGTGTGTGTGATGTGTAGTGTGTGTGTGTGTGTGTGTGTGTGTGTGTGTGTGTGTGTGTGTGTGTGTGTGTGTGTGCGTGTGTGCGTGCGTGCGTGTAGTGCGTGCGTGCGTGTGTTATCTGTTTTTTTTTTTTTTTTGCTACTTTTTTTTTTTTTTAGTCAGTTCCAATGTCTTGGGTCGTTCATACACTCACCATCAGTTTTAACCAAACCAAACTAACACCAACACAGTTTTCCTCCTCCTCCTCCTCCTCCTCCTCCTCCTCCACACAACAAACACGTCTGCCGTCCTGAGGGGAGAGAACAATTTGAAGCCGGAGCCAACCAAGGCGGCCCACGGACTCACACGTGTCCCATCCTCAGTAATTACTTCCCTTGTGGTTATGGATCGGTCTCGGTCCGGTAGTTAGGAATTCCACTGGCTGCCTCGAGAGAGAGAGAGGCCGTGACTGCCGTTGATGGTGGTCGTTGGAGGAGCTGCAGGCCCTGTGGGCGCTGGCGGCAGTGCTGCTGCTGCTGCTGCTGCTGCTGCTGACTCGCAGCCCTCGTCAATGAAACGGTTCCAGAGTCGGTCGACGGCTGTGTTAGAGGTTCTCACGGTGAAATCTGGAGATTGGCTTTGACACGTTCGGGTCGGAGGGTACTTGGGAGTGAATGTTAACAGCCTCTCTCTCTCTCTCTCTCTCTCTCTCTCTCTCTCTCTCTCTCTCTCTCTCTCTCTCTCTCTCTTCTTCTTCTTCTTCTTCTTCTTCTTCTTCTTCTTCTTCTTCTTCTTCTTCATCTTCTTCTTCTATCTCTGCATGTGGGGGTGGGGGGTGGGTGGGGCGTGCGTGCGTGGGGTGTGTGTGTGTGTGTGTGTGTGTGTGTGTGTGTGTGTGTGTGTGTGTGAGTGTGTGTAAAGGGGGGGGGGGGGGTAATCGCATCACCTTTACCTGCTTAGCACAAATTCTCTGTACAAAATAGTTTGGGAGCAAATTCCCACAGTTGTTCCGACTTACCTTTGCGCAAGTTGCATTGATTAACTTCCGAGCAGGTTAGGTGTAGAGTATGCAGAGTCCCGAAATCCATTGAAACACTTGGTTATTTTTAATCCTCGCCTTTAGATTATGTTCAACGCCAGTTATAGCAACAGATGGGGAATTCATTATACGGAAAGTGAACAAGAATTTTTTTAATTTGTTTTGTTTAGTTTTTTCTTTTCTACCATGTCCCTATTTAAAGATTACACGATTATAGACGCTATTTTAGCTGTTTTCCCAGAATCAAATAGCACCACGTGCAGATGAAACTCCAAGAGTAGTCACCACGATTTATTTTCAAATTTGATTTATTTTCAAGCTAGGCGGGATAGCTTAATTCGCTAACTAGCAGATTCGTGTGGTTTGGAACGCTGGCATGACTTAGTCAACGAATCAGCAGATTCATGTGGTTTGGAACGAACCAACAGGTTCATATGGTTTGGAACGAACCAACAGATTCGTGTGGTTTAGAACGAACCAGCAGATTCATGTGGTTTGGAACGAACCAGCAGATTCATGTGGTTTCGAACGCTAGCATGACTAGTCAACGAACAAGCAGATTCATGCAGTTTGAAATGTTATCATGGCTAATCGACATCGCTCCAAAACTGTGTTTATGCAAGTTCAATCTTGCTTTCAGAAGTGATTTTTTTTAATATAACATTAGTATGCATCTCACCCTCATCTCACCCCACTCCCCACCCTTCCCCACCACACACACTAACCACCACTCCCCACCCTTCCCCACCACACACACTAACCACCACTACCACCAACACCCACACAGACAACTCTCTACCATCTGGCAACCAGTGGGGGGGGGGGGGGGGGGGAGTGGGGGTTCGAGGGATGGGAATTAGAAGGGGCAAGGGGGAGTTGAGTTGGATGTGGCCCGTTGGTAAACTTGACAATAGATAGTATATGTTCGTGGATTTTTTTTCTGTGTTCGTTAACTCGTGAGAAATAAATGGTGGATCTCGACGCCATACAATACAATACAGTCCAGTACAGTGCCATGCAATGCAATACACTACACCACAATACAATGCAATGCAATGTAATACAATGCAATGCAATGCAATACAACACACTACAATGCAAGGCAATATAATACAATGCAATGCAATACAATGCAAGGCAATACAATACAATACAAAGCCATACAAAGCAATGCATTGCAATGTAATACAGTATTATACAATACAATATTTAAATTCTTTCATTCCTTTCGGGTTTATTGGATAATAACACCAGACAAACGGTCATCAACGTGAATTTCAAAACATGAAAAGAAATAAAATGAATAAGTCACACTCATCGCATCGTTGAACATTTAAGGACAATATTCATGTTCATTGATCAAGAAAGCATTTCGTCCATTCATTTTGTCACGAATTGCAACAGTCTCTGTCATGGGTAATGTATGCGTTCCTGTGAACTTTACAGAATGTCAGTCGCTAGTGCGGTTAATACTCAGTGTACTAATCAGATTACAAGAAATGAAGAAAAGTAATACGGGCTTGAGTTTGACTGAACATCGGGTGTTCCTGTGGTATCAGACGTTCAGGGTTGTTGTTG
This sequence comes from Conus canariensis, assembly GCA_033310375.1. Lineage (NCBI taxonomy): Eukaryota > Metazoa > Mollusca > Gastropoda > Neogastropoda > Conidae > Conus > Conus canariensis. The sequence continues at coordinate 19,453,746 of CM065739.1, forward strand.
TTGTTGTTGTTGTTGTCGTTGACACTGTCCTTATTGGTGTTATCATCGTCATCACCAAAGTTGTCAGCAGTATCATCACCAGGATAATATTACACACACACACACACACGCACGCACGCACGCACGAACGCACACACACACACCACACACACACACACACACACACACACACACACACACACACACACCACACACACACGCCTATTCTTTTTAATATCCTTATACAAGATCTTCCAAAAGCAGTCTCCAAAAATGTTGTTCTAGTGCAATACGCAGATGATATCTGCATGTGGATGGAAGTAACTCTGAAAAAGTCAACTCCGCAAAGAGCACAGAATTATGTTAGAATACTATATCAAAGAGATCTAGACAGCATAGGCAACTATATGACACAAAATGGTCTTTCTTTGTCCACTGAAAAAACAAATATGATGTTGTTTAATGCAGGAAGCAATCCAGAAAATTTACCAGTCTTCAAACTTCTAGGTGAACCTTTAGAATATAAACAAAGTGTTAAATTTTTAGGAGTTTTCTTTACACCAAAATTATCTTGGAATATTCATTTTGAATATATATTAACAAGGGCTAGGAAAAGTTTGAATTTATTAAAAATTATAAGCAGACTACCCTGGGGAATGGATTCAAAAACTTTACTTCATCTCTCCATAGCTCTTGTTAGATCAAAACTTACTTATGGTAAAAAAGTATATTTTAGTGCTCCAAAATGTCTTCTGAAAAAGTTACAAAGTTTGGATTGCAAAGCCATTAAACTTGCTCTTGGTATCCCTGTTCATGCCTCAAATGCAAAAACATATAGAGAAGCTGGAATTTTGCCCCTTGATGATTTTCGTGAACTAGCAGCATCAAAATTTGTCATAAAATCAAGTGTTAATGATAATTACATTCAAGAAGACTTAAAACTTAGATCGAACACTGACTTTCCAAAAAGGGCAATTATGATTACATCGCAAGAAAACAATAGGTACATACACTTCTGATTTGATTGAATGTTCAAAAATTGATATCAAAGATGT
>CM065739.1:19459779-19467279 GCA_033310375.1 Conus canariensis
CGTGTTTTACTTAGTCATTTTGACCCACTGTTTAAGGTGACTGATTTATTAATAACTGACTGAACAATATAAACGCAAAGGGAAAAAAATCGAAAATTCGGATTTAATGCCGCCACCCAGATTAAAACAAATAATGAACTCACTGATCAGTTCAGTTCTGTTGGCCTGATTACGTCAGAGAAATATTGGACTGGCTGGCTGCTGACCCATTGATCGTCTGGAATCTCCTTTCCATGTCAGGGATGTCGATCCACTGCACGGAGAAAAAAAATAAAAGAAAAGAAAAAAAAAAAAAAAAAGGTGGGGGGGGGGGGGGGGGGGGGGAGGAATGTAACCCAGTCTCATCTTCAGACTGTAATTCCGTGTCCATTCAATGTGGTCTCTGGAAGCCGCACTCTGTGTGTGGTGAACGACGGGCCTCCATGTCTGCTGGCGTTGCCCCCCCCCCCCCCCCCTCTCTCTCTCTCTCTCTCTCTCTCTCTTCTTCCATTCTTGTGTTTACGTTAGGCGGAAGTGCAGTCCATTTCCGACTTTCATGGGAGTGCTCTCCCTTTTATTCGCGGTCGTCTTCTACCATGTCCTTTTTTTTTTTTTTTTTTTCAAGTAGCTTGTGAATGCTCTCCCCTTTCGTCCGCAGTATTTTTTTTTTTTTTAGCTTTTTTTTTTTAGGCCTCTTTCAACACTTTTTTTTTTTTTAATGATTATGATAGTGCCATGTCAATGCTGCATCATGTAAAAAATATATTCATGTAAAATGGAGTTCGGGAGTACTTGCGTGCGTATGGGTTCGGCATGTATTGGGTGCTGGACATGCAGCAAGTGGACCTTCTGTGTCTCCCCCTAAGTTTCAGCTCATTACATCAAAGGCCCCTACATCGTCCAGTCCATGTTCGTTCCTTTGCCCCTACATCGTCCAGCCCATGTTCTTTCCTTTGCCCATACATCGTCCAGCCCATGTTCTTTCCTTTGCCCATACATCGTCCAGCCCATGTTCTTTCCTTTGTGTTTGAACGTGCTGTGACGGCAGCTGGTAGTGGCAATACTCATTTGATATTCAACGTAGACACTGCCAGCTCCTCTCCCATCTCTCGCGTCTCAAACTCTCTCATACTGACCAGTGCCCTTGTGGCACAGGCTCCCAAACTCCCACCCACGTCTTACAGTCCTGCCCCTCCGTTGAAGCCTTGAGATGCCAGACGTTTGAGGTCCAGGAGAAGCTGTGGGGACTGGTTGGGTCTCTGTGGCGGACTGTGGACTTCGCCTTACTAACCGAATTGAGGATCTAGCATGGCCGGGAACGCGATAGAAAGAAAAGAAAGACTATTCAAGGTGATTAACGAACTGCGCTGTAAGCACACTGACTGGTCTGTACCTTGATATGTAGCTTACAACTGTACCGAGCCAGTGTTTAACGAGCCACATCTAGATCGGGGGCGGGGGGGGGGGGATTAGACTGATGAAAAACGTTTCACCCCCTCGTCCACTTTGATTTCAGCGAGCCAGAACTGTGGGTGAGACTGGAAACTCTACTTCAAAAGGTCAGGACGGCATCAAAGCTGTACACAGCCACGGAACACATTCTGATGGACAGCTGACTGCACGCGATTAGTACAGCTAGCGTTCAGTGCAGAAGATGACAAGACAAAATACGGAAAGCAGCTAGCAAACCTGAGCGTTTATTTCGTTCCAAACGTGAACGTGATCGATGAACGGTGTATTTTCCTCCTAGCGCAGTAAATGGGAAGGTGGAAACATCGAAAGCTACGTTCGCTGTGTCACATAGCTTGTGTCTGCACGAGCAGCTTCATGACACGGAAGAGGCAATCCGCGATCGGATTGTGAAGGACCGTGAAAGACAAAGAACTTCATGAAAAATGGCAGCTGGCATTACTGTCAGGCTCACAGTAGACTTGACCGGACATCAAGAAGTTGTAAAGTGAGGCGACTGCAGGCGCAAATCTAAACAAAAATCTTTAAAAAAAAAAAAAAAAAAAAGTAGCATCCGCAAAACATGAACAAACGAATCACAGGACAAAAACACCACATGTTTTGAACTCTTACGTCTTCTTCAAGCAAGATAAACAACACGCAGGTCAGCAAAAATGAAGAACGTGCAATCACTTATCTCTTTGAATTCGGCGCAAGATGGGCGTTTTCATCGTCCTGAGTCTTGTTTATTTTGCCTGAAGAAGGCCTAAGAGGTCGAAACGCGTCAAATTTTGTCTTGTGATTCCGGTTTGTTCAAGTTTGGCGGATACAGTACTTTTCTTCTTCTTGTTCTTTTCTTCTTCTTTTTTTTTTTTTTTTTAAAGACATCAAGAAGCCATGACTGAGCAGTTGGAAGCCCAGCGAAGTTACAGTGTGAGCAGCGTGGACACGGTAAATCTACATCATACTTCCAACCCAACGTTGATTGGCAAGGCAGAGGCACTCATCACGACATGTAATGACAGCGCATGCGCTCATGGCAACAGTGACGCGTGTCCGGTCGCCTGATGACGCCAGGAAAATGTGGAACTCCTTGGCTGCTGGCTGACTGATTGTGTGGGAGGCTACATCCCACGTTAGGCATATTGATCTACTTTACGGGGGGGGGGGGGGGGGGGGGGGGAACTCTGTAAGTACCTTCACTCTCTCGCCGCCACCTTTGACAGCCTGTATTGAGTTATATGGTTGGACATTGTTCCTTTGGAGAAGTTCCCTTTTTCCCTTCATTCTCAGTGTTCGCACGGCGGGTGGAGTCCATTCCGCGTTGTGTGAACATGGGTTCCTCCGTGTTGTTCCCCCAGTCTGTTTACTGTTCTGCTATGCATCACACCAAAACAGTGCGCCGAGCTGCTTGAGTCAAATATAACTGCAAAAATGTTTTATAATTGATTGTGAATTGTACGCTTTTAGATATCAAGAAATGCAGAGTGGTCAGAGAAGATTAAAAGAACGGACTGTGAATATTTTGGGGAAAACCCATTGGCGCAAAGATAGGGTCATAAGTGAGTGCGTAGGCCTAACATGTGACGTCAGGTAATGACAGCTCATGTATTTCTTGATTGTGAATGATGTCATCGGAGAGAATCCCTAAAAACACGTGAAATAATTGGTGGGGGGGGGGGGGGGGGGGGGGGGGTGGGGGAGGTTCATTTATTCTGTTATTAGTTTAATATCAGATTTTGGCTCAAATTTATGCTACAACTCAAAACGCGGACATGGACTGCATGGTGATTTAGTGTCAAGAAGAAGAAGAAGAAGAAGAAACGCATTAGTGCATCCCCCCCTCCCACCCCTCGCCCCCCCCTCCCCCCTGATGAATGAATGCATACCGTGGCATCGTTCGCTTCACGCGCATGACGAGAACTGGGCCAGTGCTGCGGTTTGCTCTATCCCTGATCAGATCCATTACATATAATGTAAAACGGAGCTTGTGTCTCTCTTGATGCTGTAGTTTCTCCTCAGTGGTGTCGTCAGAAGTTAGCAGCAAAGCATTGTTTGTGATGTAAGCATTCCAATGACTTTCTTTAGAGAGAGAGAGAGAGAGAGAGAGAGAGAGAGAGGAGAGAGAGAGAGAGAGAGAGAGAGAGAGACTTGGAAGCGGGATTGTTTGGGGATGGTAGGAGGGGGATTTATGTATCGGACGATGAACAAACAAAAACACAGATTGGAAAGAAGGATACAGAAGGCGAAGGCCATAATTGCACCTATGTCATGAACCAAGGACAGTTCGGGAAGAACAAGGGCAACAAATAAATAGTGACAACAAGTGAGTAGCAGGCCCTTGCATACTTCTTTTTCACAGGTTTTGGAAGTAATCAGAATCTTGTTAGTCCCCATGTCAAGCTCCAAGTCTATCACTCTCAACCCAGGCCAGTCTTGCTAGCATGACGGCTCAGCGGGGCTAAATCCCGACCGGTATCACGGTACAAACACTACCGTACTAAACACACTACCGAGGAAATTACCCAATAGGGTTTTTAATACGAGGCTCCGATTCAAATTCCTCCCAAGATAACCTTTCTTTGAAGGACAGCCCTTGTTTGTTGTTGTTGTTCTTGTCATCGTCGTCGTCGTCGTCCTCATCGTCGTCGTCGTCGTTGTTGTTGTTATTGTAGTTGTTAAAAATCACGCTCGGATTCTTTTCAACAATAAATGATGTCAACTTTTTTTGTGTTCATTTTGACATTCGTATACAAAATCATGGTATTTTCTAACAAATTTTCCTTCGATCCTTCACGGAATGAAAACACCATGGAGTGAAACTATGTTTAAACGTGAAGTAGCGGTAGAATTTTCCCATGCTGAGTGATTCTAGCATGCTCATCCGTACAACCCCAGCCTGTCCTACCGTACATGTCAAAGTAGTCACACTGTTTGGTGGCTAAGCCACTGGAAGGCGGCACAGAAGTAACACGAAAGTTGTGGCCTCCACGATGCACGTCCTCTTCTTCTTCTTCCGTAGAGTCTCCACTATCAACTGGCTGATTATTCTGAGACTGTGCAACGGGGGATCTGCTTTAAAAACAACAACAACAACAACAACAACAAACACTTTTGTACTTCCTATTTCGTCAGCATGGAATCACTCACATTCATACCACAAAGTGACCCCCCCCCCCCCCCATCCCTATCTTGCCTACTCACTAGCCTACACACACACACACACACACACACACACACACACACACACACACACACACGCACGCACGCACGCACGCGCACACACACACACACACCACACACACACACACACACACACCACCACACACGCACACACACACACACACACACACACACACACACACAGAGGTAAAAGCTAAGTGCGGAGCTGCCAGCAGGCTACCACGGTCACTTGTCATCCATTACCATGGACTAGCTGGCCCCAGGTTGCAGTAGGCAACTCAGGCCCGCAACATCATTCCACTCATCCATGCACACAACAGGACAGCTTTATGTAGAAATCTGCTGAAGACGCCTGTTGACCAGTGACACAAATGTGTCAGGGGTTTTGGCATCAACAGTATCCTGGGGGAGGGAGTTCCAGTCCACAATTGTTCTTGGGAGGAACGACATCAGCCGGTAGTCAGTATCTGCAGCTAATTGTGTAAACTGCTGATCATGACTTCGTCGCTCTCTCTTCTTGGGAGGTTGGAGCTGTCGGGGAGTGATCGAGAGTCAGTCCTGCCTAATAGTTTCTGGAAGAACAGAGCCTCCCTCTGTGATGGATTCCTGTCAGAATGGGGCTCAGTGCTGACTGGCCACACGCCACAATTAGGATTTTGCACCAAATCACCATTTAAACCATGGAAGCGTTTGGAGGCCTACCGTAAATTTGAGCCAGCCTTTAATGTTAAACTAATAATTGATCAAAAGAACAACTCCCCACCAATATATCCCTTGTTTGAGGGGATTTCCACCCATGACATCGCATACAAACAATACATCTACCTTCTACTTAGCTGACGTCACATTTCAGACCTTTGCACTCACCCGTGACTCCATCTTTGCGCCAGCTGGAAGTCCCCAACTAGTCCCATTCCTTGGATTGTAAATTGTCTGCTTGAAACCACCTTGATGGCCACATGAAAGAAAAATGAGGACAGAATCAACTTTCAGACACAGCAGACATTCTCAAAATAATCTAATTGCACCAGTTTATAAGTACTCGAGTCCTTAAGTTAGGCCTTGGCGCATTCATTTTTGGTGGCAGCCACTAGGGAACCAACGGTGTCAGGACACTAGTAGAATCAACTTTGTCTTTATGGCAGTGTACTGGCCTTAATCGTTGTTGATCTCTCTCTCTCTCTCTCTCTCTCTCTCTCTCTCTCTCTCTCTCTCTCTCTCTCTCTCTCTCTCTCTCCTCTCTCTCTCATGGTGTTTATTCCGTATCCCTTTAATTGCAGTAGTACTCATGTCTTTCATTGAAGCTCCCCATGCACAACTACACCCAGGTTCACCCAGTCACAGCCCGAACTCCACAATCCACGAGTAGTTTAAAAACAAACAAACAAACAAACAAACAAACCAGGAAACATGTTTGCTCTGTGTGCTCTGCTCTGTGCTGTCATGTCTGCCGGGCGATTCGGTATCGTAAGCAGCATTCCTTTGGAGTTATGTTTTCTTGTGGGAGCAAGAGTTACCCTACTTGTTTATTGTTCATTCCTGCTTCGTTACATATTTACTTAGGTCGCCATGAGGCAACTCACAAGGGAAGACCTTGCACAGATGCCGCCTACACACTGTGACCTGCGCAGTGGTCTGTGTGGCTGTCCAAATACGCAGGACACCACCTTCTAAGCACCGCCCCCCCCCCCCCCCTCCTCCCCCGCTGGGTCGCGGAGCCAGCGTGCGAGCAAGTGTTCCCCTCGGGAGGGTGTGACTACGTGCCATCCAGGGACAGCCTGCATGAAACGTGCTGACTCCGACGACTTTGACTCGTGTAGTCTACATAAAGGGCGTGGCCGTGCAGAGGAAATCCGCAATGAGGTCACCACGAGAGCAGGTCATGAAGGGTCACAGAGCACGTTGTCCTTTGTCTCTGTCTCTGTCTTTCTGTCTTTCTGTCTGTCTTTCTGTCTTTGTCTCTGTCTCTGTCTGTCTGTCTGTCTCTCTCTCTCTCTCTCTCTCTCTCTCTCTCTCTCTCTCTAGATATATATATATATATATATATATATATATATATATATATATATATGACCAGCCGCCGTGGCGAAGTGGTTAGCGTCGCGGACTCCCGGCTGGGAGGTCGTGGGTTCGAATCCCATCAGAGTCATGTGGGTTTTTCTGCCCCGACCGGCTCCCACCCAGAGTTGAGTTTGCTACGGGCTCAGTTGGGAAGACTGGGACCACACACAGTCGAGTTTCATCCACTTACTGGTTGCGTTTCTGAGAGTGTTGCTCAAATTTCCCAACCAACACTGCAGGTGTCTGTATCTCTCGGGCCTGGTTGACGCCGGGATATATTATGAAAGGAAGCGTAGAGTACAGCCCTGTCATGTAGTCTCAGACCGAAATGGAAATCCGTAGCATCATCTTAATCATCCTCATTCTCATCGATCAGCATTAAAAAAAAAAAAAAAAAATGTCTCAGATTCTGTGGCCCTTCATGCCCTGCTCTCATGGTGACCTCAATTTCGATGTCCTCTCCACGTCTGTGGCCTTGGTTTGGTTCCGTCGGGGTTACCGGTATCGGCGGGTCCATGGGGGCTGTCGTTGGACGGACGTGGTGGTGCCCTCCGGAGGGAGAGCTCACCCACGCCGGCTCCGCGACTAAGCAATTATTGTCGTCAGTAGGGGGCTTAGTAGGTGGTGTCCTGCGTATGTTAGATCAGAACAGGCGCCACTGAACACCACCGAAGTGACTCGGCAGCAGTGCAGTGTCTCCTCCGGTGGGTTGCCTCTTGACATTGACTGCTCCCTGTGGATTGCCGGTGCCGGGGCTGCGGCGGGGCCGACCGGGCTGAGGCTGTGGACGAGGTGTCGGAATGAGCGGCGTGGGTGCACTGCCTCTGA
>CM065739.1:19474779-19477279 GCA_033310375.1 Conus canariensis
ATACACACAGAGACACACACGCACATGCATATGCAGCATTTGTGCTTATATGAGAAAATATAGTAAGTAGAATCTCTTAATCAGGAGACGACAAAAATCCAGTACACCTAAGACCTGTTGTTGAATTATATTGCTTTTTTCATCATTATTAGTTAAGTTACGTAACTTGATTGCGCGACAACTTCAATCTGAATAAATCATTTCAGGTTTTCTTTCCAATGAGTATCATCTTCATGTTGCTCTGTTTCTTACATTTCAGTTTCCCTCATGTATATACATGTGTATTTTGAAATTGTTGTGATATTGTATAACTTAAATGGTAGAACCAGATATTGATGGGATTGAACCGTTTCATTGGCACATACTCATGGGCTGTACTCAGCACATCCCATTTGCAGAATTAGTGTGATGTTGCTCAAGATCAAACTGACAGGGGTACACAGCATCTGTTGTTGCCAGGTGATTTGTAACTGCCCACCTGAGAAGTGTGTTCACTCAATCAATTGATTTTGAATTACTGCCTGCAGAGCTATCCAACGTGTTTCAGCCATGAGATGTATGAGATGGGGTGAGGGTGTAAGACTTCCATTTTGGGGTTGTGTGTGTGTGTGTGTGTGTGTGTGTGGGTGTATGTGTGTGTGTGTGTTGTGTGTGTGTTGTGTGTTGGTGTATGTGTGTGTGTGTGTGTTGGTGTGTGTGTGTGTGTGTGTTGTGTGTGTGTTGTGTGTTGGTGTATGTGTGTGTGTGTGTGTTGGTGTGTGTGTGTTGTGTGTTGGTGGTGTGTGTGTGTGTGTGTTGTGTGTGTGTGTGTGTGTTGTGTGTGTGTGTGTGTGTGTGTGTGTGTGTGTGTGTGTGTGTGTGTGTGTGTGTGTGGGTGTGTGTGTGGTGGTGTGTGTGTGTGTGGTGTGTTAAGTGTGTGTGAGTGTGTGTGTGTGATGTTGTGTGTGGTGATGTGTGTGTGTGTGTGTGTGTGTGTGTGTGTGTGTGTGTGTGTGTAGTGTGTGTGTGTGTGTGTGGGGGAGTGTTGTGGTGTGTGTGTGTGTGTGTGTGTGTGTGTGTGTGTGTGAGAGAGAGAGAGAGAGAGAGAGAGAGTGTAAATGTGTGTGTTACTCTGTGTGTGTGGTGTGTGTGTGTGTCTGTGTTTCTGTGTGTGTGTGTGTTCATGTGTGTGCATCCGCGCATGCATGTGTGTGCTTGCATGTGTGTGTGCTTTTTGGTGTTGGGAGCGGGAAGAGGGGGTTGTTTTGTGGTAGTGTTACTTTCCTTTCATCTAGGCGGTTGTGTTTTCAGCTGAACTTGTCTTTCAGCAAATTTAAGCAGAAACTATTTAACTTATTATAATAAGAAAAGTTGGTGTGGTCGAAGGACTGAACCATTGTCTTTTGGTGGCGATGCAAACGGAAGGGCAGGTCCAGTGTCTGCTCCCCCTTGCTAGGGAATGCACTCTCCCCGGGTTGTTCTCCTGCTTTGTTTTTGCAGGATGTGTGCTTCTGGATTTTTTTTGGTCTTTGTTCTTTGTTTGAGGTGTTGATGCAGTTCAATGACTCGTTGATTTAGAGTTAAGGTTTTTTGGTCCTCTGTGGCCCGCTGGGCTGTAAGACCAGAAAAGTGAATGAAAAGAAGACTCTCGTTATTGATGTAAACACTCATGTGGGTGTGTTGCTTTCGGCAGGCTACTTTGTGTACGACATGCTGGACATGGTGGTGTGTCAGCGAACCCGACAGTCCTTGGAGTTAGTGGGTCACCATGTCGTGGTCAGTACTGTGTGGTCAGCCGTCTCAGTCTGTGATGCTTGCATGTTTCAAATACATTTTTCTGTGTCGTGGTCAGTACTGTGTGGTCAGCCGTCTCAGTCTGTGATGCTTGCATGTTTCAAATACATTTTTCTGTGTCGTGGTCAGTACTGTGTTTTTAGTCGTCTCAGTTGATAATGCTTGCATGTTTCAAACACATTTTTCTATGTTGTGGTCAGTACTGTGTTTTTAGTTGTCTCAGTTAATAATGCTTGCATGTTTTAAACACATTTTTCTGTGTCGTGGTTAGTACTGTGTTTTAAGTCGTCTCAGTTGATAATGCTTGCATGTTTCAAACACGTTTTTCTATGTCGTGGTCAGTACTGTGTTTTTAGCCGTCTCAGTCAGTAATGCTCGCATGTTTCAAATACGTTTTTCAAATGTTTCTCAACCACATGTTCTAAATTGGTTCCATCTGTGCTGTTCGGTGCTTGTCAAGTGTTCTTGTGCAAGCTTGCTTGCGTTAGTGTGTGCATGTGTGCACTCAAGCGCATGTTTGTCGATCTGCACCAAGCTGTTGAGTGTTGGCATATATTTGTAAAGCTGTGTAGCGTCTGTATTTCTGTGTGGTGTATGTGTGTGGTGTGTGTGTGTGTGTGTGTGTGTGAGAGAGAGAGAGAGAGAGAGAAAGGGAGTGATCCATTTATTTGCTTCTTTCCTTGATTGTTTACTCTCATGTTCTGTGTAAGTAATTAATTCTAACAGT
>CM065739.1:19482279-19522279 GCA_033310375.1 Conus canariensis
AAAGACATAAAGAGAACAGTTTGACACAAAGACATAAAGAGAACAGTTTGACACAAAGACATAAAGACATAAGTTTGACACAAAGACATAAAGACATAAGTTTGACACAAAGACAAAAGTTTGACACAAAGACATAAAGAGAAAAGTTTGACACAAAGACATAAAGAGAAAAGTTTGACACAAAGACATAAAGAGAAAAGTTTGACACAAAGACATAAAGAGAAAAGTTTGACACAAAGACATAAAGAGAAAAGTTTGACACAAAGACATAAGTTTGACACAAAGACATAAGTTTGACACAAAGACATAAGTTTGACACAAAGACATAAGTTTGACACAAAGACATAAAGAGAAAAGTTTGACACAAAGACATAAAGAGAACAGTTTGACACAAAGACATAAAGAGAAAAGTTTGACACAAAGACATAAATTTGACACAAAGACATAAAGAGAACAGTTTGACACAAAGACATAAAGAGAAAAGTTTGACACAAAGACATAAAGAGAACAGTTTGACACAAAGACATAAAGAGAAAAGTTTGACACAAAGACATAAATTTGACACAAAGACATAAAGAGAACAGTTTGACACAAAGACATAAAGAGAAAAGTTTGACACAAAGACATAAAGAGAACAGTTTGACACAAAGACATAAAGAGAAAAGTTTGACACAAAGACATAAATTTGACACAAAGACATAAAGAGAAAAGTTTGACACAAAGACATAAAGAGAAAAGTTTGACACAAAGACATAAAGAGAACAGTTTGACACAAAGACATAAAGAGAAAAGTTTGACACAAAGACATAAAGAGAACAGTTTGACACAAAGACATAAAGAGAAAAGTTTGACACAAAGACATAAGTTTGACACAAAGACATAAAGAGAAAAGTTTGACACAAAGACATAAAGAGAACAGTTTGACACAAAGACATAAAGAGAACAGTTTGACACAAAGACATAAAGAGAACAGTTTGACACAAAGACATAAAGAGAAAAGTTTGACACAAAGACATAAGTTTGACACAAAGACATAAAGAGAAAAGTTTGACACAAAGACATAAAGAGAAAAGTTTGACACAAAGACATAAATTTGACACAAAGACATAAAGAGAAAAGTTTGACACAAAGACATAAGTTTGACACAAAGACATAAAGAGAAAAGTTTGACACAAAGACATAAAGAGAAAAGTTTGACACAAAGACATAAAGAGAAAAGTTTGACACAAAGACATAAAGAGAAAAGTTTGACACAAAGACATAAAGAGAACAGTTTGACACAAAGACATAAAGAGAAAGTTTGACACAAAGACATAAGTTTGACACAAAGACATAAAGAGAACAGTTTGACACAAAGACATAAAGAGAAAAGTTTGACACAAAGACATAAGTTTGACACAAAGACATAAAGAGAAAAGTTTGACACAAAGACATAAAGAGAAAAGTTTGACACAAAGACATAAAGAGAACAGTTTGACACAAAGACATAAAGAGAAAGTTTGACACAAAGACATAAAGAGAACAGTTTGACACAAAGACATAAAGAGAAAAGTTTGACACAAAGACATAAGTTTGACACAAAGACATAAAGAGAAAAGTTTGACACAAAGACATAAAGAGAACAGTTTGACACAAAGACATAAAGAGAACAGTTTGACACAAAGACATAAAGAGAACAGTTTGACACAAAGACATAAAGAGAAAAGTTTGACACAAAGACATAAGTTTGACACAAAGACATAAAGAGAAAAGTTTGACACAAAGACATAAAGAGAAAAGTTTGACACAAAGACATAAAGAGAACAGTTTGACACAAAGACATAAAGAGAAAAGTTTGACACAAAGACATAAGTTTGACACAAAGACATAAAGAGAAAAGTTTGACACAAAGACATAAAGAGAAAAGTTTGACACAAAGACATAAGTTTGACACAAAGACATAAAGAGAACAGTTTGACACAAAGACATAAAGAGAAAAGTTTGACACAAAGACATAAAGAGAACAGTTTGACACAAAGACATAAAGAGAACAGTTTGACACAAAGACATAAGTTTGACACAAAGACATAAAGACAAAAGTTTGACACAAAGACATAAAGACATAAGTTTGACACAAAGACATAAAGAGAAAAGTTTGACACAAAGACATAAAGAGAAAAGTTTGACACAAAGACATAAAGACAAAAGTTTGACACAAAGACATAAATTGCGACATCTGTTAAGTTGAACAGTCGGATGAGCAGTGAATTTTGAAGTGGACATTTAGGTACATCTTTATCAGTGCTGTACAACCATAGTTCATCATCCCATGCACAACTGTCTTTGGACTGTTTTCAGTCGCTTGTATTGTCTTTTTTTTCTGTTGAAGCATTATCAGTTTGTTCCAAAGGACCTGACAGTTTGATCGTTAGTAGATATCGACCATGCATGAAGACGGAAATCAGCATGAACATTTGGGGTTATCTTGCAGATAAACAAAGCCTCAAAACAAGAGCACGCTCTCGAGTACCTTGTCTGTGCACAGGTTAATGACTGATGAATTTAGTCTCACACGGCGTTGTTAGGTGAAACATGTTTTTCAGGAAAGAGGGGGGTGAAAGGGGTAGGGGGCACAAGTTTCAAACACTGCATATAACGAAGTTTTAAAGCAGGTCGTATCATGCATGCAATGAAATGCCCAAGCTAAAACGAATTTAGAAAAAAAATGAAGCATAACAAAGTTTTGCCTAAAGTTGTGCACCATTACTATATTATACTGTATTATTATATGAATACTTATATAGCGTCTATTCTCGGCTAGAGACCAAGCTCTAAGCGCTTTACAATCCACACTCATTTACACAACGGGCTGCCTACCTGGGTAGTGCTGACTGAAGAGCTGTCAGCCGGCGCTTCGTTCAATCGTTTACTGTGTCAACAAGTTTTGTGTTCCCTCCAGGCCCAAACAAGCTACCCTGCGCACTTTGTTGGTGCACAAATGCAACCCTCAGTGAGACCTGGCTGCCTGATTTTTTTCTCTGTTTCCTTCCATCTTCTACATGGCAATCAGTCAGACATAAAGGCTTTAACACCACATGTGCTAGCATTCTGAAGCAGGGCTGTCTTCTTGTCATGTTTTTTTTTTTAGGGTTGATGGGATCGTTTGTCACACATTCATTGGCTAATAATACTAATTTCATGAAACTTTTGTTGTTGTTGAGGTAGCGAAGTTAACTAAACGAGTGCACACCAGAATCAACTTTGAAAATTAGTTTGGATAAAGGTTTGTCACACAGGAAACAACATTTTTTTGGAAGCTCATTTGGTCATGAAATATTTGCTTACCAAAGACAGTGTGACACAGGTTTTCAAGAAAACTAGGTATAAAATGGTCAGTGGTACTTACTTGTCAGGGGGGAATTATCATGACTGGGGTTCTGAAGTGTGTGTGAGCGGCAAAGCAAACACCCCAGCGCTCACACCACCAAACCACACAAGGCCACAGTGACAACACACAACTTTACTACACAAATGTACATACGCTCATTCACACGACCTGGTGGGGAAGGGCCCTAAGTCAGAAGAGTGAGTATAGACTGAGAGCATGGAAGGTAAGAGGGGACAAAGAAGAAGATAGGTTTATCCAGAACTAACTATCCTAGTGGACAAAAAAGAAATATATATATATATATATATATCCCTCCTGAGTGCCCAGGAAAACCACTAAGTCCCAACCTAGCCCACTATTCAAAATATCCACCCCCCACAGAAGTGAGATAGGAGAAGAAACATAATAACATAGAATAACAGGGCCAACACAACATAGAATTAGTTTTTCCAGTCTTGACAAAAAGAAAAAAAAGAAGAAGAAAATCAATAGAAAAAGAAAATTCAAAATTGCCAAAAAAAAAAAAGATAAAGGCATCCCAGACTTTCCAGTGCCCAGGCCACTTCCACCCCACACAACCAACAGTTCCTTCAAAGGATCATCACACTGGACCTGGTGGAGGACTGGCTCCAGGGGTGGTCCAGGAGATCCGACTCAGGGTGATGCTGTTGAACTGTCGACTCAAGGCAGGGCTGAGGGTTCTTCACAAACTGCACCAGATGCTGCTGGTGGCTGCTTAGTGCAGCAGCTCGTCGGTGCTGACCCACCGCAGGCTGTTCCTGGGATACAGGATGCCAAAGAAAACCGTAACGGTTTGTGGACTGGGAATAAAACAAGGCCGCCGTTCCGGCCCAATGAAGGGTGAATGCCCATGATCCAAGACTGGAACGTCCCACAGTGAAGTGAAGACCGGGTCTGGGATGACCTCAAGGAATGGAGGAGAAAGGACCTCTCCCCACTCAGCAGTCAAGGTTCGAGTGATTCCATCTCCTCGTTTCCAGTCCCATGTCAGGTAACGCAACTCAACCATCGAAAGGTGACGTATGACATCAGCCGCTGCACCACGTGCAACACACACCCAGTGGATCTACACGAGACGGCCTTGAAAAGGAAACTTATGGAAGGTGAAGGGAATTTTTTAAAAAAATGATAAATAAAAAAAAATGAAAGCTTAAAGTGAATTGTTGGAGGATGAGAGAAGAAAAGTCACGGACGACACGCGCTTTTGTGCCCCTACCAGCTTGCAGAACTTACATGTAGCCAAGGGAAAAAAGGAAAATTCCATTTGGCCAAAAGAATTGATGTTCGTGTGTGACAGTACTTTTGTGCTGGTACTGAACAACATGTTTTCCACAAAGCATGAAAATGTCAAAAATGAGGTTAAAAGTTAGCATAGCTGGTTGATGATCATAAAGAGCCAGCAAATCGACAAACGTATAGCTTGTATGGTGTGTGTGTGTGTGTGTGTGTGTGTGTGTGTGTGTGTGTGTGTGTGTGTGGTCAGATCATCTCCTGTTACATGGTTTCCGTGACGACGCAACTGTACGTGGGCTATGCGGTGGCAGGTCTGCTGGTGGAGGTCAACTCCATCTTCCTTCACGTCCGGCAGTTGATGCAGATCTGCCATGTTGCGCGCAGAAGTCTCTTCTACCGCCTCAACAGCTTGCTGAACCTGGGTCAGTGGCTTGACGTCTGTTCATTCTCATGGTCCTGTGGGATGCTTTCTTTTTAACTCGCAGGTGTAACAAAGTGTGTAGACCAACGTAATCACCCTGTTTAGGTTCTTTCCATGTGTAAATCTGTGTGTATGTTTGTGTGTGTGAGTGTGTCGTAGTGTTGAATATTGTCATTTAAATAAGCGTTCGTAGAACCAGTCTTCACGGAATGCTAAATGTTCATGAGACCTTCCCAGCCATCCCCTGCATAAAGATGTCATCCAACGGTGAATGCCATGATTCTACATGTAATGATCTCAGCAATGTTTTCAAAGCAGGGATTAAACCCAGGACCCTGGGATCAAGAGAACAATGTCTTCTTACCCATGGCGCCAACCTGCCCCATTTCAAGATGGTGGTCAGACAGTCCACTCCTCCTCAGAGACGTAACGGTCAAGAGTAGCGTTATTTCGTGGTTCTAGCAGCCAGCAGCGAACAAGCGTAGTAAACAGGTTTCGGAAGGGAAAACCTCTTGTTCATCCCAGCTGTATCCTGCCATGTTAGTTTACACTACCTTTAGTGTAATAAAGATTGCTTCTTTGGGTTCCAGTCCATCAGAGCTGCATGGCATCAGCATATGGCTCACATCCCGACTTTTGCTCTCACTTCTGGAAATGACCTGTATAAGTGCCAAGTGCTCTAAAAGTTCACGTCACGAAGAGCCAGTCATCCAAATCCACTAAATTATGAAAATAGTTACGGGAATTTTTGATCAAAAGAAGAGCATTTTAGTTATTAGAATGCATTGCCTGATACAGTTCTTATATTAAGTTGAATTTTGATTTGGTAGCCGCAAAGACCGCCTTAATAAGTGTGTTCCTGTACTTTTTTTTTGTATGTGTTTTAGTATTAACTCATTCAAACCGGCACCTGAGCAGTGCTCAGACAGCAGACCAGATATACACAAACCAGTTTAGCTCCAAAGTAACAGTTAACAAATTTGGCATAGCTGAAAATAAGAAAATTGTGTAATATCATGTTGAAGTTTTGAAGACTTTGGTCCAGAAATGAGCCTTTCTTCAAACATAGAGTTATTAGAGAAATAACGTTTTATCAAATCATCACAAGTCCAAAGACATACTAAGATATAGAATGTTAGCATCGAAAGTCCAAAGATACGTAATAAAATCTGTTTTAGGAAATGTTAATCTGTTGCTTAACAGTTTTGTTATAACAGTGTGGAATTTGCACATTCTGATGAACAGTTTTCCAGAAACTCAGAGAATGACACAATGTTTGAGTTAGTCTCAGCATCAAAAGCCTGAACTGACATCTCATGTTACATAAAGCTGTAATATTTGCTACACCATCACTCGGCAGTTACCATTTGAATTTGTTTGCCTCTGGGCAGAAGAGATTCTGAAATACTGTAGTTTAAATGTAGTATCCCTTTTCTTTTCATGCAGGTCGGCCCAAACTGGCCTGGCAGGAGAGGCTGCCCAGGCTGTAAACAGAACTGAAAGGGTTAATAGGTGTGTGCATGAATGATGTGTGTGCATGTGCTACTTGGTCAACCAGCATGAATGTTAACGTGCGCGAGCTGCTTTGCAGAGACCAAAAAGGCAGTTGGGGTCAGCCTTTGGAGTTCTGAGGTTTTGACAAAAGTGCATTCCTTAAACCCTAGAATTTCATGTGGCAGTATTCATTTACTTGAAACTGTTTCCTAAATTAGTTAGAAAGTCAAGATTATATATGCGAAGGAAAATGGGCAGGAGGGCATTGCAAAAGCTTGTATAAACTGTTACCTCAAAATGGCTGTCGGTGCAGTAACCCCCTGTAAACGGCCATAACTTTCTTTTTTTTTATCCTAGCTCATTCATTCAAATATCAGATTAAGGAGGAAACTGTACAGGTTTTAATTATATACCTCTCAAAACTGTCTGAAATTTAAAACAAAAATCAAGTGAAGATCAAATTCATGGGTGAGATGTCAGATTGCTCAAATGCTTTTTTGTATGCATATTGTGGCAACTGTTCATCTCCAGCAACGGAGGATGACTGCCCATGTTTTAACACAACTCTGTTTGGTCAACAGCAACCTTCACTGTGTTCCGCATCTCCCTGCTGGCCTGGATGACGCGCTGGATCGTGATCAACAAGGACTTTGTGCCGCTCTTCTTCTACTCCCTGGGCAGCATAGGCCTGGCTGTCCTGACACTCATGAACATCGTCCTCTTCTGCCGCATCCTGCGCAGCGACTTCTTCAGCAAGAAAGACAAGGACTGTGTGTCCAAAAAGGAGTAGCCCTGGAACATTGGGCGGGGATGGGGATATCGACGTCGACGCTGTGGCTTGGTTGTTGGATGGTAGGGGATGATTTCTTGTCCCTGGTCGGATTTAGGGCTGAGAGCGGATGTTGAGGTTCGTTATTTAATTGTTGTCCCATACTGGTCAGTGGACGTGGGGGTGGGGTGGGGGGGGGGGGGGGGGGGGCTGCGATGGCTACCCGGACTATGGGGGCTTCCACAGTGTTCTGTATCACTGTCACGCGCAACAGGCTAGAGGTGGCCAGATGTTGAAAGGTATGGATTGACATGTTGAAAGGTATGGATTGACATGTTGAAAGGTATGGATTGACATGTTGAAAGGTATGGACTTCTGTCATGATCACACGCTGTGATTTCTCTCCACACTGTTCTCATTCGACCGGGGCGGAACAGACAGGAGAATTGGCATTGATGTTCATGCTTGTAATAAAACGATTTAGATTGGTTTTGTGTTCTCAGGTTGGGACAGGTAAAAAGAGTTGTGGGCCCTTTCCAAGAAAACTAATACTATTGACAGCATGTCACAATGCGGCTGTTTACTCTACATGTGATGTGATATGTCTTAAATTGGTGTCTCCACATTGCATGTCTATATCTATACAGATTTATCCTAAATTGGCCTCTGTTGATCAATATGTTGTGGCATATCCGAAATTTGGAAGTGATGTACTTATTTTTGTTCCTACATATAAACAGGTTACATGATATTTGAATGTCTGAAACCAAAAAAAAAAAAGTAAGTTGTACTTGTCTCCGAATTTCCTTTCGAATGGAGCGCACAGTGTGTATCTTGAGTTTGAGAAAATATATTTTATGCTGTATCCTGAGATTGCTATTAATTTAAACATTGTTTGTTTGCCATCCAAAAGATTGACTTTAACTCTCAACAGTTTTTTAGATTTTTGCACGATGGATGTTCTTTTTTTTCATAACATTCTGCGCATTATTTCTAAAATAATAATATTTTTGTAATGAATGTATCTGTTTTGGGTTTTTTTAGGCAATATGTTGCTTCCGATAACAAAAATGTTGTCTCAAATACTATAATTCCGGGAAGAAAACCGTCTATGACTGGTGATCGAAATTCAAGGGAAAGAACTGAAGAGAGTTAAAAGATATATCCCCAGTAAATTGAAGTTTGCTTTTCTGTATAGGCTTGACTGCTTTTTTTATTTTCATTTTTTTTTAAAATTTAATTATGTTGAAGACTAGCAATAGTGGTACAAATGGAGCAGATGACATTGTGAACTCTCCTTGTTCAGGCGATACCACAAGAGCTTTTATGGGAATGGCCAGTCAGACCTCATCTCATCCTGTTTGGCAGTGTCAGGTATGACGTGTTTTGACATCCGTGGCATGTATTTGTATCATCGGTACTGTTCCCGAGCTGTCAGCCTGGTCTGGTCTGTCTGTCTGTCGGTGTGTCCACATCGGTGTCAACTGCCTCTAGTTGTTTTGGCTCTCGGTTAACTCTGTTTTTAATTCTCTGTCACTGATGGTGAGTGCAGATGGTGCCAGCTACTCTGAAGGAAAATCAGATAAACGCATAAAAAAGTTACAGACAACCTCTGTGTAAGAATCATGGGAGCAGATCCAGGGAGGCCGTGGCGAAGTGGTTAGCATCGCGGACTCCCGGCTGGGAGGTTGTGGGTTCAAATCCCATCAGAGTCATGTGGGTTTTTCTGCCCCGACCGGCTCCTACCCAGAGTTGAGTTTGCTGCGGACTCAGTTGGGAAGACTGGGACCACACAGTCGAGTTTCATCCACTTAATGGATGCGTTTCTGAGAGTGTTGCTCAAATTTCCCGACCAACACTGCAGGTGCCTGTATCTCTTAGGCCTGGTTGACGCCGGGATATATTATGAAAGGAAGCGTAGAGTACAGCCCTATCATGTAGTCTCAGACCGAAATGGAAATCCGTAGCATCATCTTAATCATCCTCATTCTCATCGATCAGCATTAAAAAAAAAATGTCTCAAATTCTGTGGCCCTTCATGCCCTGCTCTCATGGTGACCTCAATTTCGATGTCCTCTCCACGTCTGTGGCCTTGGTTTGGTTCCGTCGGGGTCACCGGTATCGGCGAGTCCATGGGGGCTGTCGTTGGACGGACGTGGTGGCGCCCTCCGAAGGGAGAGCTCACTCACGCCGGCTCCGCGACTAAGCAATTATTGTCGTCAGTAGGGGGCTTAGTATGTGGTGTCCTGCGTATGTTAGATCAGAACAGGCGCCACTGAACACCACCGAAATGACTCGGCAGCAGTGCAGTGTCTTCTCCGGTGGGTTGCCTCTTGACGACTTGACATTGCTCCCTGTGGATTGCCGGTGCCGGGGCTGCGGCGGGGCCGACCGGGCTGTGGCTGTGGACGGGGTGTCGGAATGAGCGGTGTGGGTGCACTGCTTATGAGGTAGCGCAGAGGTTGGGACAGCAAAAAAAAAAAAAAAGAAAAAGAAATATAGACAGGCAAGCAAAGTGTGTGTTCATCTCTCTCTCTCTCTCACTCTCTCTCTCTCTCTCGCTCTCTCTCTCTCTCTCATTTTATCTTTCTATCTGTATATTATATATATATATATATATATATAGATAGATAGATAGATATATAGATAGGTGAATAGACTCGGAGAGAGAGACTCAACAACATTCATCATCCACAGCAACTTTGTGAAGTTTAAGGATGAATGCTATTTCATGTGACAATGATTTTGCTGGGACTGTCAGTTCATACATTATAACAGTCCAGACTTTCAGCGTGCATGCCAGCGCCTGCGTTCAGATGAGCTAATACAAAAAGCTATGTGCTGTCAGTCCACCCCCCCCCCCCCCCCCCTCCTCCGTCACATCTCTCCTCTGCTTCTCCCAATGCTCATAGTCTCATACACACAGACACACACAGACACACACAGACACACACACAGACACACACACACACACACACACACACACACACACACACACACACACACACAACACAATGAATGCAAGATAAAACAGGGCATGAGAGAGCATGTGAAGGTACTGGTGGTAGGAATAGTTGCATGAGCCCGTCCAGAAAAAGGGAATACAAAACACAACCCCAGGGTGTAGTGTGGTCGACATGTCGGTTTATGGCATGTAAATATAGCTTCATGGGATGTAAATATGTGAAGAAATATAAATAAAGGAAGTAAATAAGGGATAATTATTGTGGCAGCTTGCAAATGGTGTGTGATTCCCAAGGGAAACAAAATTGATTCGTTTTGTTTCTGTTTTTGCTCATGAATGTGTTAATTATCTTGAGTTGGGTCATGCTTTTAGCCTTATTTCCTGAGATACTGTATCTCACACGCACACACGCACGCACGCACGCATGCACCCACACACACACACACACTCACACACTCACACACACACATACACACACACACACGCACAACACACACACACACACAACACACACACACACACACACACAGTGTGTGTGTAGAGCAGCCTTTTCTTGCCTATGTGGTGACACAGTTCTGTGCTGTTTTGTCCTCAGAGTTTATCGTGTGGCAAAGTGTGGCCTTGTTGATCTTCCACCTTGAGTCCTGTCTGTGTTTTGATATACCTTTGATAACCACAGAGTGCAAGATTTGCCTTGTGACATGTGCCTGATGGATTTGTATTCTATTTTGTGTGTGTGTCTAAAAAAAAAGAAAAAGGTTTTTGTTTCCATTTGTAAACAAAGAGAGTTTGCATAATCAAAGATCGCTTGTATCTGTGTGTGTGTGTGTGTGTGTGTGGGGGGGGGGGGGGGGGGGGATATGTGCATGTGTATATGTATGTGTGGTAACCTGTATTCTGGCATTTTCTCAGCAGTTACAAGTAGTTGGACAATCAAGTATGGCAGAAAGGGTGATATGGTACACTGTTTTCTTTTCCACCTGTCTCTGTGAATGCGTAGTTGCAAATCGGAGTCAAGGTCACTTCATGATATGATTTAGAAAAAAAAAAAGAAGGAAAGAAAACAAAGAAAGGGGGTGAGCAGGAGAGCTTGTAAAGGTGGTGATGATGTCACTGTTAGTCAAACGGGACACGGTGGTTGGCCAGGAAGGTCATCGACTCATGGTTCAGAATCAAGGTCAGAACTAAGCATAGTAGATATCAGAAGGATGATGGACCTTGGAACTCTACACTCCAAGCTTTGTTAAAAACTTCTGTCCCTCGATTATTCATGCTGAGAGCTTGAATTCGTTTGGTGGGATCGGGTTTCTTTGCTGCCCCTATACTCCCCCCACCTCCACTCCCCTTCATCCCAGTCTTCATATTGCGACCGTTTTTCCTCCCGAGATAATTTGGTCCAATAAGACTTGACTTTGCTTCTGGCTTAAAACATGATGAGTCCTAATTTAAAGCCGATATCAGGTCAAAGGTTGATCGATCATCAACAGGATTCTGTTCTGAATAGGTTCTACATAGGTTGTATCGCAAGTGTCTGCATCAATGCCTTCCTGCTCACTCCACCGGCCTCCAGTAATTCCTGAGATGAATGTAGTACATTAGACATGTGAGTTGTAAAGGCCTTGTCTCTGACCGTCGGTGGACGTTTTTGTTCGTGGTTAAGTTTGTCCTATATCACCCTGCCGTCTGTGATGTCTTTTCTGCTCAATTGTCATCGTTGCCACAGGAGAATTTACCACAAGACAAGTTTCCTGCGCGAAGTTTAATCCATGTTCTGAACTGTTCTACTGTGTTTGCCAAATCGATGTTGTCACATCTTGATGCCTCTTTTGCTCATATATTTTTTTTTAAATAAGTGTTATAATCATGTCTTTTTTTTCAAATTCTCAGTCTTTAAGAAAGTGGGATGATATTTTTTGAATGACTTATCTGCATTTGTGAATTTGAGAAAAAAATGCATTGTTTGTAGAAAAGTGAAGCATGTAAGGATTTTCAGTTTCGAGAAGTTTTGAAAATGCATTTTTGTTATTATAAGTATGATGATGCATTTAGGTGATTTATAGAGGTGTGTGTGTGTGTGTGTGTGTGTGTGTGTGTGTGTGTGTGTGTGTGTGTGTGTGTGTTTTAAGGAAGACATGGTTTAATATGAAACATAAATTATGATATAACTGAAAGTTTTTCTCTCTTTGTTATTTTACTTACAAAACCTCTTGTGGTATGTCACATGGCCTTTTTTTTTGGAATAGCTTTAAACACAGAATCTGTCATGAAAACGTTGTTGATGTTGTACTGAAGTGGACATGAGAGATGAGATGGTGGGAAGCATGTGGCGTGTGTGAAAGAAACATCTTAGGAATTGACAAAGTGTGATAGTGAGCAGTCATTCATTCATTCAGTGTTGTGGTATCTCAAACCTCAGGAATTGTGTGTGCCTGTGTATATGTGTGTGTGTGTGTCTGTGTGTGTGTGTGTGTGTGTGTGTGTGTGTCTGTGTGTGTGTGTGTGTGTGTGTGTGTGTGTGTGTGTGTCTGTGTTGTCTGTTGTGTGTGTGTGTGTGTGTGTGTGTGTGTCTGTGTGTGTGTGTGTGTGTGTGTGTGTGTGTGTCTGTTTTGTGTGTGTTGGTGTGTGTGTGTGTGTGTGTGTGTGTGTGTGTGTGTGGTGTGTAGCATTTTGAGAGCAGAATTCCTTTTTCAAACAAGGTTTTCCAGGTGTGTGTGAATTTGAAACTTTGTGTTTGGATATTGTAAATGCATAGATGGGCATACATAACTGATCATCTAAGTGGCGGAGTTGATTAATCAGAAAAATGTGTATATGTATTTCTATTTGTGCATGTGTGTTTGTGCCTTTGCAGGTGGATTGATAAGCCTCTGTAGTTGCCGTTTGTGTGTTTGCAGGTGGATTGTTTGCAGGTGGATGGGTAGCCTCTGTAGTTGCTGTTTGTGTGTTTGCAGGTGGGTTGATAGCCTCTGTAGTCGCTGTTTGGATCAGACTTCCTCAGTGTCGAACTGTGTCTAAAGCTTTAGGGTCCCTTTTTTTTTCATTAGAAATTTTTTGTTTTCCCTCAGTTTAATTTTTCATTGACAGATTTATTGCTACTTCTACATGCCATTCCCATTTTAAAAGCTCCCCACCCCACCCCCCCCTCCCCACCCCTCCTTTTCTTTTCTTTAATTTTACAGAATGCAATAGTCACCAATTAGGTTTCAGAACCTTTTGTTTTTCCTCTCCAAAGAATTTTCTGCTGACAAGTTAATCAAAATTTTAAAATATTTTTGAATTTCTGCTGATAGGTCGACAAAAATTTTGAGATTTCTGCTGACTGGTTATCCAAAATCTGTGAAGGTTTTTGCTGGCTAGATATATAGAATTTTCAGCATAGAGTTGATTGAGAAAGGAAGCAAATGTTCCACAAAAAAGTGTTTTGTGTTCTTACAGGGTTTTACCCATTAGTTTTTTTTAATTAAGATTTTGTGGTTATTTTTCTGATCAAACAAGGAACTCGGTAGTTTTTGAGTATTT
Organism: Conus canariensis; assembly: GCA_033310375.1. NCBI lineage: Eukaryota > Metazoa > Mollusca > Gastropoda > Neogastropoda > Conidae > Conus > Conus canariensis. The sequence goes on from CM065739.1 coordinate 19,496,069, forward strand.
TTCTTTTTTTGCAATAATTATGCAAGAACATAAAAATCCCCCATATACCTGTTTTTCATGGTGAATGTGTTTGTTTTGATTTGTGTTAGTAAACTATTCCATTAATAACAAAAAGTAGATGTGATAATTTCAAAAAAAAAAAAAAACGTTCAATCACCAGTGATCAAAAATCAAGGGAAAGAACTGTTGAGAGTTAATGGCATTGTTCTGTCCCAGCTGGCTCTTGCCCTGGTTTGGTTGTTCTATGGGTACAAACAGTAAAACTTGAGGAAAAACTTGGTAAATTTCATCCACACGATGGATGCGTTTATGAATGTGTTACTAAAATTTCCAGACCAACACTGCTTCTGTCCTGTCACTCTGGTTGACCTTAACCCTTTCGCTGCCTAGGAATTAAGCTTTAAGTTAAATCCTATTTGCCAGGGTTTAAAAAAAAAACAACAAACGGGTATATATTTTCAAAAATTCTACTGAATTTCTCACTGACAAAAACAAGATTACCAACTATCAATAGAATCTAGAGACCTTCACCTCTCTGAAAATGTCCTCTGTTTTGTAAGCAGTATGAATATAAAACGAGGTAAATTCTGGACTTCCCCATGACGAGTATACTCGACGGCCATGGCAGCGAAGAATACGCATTCTTGCCGTCGAGTTATCTCGTCACGTTAGGCATGGAACAGGTTAACATATAGTATGATAGGAAACATCCAGAACAGCCCTGTTGGAATATCTCACACGTGTTCAGGATAAACTGGGAGTACGTTTATATGCTTTGCATCTTGTTTAAATTCTGTCAGACATTTTCTTTGGCTTGGTATACTGTATGATGTCAAAATGGGGAGGTTTTTAAGTTTTGTTTTTGTTTTCTTCTTTATTATGATCCCTGTTTGGAGAGTATATTTATTATGACAATTTATTATGACAAACAGATAGTCCTGCCTACCCTTTTCCACATTATTGCTATGGTCCACAGACCTGTAAGTCTTCTGAAATTAACCAGAAATGTTGAATAGAAAAAACTTTGGTTTAGTTGTCACCAGATCAGCAAGATTCTGTCTAGGGATTTGTCAAATCAGCAAGATTTTGTATTGGAACTTTCCAGATCTTAGACATTTGCATAAACATTAGTATCCAAACTGGCTTTTTCTTTTCTTTTTTATTATGTTCATCTCTTTAAAATGTTTTTGGTGTAGTATATGATAATAGAAAGATATCATTTGTTGCTTTCTGCAATCATTTAGTTCATTTGGGTGCAAACTCTTTAAAAAAAAACAACATTTTGTGTACAAGTTGCTCTTCGGTTGGGAAGTCACAAGAAGTTTTGAAAAGATACTGTCTGTGAAGCCTTGGGTCCACTATACTTGCAGCAACAGCACATGCGTAAGAGAAAGGAAAAAAAAGTTCTGGAAAGGAAAAAAATATATCAGTATCTTCAAACATCATGTGACATTTTGCTGAAAATTGGGGATTGAAGGACAAACTCAGCGATGGTTGACAGGCACGTAGCTTGGTACCAGAGGATGATGCGACCGGTGAGTGTTATTCAGTTGTACTCCATGTGGTTGGCGTTAGGCGCTAACAGGAAAAGCAGTGTCTTTGACCTCTTACCCCAATGTCCTAGTCACATTAAAGCATGAATGACATCCAGCTACAGACATGAAGAATGAGGGACCACCAGCACAACCTCTACCTGTACAAAACAACGAGTGACCAGATCATGGAGATTGAGGTTATTAAGCATGATTCTTTTTTCTTTTTTTCCCTTTTCTTTTTATTTTGTTTGCAGCTTAAGATTGTTTACAGTCTTTGTCAAGTTTATTTTCTTTGAGCGGTCACAATACTATATTTTGTGTGTCATTGTATGTCAAAAATAGGATTGAAAATCATGTTAACTTTTTCCCCCCGATTATCAGTCATTGCAGGTACACTCATGGATTCCAGTTTATGAGCTTTTAAAGCATATTTAGCTGAGCTCAATTAACATGGTTGGTAAGAAAGTAGTTGCAGGGGTGTGTCTTGTTTCATGTTCATTTTCGGCATTGCTAAGATTACCACCGTTCAATTCCGAGATGGCCACAATTCAACTTTGAGAGTTCCACTTGCACCCCTTTCCATGTGTTGGCCACAGTATAAGAGAAGAATGTGGTTGGTTGTATCTCTGCACTGGGGGTTAAAGACTTCGGGTTGCTCTTGCAGTGCATGTCAGTTGTGCGTTGACCACCAAAGTTTGACCAAACGAAGCTAGCCAACATTTCGTAGCTTGCGAGAATGTAACACGGCAAGTGTGGTAAGCCAAACGGGGAGTGTGATAGGAAAAAGAAAACAAAAGACCTCCCAATTTTTTTCAAAAGTTTTAACAGCCAGAACAATGAGTGATGCACACCGACTTTTTTTGGTTTTAGTGCATGTGTGTTTTGGACTTGCCTTTGTATATGATTTTATGTATATGATATCACCACCTGGAATACAACTGCCATAACTCGATTTTGTGTATGCATTTTTGAGATTTTTGGTACACTATAAGAGCGGGCCAAGGGGCATAACATAGCCAAGTCCCAATCACATCCTGAAAACAAACATCATGTATTCAAAATACTTGTACCATAACTCAGCTTGTAGTATATCTTGTGGGGATAATAATTTTTTTTTGTCTCCTGTAAAATTTGATTTTCAGACTTACAACAGTTGTATATCCAGGCAGTGATATAGACATTTCTTTTTTTTTTCTTTCCTAAGAACCTTTTTTGCAGCAATAAGATTCTGTATGAGATGAGCTAGATGTATGAATCGACTACGGTTTTTCAATGACTTCCGTGTGATTTGTATGCTGTAAGACTTTTTCTAAAAATGTTGTGCATGGTCTGTTTATGATTATATTCATAGTGTATAATGTATATATATGTGACATGAAATGGAATTGTTTATGGTATTCATTTTTCATTGAAAGAGAAATATGGTATTCATATTGTTTTTAAAAGAGACAATCATATTGTTTTTAAAAGAGAAAAATTGAACTTCACCTTCCAGTTAACGAGTTGCTGCCGTCAGACATGGATTCTTTTAGTGATTAATGTCACATTGGTGCCAGCATGGAACTGTAGTTACCAGGCACTGCCATTTTCAGAAGTTACTTCTGACATGTATGTCTGCCTTAGCGCATAACTTCTTTTCGTTTCTTTCTTTTTTTTTTTTTTTCGGCTCTCAGACTTTGATACCTTTTCAGTGAGGGTGTTCCTTTAGGCTTCCCATGACACAGTCACACTCGGGCTTGTCTTGTGTGTCTGTCACCACCTCAACAGCAGTAGTCCACAGGAATCAGTGAACAGCAGGTCACCATGAGATAACCCGTCAGAGGAAACCCAGCACTGCTGCCAGGTCACTTCAGAAGTGTCTGGTAGTGCCGGCTATGTGTCAGCATATGCTGTCCACATACTAAAGCCCCATACAAAACAGTTCTAATTGCTTGGCACATACTATTCTTTCCGTTCAGTTCATTGAGTCAGTGACAAGAAGCTTAATGACTTTTTCTCCAGGCAAAATGAAGATGACCGTAGGAAGAAAGCAGCTTTCGTTTGTCTGCACTGCATGTTTGAGGCTTTGTGCTGTCCAGGCTGTGTGCAGTATCTTGTCCCTGCCCAAATCCCACCCACCCACCCTCCTCCCCCCACCCCCACCCCACCTCATTCTTCCCCAAAAAGGCTGAATCATGTCTGTTCTGGCCAGCATTGCCCTGAGGTGTGTTGAAAACTCTACGTGGTAGGAGGGAAGTGGTTGTGAAGAGTGGGATCTGTGGAAGGCGTTAGGGTGGGGGTGGGGGGTGGAGGTGAATGGTGGATGGTTGCAGGGGAGGGGGGTTGGTTTGAGGTTGGAGGTGGTGGGGGGGGGGATGGGGTGGGAATTAGGAAGGAGTTGGTGTGAGGTATGTCTGACTCAAAGTAAAATGTGGGAAGGCCTCGCATCGAGTTAATGATGAAAGACGCAGTCTCACAGATGCCAGTCCTTACATAATTTTGTTGCAGGATAGAGTTGTGTACAGCTTTTAGGTCACATCATTTTCCAATACAGAAACACCCCTCCAATGTCTGCAAAGTCGAAAGAAATGTCACTGATGAATCGGACGATTTGCCAATGCTGTCGAATCACCATATCGTTCAAAACACACATCTAGTGGACAGTCATCTATCGTGTTGACATTAGCAACCAAGGAGAAGCACTGTGCCAGGAAGTTGGCTGGTGATGTTTCTTCTTTCTCTTCTGCTTTTTTCTTCTTTTTTTTCAGCACAATGGCCAAGGGCGATTGCCCAAAGGAAAGTTCCTCATGCCAAAATTTCCACCAACTCCAAAAAAAAAAAGAAAGAAAAAAAAAGGAAAACAAAAAGTGCATTCTCAACAATACCAAAAAAAAGGAAAAAAAAAAAAAGGAGTGATTGCTGGTGCGTTCTCAACAATACCAATGTGTTCACACCCCTTGCAAGACAGTGCCACATATGCCAAATGCACTGTTTGTGAGAGTTAGGTTTCGAAACATCTCATGGTGGATTGAACGGTGTATGTGATACGGAACAAATGGGGGACTCTCTTGTCTGTATGTTTGCCTTAGGAGTTTGACAGTAAAGCAATGAGTTTTACCATCAGATTGTAATATACACAGGTAAACTTGCCCTGTTGTGGGTATACTCTGTTTGACAGTACAGTGAAGAGGTGTACAGCAGTCAGACTGTAATGGACACAGGTAAACTGACCTGGGTGTAGGTATTCTGTTTGACAGGACAGCAAAGCGTTGTAATGTCAGACTTTGATGTACACAGGTAAAGTTACCATGTTGTATGTTCTCTGTTTGACAGTACAGTGAAGAGTTGTACAGTCAGACTGTTATGTACACCGGTAAACTGACCTTGTTGTATGTACTCTGACAGTACAGTGAAGAGTTGTACAGTCAGACTGTTATGTACACCGGTAAACTGACCTTGTTGTATGTACTCTGACAGTACAGTGAAGAGTTGTACAGTCAGACTGTTATGTACACAGGTAAACTGACCTTGTTGTATGTACTCTGACAGTACAGTGAAGAGTTGTACAGTCAGACTGTTATGTACACAGGTAAACTGACCTTGTTGTATGCACTCTGACAATACAGTGAAGAGTTGTACAGTCAGACTGTTATGTATACAGGTAAACTGACCTTGTTGTATGTACTCTGACAGTACAGTGAAGAGTTGTACAGTCAGACTGTTATGTACACAGGTAAACTGACCTTGTTGTATGTACTCTGACAGTACAGTGAAGAGTTGTACAGTCAGACTGTTATGTACACAGGTAAACTGACCTTGTTGTATGTACTCTGACAGTACAGTGAAGAGTTGTACAGTCAGACTGTTATGTACACGGTAAACTGACCCTGTTGTATGTACTCTGACAGTACAGTGAAGAGTTGTACAGTCAGACTGTTATGTACACAGGTAAACTGACCTTGTTGTATGTACTCTAACAGTACAGTGAAGAGTTGTACAGTCAGACTGTTATGTACACAGGTAAACTGACCCTGTTGTATGTACTCTGACAGTACAGTGAAGAGTTGTACAGTCAGACTGTTATGTACACATGTAAACTTACCATGTTGTATATTCTCTGTTTGACAGTACAGTGAAGAGTTGCACAGCAGTCAGACTGTTATGTACACATGTAAACTTACCATGTTGTTGGTACTCTGTTTGATAGTACAGTGAAGAGTTGTACCTTCAGACTGTTATGTACACATGTAAACTTACCATGATGTTGGTACTCTGTTTGACAATACAGTGAAGAGTGGTACTGTCAGACTTTGTTATGTACACAGGTAAAATTAACATGTTGAAGATACTCTGTAATAATGAGGGGGAGGGGGGGGGGGGGGAGGAGAAAGGCTCATCTTTTTGTTTTAAAAAAAATTGCATTTTCTTCATCTCCTCCTGGTCACATCCAGAGGCAGCTGGTTGGCCAGGGATGCTAGGAACTCTATCAGCATCATGTGTTTCCCCACTACCAGGAAATTCTGTGCTAGAAATCAGTTTTAAAAACCTTTTCGATATCTTTGGTTTGATGAGAGAAGGAGAATGGCTGGCCAGCTCAGCATGATAAGTTTGTTTTTGTTGAAAGGGTATCGTTAGTTCAGTGATTATATTATGAAATTGTCTACTTCATACCTGTGAATTATCAAGCTCCATTTTTATATCTTTCTGATCTTCTCGGCTCTACACTCCTGCCTGGCCCATGCGTTTGTCATCAGCCGATAACTCATCTCCTTCCTATATCCCTCATTTTCATACCCAGACCTTTAGAGAGTGAAGTTTCAAAACAATGACTGAGGGCGGAAAATGAAGCAAAGTTTGAAAAGAGAGGGTTAGTTACCACCAAGGACACTAGTCCTGTACTCTTCTTTGTCTGTGTCCTTGGCGGTAACTAACCCCTCTCTTTTCAAACTTTAGAGAGTGATTTTTTTAAGTGTCCTGTGCAAGGGTCAAATTTTGTTTCTCTTTTTCCGTTGCTCAAATTGTCTTCCGTTCTTCCTTCAAATCATCTGTCAGTACCACCCCACCCCCCCCCACCCCCTTTTTTTAATTTTTATTGATTGACCCTTAACCTTATTCCATCTTCCCTTACAATATAGAGTGTGCATGTGTAGTCGTTTATATACTTGTGTGTGCATCCCTGTGTTTTGTGTGTATATGTGTGTGTGTGTGTGTGTGTGTGTGTGTGTGTGTGTGTGTGTGTGAACATTTTAGTATGCTCGTAGGGCTATTGTTAAATTGATAAAGCACTATTATCTATCCATTATTATTGTAATCATGTTTATTATTAACATTAGTAATATTCATTTATTGTTATTGTCTATGTTCATTTGTGTGTGTGTGTGTTTTTTAACTCGGTGACTTTTCCTTTAATGTGATTGTGACACCTTGATACATTCCTGTGTGCTTAGCTTCAGCTGTAACAAATCAAAAATGCAACCGACGTCAGGCTATTCATGTTACATCATTCAGTAGCCAGTTTGACATGTGGAGGCTGGGAGAAATGCCAGACTTAGTTGTATGAACTGGGGTTGTTGGTATTCAGGCTTGTCCCATACTGGATTCACTGAACGAGTGGTTTGTGTCGAAATAAGCCTGAAGTAAGGAGTTACCCATCTGACATATTTTTTGTAGGTACAAGGTTTCGAAGCTTGCTTCAGACGGTTTTTTGTGAGATGCTGTAATGTGGCCAAATGCACAGGAGAACGTGTTCGATCTGGGAACACAGTCACATGTAACAAAGGCTTTAACTCAATGGTGACACTAAGAAATACACTCATTATCATCTCATGAAGTGTCATTCTGACTCCATTGTAACATTCAACCGATGTAACACTAACTGATCGCAGGATTCGATCTATACATGTATTACTTAAAAGATTGTTACGTTTGCATGTACAATATCAAAACAGATTTTTCACGAGTGCTGGTTGCAATTTGCACGTTTGTTTTTTTGTAAATGATGTCACATTTTGAAAAGAAACAAGATGTGAGAGTTATGTGTACTTACCTTAGGATGTTTCTACTGTCAATCACCAGGAAGAATGAGATAATTTTTTGTTTTCCCATCAGAAGGATGTTCCCTTCATCATATAAACACGTTTAGTGCCAGAACCTTCACATATCTTTAGTTCCATCACCTCTCAAAGTGAAAAGTGCCTTCATTATACCATCTTGTGCGAGGAAAGAGTGACCTTTGACCTGTCTCAAATCAACACCGTCAGCTAGAAAACTAGACCTGGTCTGGGTGACAGGGGAAGAACTTCAAAGAGTTCAGTGGTCATGTTGATTGGCCATGCACATTCCCTGGAAGAGAAGCTCATACGTGCTTAAAAAATTTAATCGCATGTTCTGCCAAAATTGTTACTTTGAGACATCATGGTTTGTGGGTTGTTTGCCAAAACTTGAATGTTGATGCAGCGCCATGTTTTGGAAGGTGTTTCACCTTGAAAACTGATATGATTTCATATTGGTTTTGGTGTTTCAGTGGGCAATGGGAGACCTGTTTGATGGAGCCTAGTATCTTTCTCTCCAAGCAGCCTGCTGGTGCTGGGTACTTTTGTGTTTCTGTAACCCTCTGAATGCTAACTTGAATTACTGGGGCTTCATTTCGGTGAATACTTACTTTGATATTTCCATTATCAAAGCATACTTAATCAGCAGAGGCTTAATATGCATAATACAATTGAAAAGACAGTTTATGAAAGTCTTCTGATTAGGATTCTACAGAGAAAAGACTTCTGTTGTAGACTTGTTATTCCTGAACACATTTCTTGTTCTCTGTTGCATGTACCTCATAACTTAGAATTTCTTGAAAGTCCATTTAAAATGTTTTCTCCCAACTGTAACTTAGTACCATTCCTCCCTTCAAGAGTACAATTCTTACGGATGTCAAGGGGCTGGTATTGACAGTTGTAGTAGAATTATCGTCAAGATGTTGACTGTGTGGGCTTTGGAGCATGTTGTGGTGGAGTCCCCAAGGCAAAACCAGAGGCTCTTTCAGAGCAAAGAGTTCCCAACCTTCTGAAAGCTCTGTTCTAGTTCTTTTGGCTTTTCCCATACTCTGAGTATGCTTTTTTCCGTTTTTCTTTTTTTTTTTTTTTTTTTTTTTTGTCCTTCTGTATGCTTGTTTTTTTCTTTTTTCTCGACAGTCATCATACGTTTTTTTTTGTCTGTGTTTGTGGACAATTCATGTCTTGGTTCTGGGAACAATTTAAAACCTTTTTTTTCCTGATTGTAGTTTATAACATCTTAGTTTTTTTTTATTTGTAGTCTGGTGCCTAGGTTGTGAAATTGTCCACACTGTCTTCAAGGGTCGACAATAGCTGCATATGCTGCTGTGTTAGTCGGCTATGTGGATTTGTTGTTGTTGTTGCTGTTTCGTATGAATGGTTGGGTTTTTTTTTTCATAATTTTCTTTGTTTTTTTCCCCTCCAACCAGGGAGTGAGAAGTACACGGGAATGCTAGGCACTCTCAGAACAGCCGTATCCACCCGAGTAGTTTGGTTACTATGCCATTCTTTGTTTTAATCATTTGTTGATGACATCTGTCTTTGTTCTTTGTAACTTTTTCAAGATGTGATTTTTTTTTTTTTTTACCTGCCGTCGGAAGCTGCGTGTGGTTGACTGAGCTATACCATTGAAAGATGGAAGACAGAAGACTCAGGAACCAACTCATTAAAAAAAAAAGGTGTTGTTTGACAAAAGGTAGCAGCCAAGGTTAATTGAATGTTTCGGTGTTGGTACAGAGGCTCCCTTTTCTGTTTGTTTCAAGTCTGGTTGTTCTTGTAGTTGCTGTTTTTTGTTGGGGGGGCAAGTGTTTGTTTGTTTTTGGTCCTGTCCCCTTCCTGCCTATCGGTCATGGTCTGGACAGACAATTAACACTGCTAAGTTTTAGACTACTTCTTTCTTTTGCTAAAACTCCAGTGTTCACCATCAGCTAAACACATTCCATCTTTGTGGAGGGTGCTAGAGTGCTGATTGTGTGTGTGTGTGTGTGTGTGTGTGAGAGAGAGAGAGAGAGAGAGAGAGAGAGGTGTACCAGTCCCACCAATACACAGCGGTCTATTCTTCCTCAAAGCATGGAATAGGGGATTTACAAGGGTGCAGTTTGCTTTTTTCTTTATGTTTACAAAGGCTTGCAGTCATGTCAGAAGGACTTTGAGGGGGGTAGAGTATGCACCGATGTAGACTCTGAAGAGAAAATGTCCTCTTCCCTGGCTGTCCCATGGGGATTGAACCCAAGAGGTTTGGACCAAGAGAACGAAGCTTTACCCGCCCACCGGGCCAACAGGGCCATTGCACCATGTCTGCGGCCCATGGAGTAAGCCAGGCACTCGCAGCAAGTCAACTTTCATGTGTGACAAAACAGTATCCTTTGCAAGTGTCTAATTTGTGCTGGCACTCAACAGCATGTCAAGTTTCACATGTGTCTAATTTGTGCATTATCCTTTGACGATGTCTGATTTTGTTGACATGGCACATTGAGTTTCTCATGTGACAAAACATTATCCTTTGACGGTGTCTAATTTGTGCTGGCAGTCACAACACGTCGAGGTTCATGTGCAACAAAACATTATCCTTAGCAGGTGTCTAATTTGTGCTGGCACTCATAGCACATCGAGTTTCATGTGCAACAAAACATTATCCTTAGCAGGTGTCTAACTTGTGCTTTGAGTTTACGGGTACTCCGAGATGATCAGATGTGTGGTGAGCTTGTTCCAAAAGGATCAACTCTTTTTATTGCATGAACGTGTGGAGTTGTGTATTTATGATTGCTTAAAACCACATTACATTCGCCTAATTTTCCCATATATATTGAAATTCCAGAATGTGATATTGAATGGTTTTGTTGTTTGTTTGTTTGGGGAGGGAGGGTAATATTTGTGTATATGTGTGTGTGTGTGCATGCGTGAGTTTGTGCGTGCGTGCATGCGTGTGTGTGTGTGTGTGTGTGCATGTGTGTGTGTGTGCGCATGTGTGTGTGTGTGTTTTTCCTTCTCATTTATGTTGCTTAAAAAAAAAAAGAAGTGATACAGATACCTTTGACCTTGCTCTGTACATTTGAATGTGAAATTCTTTTTGCGATTTTGTACTTGCTCTGTATATTTGAATGAGAAAACCCTTTGCAATAGCCTCTTCATATTTGGCATGTCTAATTGATCGTGATTGAAAATTGCCAGGATATTTGACGTGATGTATGATACATGCAACCAGAATGATTGCCGATGATCCTGACATAGCAGGTCTACAGTGTAAATCACACTGTCATTTCAGTGGTGATGATGTTGATGTAGACAGGTCTATGGCGTAGACAGAAGTATTAATTTAGTGGTAATGATGTTGAGGTAGGTTGCTTTACATGGAAATGTAACATTTGCTGCAGTGGGAAGAAAAAAATCATAGTAGCTCTCCGCCCTCCAAATCATTCTCCTTCTGTTGTAGTTGGAGGTTCTATGAGAAGGACTCCCCTCCCCTCTCCCCCCCCCCCCCCCCCCCCCCCCCCCCATGATAGCAAGAGAATGTGAATAGATTTGGGGTTGATGTGAACACATACATCTGTAACAGTACAGCCATGGCATATAGTCTAAGACCAAAATAAAAGTCCATGGCATGAGATTATGTTAAAAAAAATATGAGACAGAAAAAAGAGATTGATGCTTGTGGTGATGAGAGAGAGAGAGAGAGAGAGAGAGAGAGAGAACAACTGAACCCTTTGATGGGTCACTGATTTTTGCTCCCTACTATCTAAACGTGAGGGAACATTTTTGTGTGTTCCACTCGGTGATGTTTCAATGAGCTACAGGGTTTATCATGTTTCCCTGGCAACAAATGTTCTGTTTCCATGCTAGCTGGTGTATTTTGAACTGGGTAGGCTTTATATTTGTTTTAGATGTAAAGAAAATATCATCCAAAGCGATGTGTTATCCTGTTTGTTTGTTTGTTTTTACAGAGGGTGGGGACAGGGCGGGGCAAGGGGCGGGCACCCTTTTCCAAGTCCCTCTGGTTATGTCCCTTTGAAAGAGTTTTCTTTCCTTCAGACATCAGGGCTGAATTTGTGGAGATTTACACCAGATCGTGCGTTTATATTCGCATTTATAGAAGGGTTAGAATGCTTTGTAATCCAAAATTCATGTTGCCGTCAAAAGAACTAAAACTTGTTTGATGGCCAGTGTGTGTTTAAAACGAGGTGCCTGTGAAGTCTAGGTTTGTCCCAGATACTCTACAATTCTTTTACATATAAATGTATATATTCATATTATATATATACATGATGTATGTATGTATATTGATAGTCTGAGTTTATATCAAAGAATGGGCATGCGAATTTGCAGAAATGGATTTGTCAATTTATTCCATGCAGCTTGTCTGCATGTATTTTTTGCTATTAATGTTGAATGAATTGTTGTGTAGATTTTTTTCTTTGTTTGTTTTAGTATCTTTTAGTATGCAAAGTGTTGGCCTAAAAGAAAACAGTCTTTTGTTATTTTTGTACCTTGGCATGTCAGAGGACGATTGGACCCTTGAGATTTTGTATATGTGAGAATCAGTTTCTGGTTCTTGGCAAAGAGTGCATGGTTGATTGGCAAGATTGATTGAAAATAAATGAAATATTGATCTGTTTGGTGTTTTGGTGATCTTTTTTAGATTTGTTAAAAGCTTTCATATATGCTCATAGATGTAGTGTCTCTCTTTCTCTGGCTGTCTGTCTCTGTTTGTCTCTGTCTGACTGTCTGTCTGTCTGTCTGTCCTCTCTCTCTCTCTCTCTCTCTCTCTCTCCTCTTGTGTGCGTGCACGCACTCTCGCTCACACACACACACACACACACACACACACACACACACACACACACACCACACAACACGTTAGGCTGCACACAGTGCACACACATAACAAGCAATGGATTATCATCCATGCAGTGGCATATACTGACCGACTCATTGAACATCTCAGTTTTAGAGTAAATCATGTCACAGACCTACCAACTAACATAGCCTCATTGCCTCATATCACAGTTGAATCAAATGATGACCGAGGTGAGAAGGGTTTTCCGGCTCGGCCTGTGAACAGACTTACCTGTGAGTGACAACCTGTTTGTGTGTGTACACCCATACAAGAACCTCCTGGTGTGTGTACACCTTACAAGAACGTCTTGTGTGTACACTTGTACAAGAACCTCTTGGTGTGTGTACACCTGTACAAGAACCTCATGGTGTGTGAACACCTGTACAAGAACCTTTTGGTGTGTGTACACCTGTACAAGAACCTCTTGGTGTGCGTGTGCACCTGTACAAGAACCTCTTGGTGTGCGTGTGCACTGTACAAGAACCTTCTGGTGTGTGTACACCTGTACAAGAACCTGTTGGTGTGTGTACACCTCTACAAGAACTTCTTGGTGTGCGTGTGCACCTGTACAAGAACCTTCTGGTGTGTGTACACCCGTACAAGAATCTCTTGGTGTGTGTACACCTGTACAAGAACCTCGGTGTGTGTACACCTGTACAAGAACCTCTTGGTGTGTGTACACCTGTACAAGAACCTTCTGGTGTGTGTGCATCTGTACAAGAGCCTGTTGGTGTGTGTACACCTGTACAAGAACCTCTTGGTGTGTGTACACCTGTACAAGAACCTCTTGGTGTGTGTACACCTGTACAATAACCTTTTGGTATGTATACACCTGTACAAGAACCTTTTCGTGTGTGTACACCTTACACGAACCTCTTGGTCTGTGTACACCTGTACAAGAACCTCTTGGTGTGTGTACAGCTGTACAAGAACCTCTTGGTGTGTGTACAGCTGTACAAGAACCTCTTGGTGTGTGTACACCTGTACAAGAACCTCTTGGTGTATGTACATCTGTACAAGAACCTTTTGGTGTATGTACACCTTACAAGAACCTTTTGGTGTGTGTACACCTGTAGAAGAACCTCGTGGTGTGTGTACACCTGTACAAGAACCTCTTGGTGTGTGTACATCTGTACAAGAACCTGTTGGTGTATGTACACCTGTACAAGAACCTTTTGGTATATGTACACCTGTACAAGAACTTGTTGGTGTGTGTACATCTGTACAAGATCCTCTTGGTGTGTGTACACCTGTACAAAAACCTTTTGGTGAGTGTACACCTGTACAAGAACCTCATGGTGTGTGTACACCTGTATAAGAACCTCTTGGTGTGTGTACACCTGTACAAGAACCTCTTGGTGTGTGTACATCTGTACAAGAACCTTTTGGTGTTGTACACCTGTACAGAACCTTTGGGTGTGTACACCTGTACAAGAGCCTCTTGGTGTGTGTACACCTGTACAAGAACCTGTTGGTGTGTGTACATCTGTACAAGAACATTTTGGTGTATGTACACCTGTACAAGAACCTTTGGTATATGTACACCTGTACAAGAACCTGTTGGTGTGTGTACACCTGTACAAGAACTTGGTGGTGTGTGTACATCTGTACAAGAACCTCTTGGTGTGTGTACACCTGTATAAGAACCTCTTGGTGTGTGTACACCGTACAAGAACCTCTTAGCGTATGTACACCTGTACAAGAACCTCTTGATGTGTGTACACCTGTACAAGAACCTCTTGATGTGCGTACACCTGTACAAGAACCTCTTGGTGTGTGTACACCTGTACAAGAACCTCTTGATGTGTGTACACACCTGTACAAGATTATGATATCACACTGAAGGTCCTGTGTCCCATGTCGATGGTACTCAGTGCATCATGGGAACGTGAAATGCCCAACATGCACAAAGAGGCCAGGAGAGGAAATGGGCTCCGTCAAGCGTTTACCCCACTGGCCATCAACATGCTGTGACGAATATTTTCATTGGGCTATAAACACGCTTGCATGCTCCTTGAACTGCCTAAAAGAACATGAGTGTGTGTGTGTGTGGGGTGTGTGTGTGTGTGTGTAAAGGAATACAAACATGCATGTATTGAAGAGATTAAAATGGATGGGCTGACAACGAGAGACAGGTTGTGTGTGTGTGTGTGTGTGTGTGTGTGTGTGTTGTTGTGTGTGTGGGTGTGTGTGTGTGTGTGTGTGTGTGTGTGTGTGAGTGCGCTTGCGTGCGCATGGGTGTGCGTGTGTGAGCAGACGTACCTGTATGTGTGCGTGTGTATGTATGTGCGTCCATTTTTCAGTGCAGTATTAGCACTTTAAGCAATAACAGTTGTACTATCATTATTGCATGAGTCACAAAAGACATTGCTTTCATTTTTGGCATTTTGGCTAGCGTCTCCAACATGTTACACCACCTCGGATGGACATCCCTACAAAGCCGACGTAAGATCGCAAGGCTCACCATGATGTACAAAATCATTAACAACATGGTCCAGGTGGATTTTGGCAAACTTCGTAAATCCCAACAGCCAAAGTTGAGAGCACCTAAGGAGAGGGACAGAAGAGCACACTCAGGGCAGCTTGCTAGACTTCAGTGTCAACGGGACTACCGGAGTTATTCGTTCCTCCCGCGAACCATCCCTGAGTGGAACGATTCACTGACCGAGGCTGTGGTTGGAGCCGCGTCTCTCGGCGTCACAAGCTGTTTTTTGTTTGTTTGTTTTTCTGCGCTTACCCCTCCGTTACAAGTGTCAGAATAATCAGCCTGTTGACTGAGGACACTATACGGGTGAAGATGAAGATGAAAAGACTCTTCTCGTCAACAAAAGGTCGTATTCACACAAAACACAGTTTGATAACAAGTGATACACCAAAATAAGTGACTCCTTTCAGGACACATATCATCCATGGTGTGTCGCATGTGTCGATCCCTAAGGTTGTGTATTACAGCTTGGATTTAAGGTGGGGTGACTTCAGGCGGAAACTGAAACATGACAAAGCGAAAGAGGAATTACTGGGCGCGGATTCAAGGTGGGGTGACTTCAGGCGGAAATGGAAACATGACAAAGCGAAAGTGGAATTACTGGGCGCGGATTCAAGGTGGGGTGACTTCAGGCGGAAACGGAAACATGACAAAGCGACAGTGGAATTACTGGGGGCGGATTTAAGGTGGGGTGACTTCAGGCGGAAACTGAAACATGACAAAGCGACAGTGGAATTACTGGGGCGGATTTAAGGTGGGGTGACTTCAGGCGGAAACGGAAACATGACAAAGCGACGGTGGAATTACTGGGGCGGATTTAAGGTGGGGTGACTTCAGGCGGAAACTGAAACATAACGAAGCGACAGTGGAATTGCCGGGCGCGGATTTAAGGTGGGGTGACTTCAGGCGGAAACGGAAACATGACGAAGCGACAGTGGAATTCCTGGGCACGGACTTAAGGTGGGGTGACTTCAGGCGGAAACGGAAACATGACGAAGCGACAGTGGAATTGCTGGGCGCGGATTTAAGGTGGGGTGACTTCAGGCGGAAACGGAAACATGACAAAGCGACAGTGGAATTGCTGGGCGCGGATTTAAGGTGGGGTGACTTCAGGCGGAAACGGAAACATGATGAAGCGACAGTGGAATTACCGGGTGCGGATTTAACGGAAACATGACAAAGCGACAGTGGAATTACCGGGCGCGGATTTAAGGTGGGGTGACTTCAGGCGGAAACGGAAACATGACAAAGCGACAGTGGAATTACCGGGCGCGGATTTAAGGTGGGGTGACTTCAGGCGGAAATGGAAACATGACAAAGCGAAAGTGGAATTACTGGGCGCGGATTCAAGGTGGGGTGACTTCAGGCGGAAACTGAAACATGACGAAGCGACAGTGGAATTACCGGGTGCGGATTTAACGGAAACATGACAAAGCGACAGTGGAATTACCGGGCGCGGATTTAAGGTGGGGTGACTTCAGGCGGAAACGGAAACATGACAAAGCGACAGTGGAATTACCGGGCGCGGATTTAAGGTGGGGTGACTTCAGGCGGAAATGGAAACATGACAAAGCGAAAGTGGAATTACTGGGCGCGGATTCAAGGTGGGGTGACTTCAGGCGGAAACGGAGACATGACAAAGCGACAGTGGAATTACTGGGCGCGGATTTAAGGTGGGGTGACTTCAGGCGGAAACGGAGACATGACAAAGCGACAGTGGAATTACTGGGGGCGGATTTAAGGTGGGGTGACTTCAGGTGGAAACTGAAACATCACGAAGCGACAGTGGAATTACCGGGCGCGGATTTAAGGTGGGGTGACTTCAGGCGGAAACGGAAACATGACGAAGCGACAGTGGAATTGCTGGGCGCGGATTTAAGGTGGGGTGACTTCAGGCGGAAACGGAAACATGACGAAGCGACAGTGGAATTGCTGGGCGCGGATTTAAGGTGGGGTGACTTCAGGCGGAAACGGAAACATGACGAAGCGGCAGTGGAATTGCTGGGCGCGGATTTAAGGTGGGGTGACTTCAGGCGGAAACGGAAACATGACGAAGCGACAGTGGAATTACCGGGCGCGGATTTAACGGAAACATGACAAAGCGACAGTGGAATTACCGGGCGCGGATTTAAGGTGGGGTGACTTCAGGCGGAAACGGAAACATGACAAAGCGACAGTGGAATTGCTGGGCGCGGATTTAAGGTGGGGTGACTTCAGGCGGAAACGGAAACATGACGAAGCGACAGTGGAATTGCTGGGCGCGGATTTAAGGTGGGGTGACTTCAGGCGGAAACGGAAACATGACGAAGCGACAGTGGAATTGCTGGGCGCGGATTTAAGGTGGGGTGACTTCAGGCGGAAACGGAAACATGACGAAGCGACAGTGGAATTACCGGGTGCGGATTTAACGGAAACATGACAAAGCGACAGTGGAATTACCGGGCGCGGATTTAAGGTGGGGTGACTTCAGGCGGAAACGGAAACATGACAAAGCGACAGTGGAATTACCGGGCGTGGATTTAAGGTGGGGTGACTTCAGGCGGAAACGGAAACATGACAAAGCGACAGTGGAATTACTGGGGGCGGATTTAAGGTGGGGTGACTTCAGGCGGAAATGGAAACATGACAAAGCGAAAGTGGAATTACTGGGCGCGGATTCAAGGTGGGGTGACTTCAGGCGGAAATGGAAACATGACAAAGCGAAAGTGGAATTACTGGGCGCGGATTCAAGGTGGGGTGACTTCAGGCGGAAACGGAGACATGACAAAGCGACAGTGGAATTACTGGGCGCGGATTTAAGGTGGGGTGACTTCAGGCGGAAACGGAAACATGACAAAGCGACAGTGGAATTACTGGGGGCGGATTTAAGGTGGGGTGACTTCAGGTGGAAACTGAAACATCACGAAGCGACAGTGGAATTGCTGGGCGCGGATTTAAGGTGGGGTGACTTCAGGCGGAAACGGAAACATGACGAAGCGACAGTGGAATTGCTGGGCGCGGATTTAAGGTGGGGTGACTTCAGGCGGAAACGGAAACATGACAAAGCGACAGTGGAATTGCTGGGCGCGGATTTAAGGTGGGGTGACTTCAGGCGGAAACGGAAACATGACGAAGCGACAGTGGAATTACTGGGCGCGGATTTAAGGTGGGGTGACTTCAGGCGGAAACGGAAACATGACGAAGCGACAGTGGAATTACCGGGCGCGGATTTAACGGAAACATGACAAAGCGACAGTGGAATTACTGGGCGCGGATTTAAGGTGGGGTGACTTCAGGCGGAAACGGAGACATGACAAAGCGACAGTGGAATTACCGGGCGCGGATTTAAGGTGGGGTGACTTCAGGCGGAAACGGAGACATGACAAAGCGACAGTGGAATTACCGGGCGCGGATTTAAGGTGGGGGTGACTTCAGGCGGAAACGGAGACATGACAAAGCAACAGTGGAATTACCGGGCGCGGATTTAAGGTGGGGTGACTTCAGGCGGAAACGGAGACATGACAAAGCGACAGTGGAATTACCGGTCGCGGATTTAAGGTGGGGTGACTTCAGGCGGAAACGGAGACATGACAAAGCGACAGTGGAATTACTGGGCGGCCAAATCAATGGAACAAACACATTTCAAAACAGACACAACGCGTTTCGACTTATAGGTCCTCTTCTAGCAGGACAAACAACGTCAGTAGGTCGAAACGCGTTGTGTCTTGTTTTGTGGTTTGTTCGTCCCATTCATTGGGCAGCCTAGTAGGCTAATTCTACTTAAACAGCTTAAGGTTGTGTGGGCAGACGGGCAATGTGTAAAACATACGATTTTTCATCAGATGTGTGTGTGTGTGTGTGTGTGTGTGTGTGTGTGTGTGTGTGTGTGTGTGTGTGTGTGTGTGTTGCGTCTGTGTGTTGCGTCTGTGTCTCTGTGTGTCTGTGTGTGTAAAACAGAACAGCAGGGACTAGGAACACGTCTGCTGAACTATTATGACTGTGGGGTGCTCTGAGGAAACTGCTATCGGGGAACAAAGGTTGTAAATCTCTCACCCCCTTCAAAAGACGAAACACGAGAAGCTGTCGTTGAGACACACACAAGGAGCAGAGGAAAAGGAACTGGAAAAAAAGGCTTTGTCTAGGGGTACCCGTACATTCTGGCTTATCAGTAGCAGACATCTATACACAAGTTTGAAAAGACGGGCACTATCCGTTTTACGATCTTGAAATCCGTGATCTGTTCCCCCAATGTAGTCTGGAACCAGAACCCGGTTATCAATGGTGCAGGTCAATAGCTGTCGACTTGATTTATTGTTGGCGTATTTCCTTGTCATGTCATGCTTATATTCGGGTCAAGCATTTGCTCTAGTGCCTCCGTTTTGCGGTGTTAGTAAAGGCTGACTCGTACGTGCACAAAGAAACGTTTCTGATACAGGCCTGCTAAAGTTTGCTGAGTAATTGCCACTAATGAATGAACTGTCAGAAACGGTGGGGGGGTGGGGGGGGGGGGGATAAAATGGAATAAAATAAAAACGAATTGAAATTAATAGAGAAAGAAGCCCAGAAATGAATAACAATGAACAATGATTTATTCTCGTTAACTCTTTTGAGTCATAGAGAAATACAAAAATATGTAACAATCATGAGATGGCGGGTACGCAGAGGAAGAACAAAGAAAGTGAAATTACGTAAAAGAATCAGAGTGCATCAAATCCACATAAAAACATGAAAGCACACAATAGTAGGGTTGATTAGATTAGTATGAAAATAAGCGTTCACAGCTATGTGAATATGTGTCGTTAATTCCGGTCAATGCAAAACAAAGGCAGTTTACAATGAGATACCTTGTACATACAAGGCAGGAGAGAGAGAGAGAGAGAGAGAGAGAGAGAGAGAGAGAGAGAGAGAGAGAGAGAGATTATTGTATCGATTACACATCTGCAGCATACAGTACATGACACTGACAGACTACGGTTTACAATGCCCGGATGGAATTGACTAAACCAAATGGACTGCTGTGAATACATGTTGCAGAAACATTATACTTTTGTAATTGTTATTGTACGAGAAAAAGGCTTAAGCCAAGGGAGCAAACTCTTAGGAAACCTTTATGAGCACACTGAGTCATAGAAGTTAGTTCCCCACCTATCTTCTTGATCGACAAAAAGTTTCTCAATCATAACGGCTCTTCGGTGTTCGAAAAGAACGGCTCTTCGAACGGTTGATGTAAACAGGCATATTTTCAAGAAAGTCTGTCAGTGTTGAATATCATTTACCAAAAGCAGTGAAGGTTGATTATTAACAAAAAGGAAAATGAGAGACGAAGGGGAGGAGGAGCGCGATGGATGGGGTGGTCGTGGGTGGATTCTCGTTGGGAAGGAGACCAAAAAGAAAACAACAAAAAAAAGCTTACACAATGGACAATACAGGATTAATATCATATCAGATTATGTATAAACTTTCGTAACCTGAGTTTGACAGATAATTTCCTCTTTTGTATGGAAAAGTGTTTGAATAAAACAAAAACAACGTAAGAAATAAAATCAATGATGAAATAAGTCCGGAGAGAGTCAAGACCAAAGCGAGGGGAACAAACTCTTGTAAAGTCTCGATGAATAACTTGCGCTTGCAGAAGTTATTTCCCTTTCCTCTGTCCTAATCGACAATTGTAGTTAATGGAAATACTTTAGAGCATGTTACATGCTTCAAATACCTTGGAATTACGTTTCATTTTAATGGAAATTTCAATTTAGCGGTGAAAGAGTTAAAAGATCAAGGCAGACGTGCAATGATGGCTTTGCTGCATAAAAGCACACAACTCCACACCTCCCAATATCTTGTCAGTCAGATCTGTTCAACTCACTTGTCAGGCCGATATTAACATCATGGCTGTGAAGTAGCAGTAACACATGTGTCAATATAATTGAATCTCTGCATTTCGAGTATTGTAAATATATTTTGAGACTGAAAACATGTACGCCCAATTGTTTTCTATAGGGTGAAACGGGCCACATCCCATTCTTTACACACACACACACACACACACACACACGCATAGTTACATTTTGGCACAAATTATCAACAGACTCATGTGTGAAATACTCGTCCTGTATGCTGCATACTTTAACTGAATGCCTAAACTTCCAAATACATAGGAATGAGAGATTAATCAAAGTGAAGCAGATTTTAGATTAGAATGGGTTATCGTTCGTGTGGCAACATCCTCAGGCTGTCCCCACAGCTTGGCTGGAAAGCAGCCTGACCAAGAGACTTAAAAGATAGTTTCTCGCAGAAATGGACAGAAGGCTGCCGCGGTTGCTCCCGAACCAACAACTATATCCTGTACAAAAGTCGGATTTGCTTTGAACAATACTCAGATGTTTCACCACCGTGTTACAGGCTGCCAACGTTAAAGCAGTCACAAATTACCATTAGAAAAAGGGAGACATGTCAATCTTCTCCATGAAGATAGATTATATCCGCTCTGCAGCACGAATCAAATAGGCGATGAATATCTCTTTGTTACGGAATGTCCGGAATTAAAAAGTATCCGTGATCAATTTTTACCTCGGTGTCATCGATAACGACCAATCTTATTTTTTATTGTATAAATATGCATCGTTAATGACAACAAATAACAGGAGAAGATTACTTAATTTTGCTAAATTTATCAACCAAGGGTTCCTTTTGTTTTCTTAATCTGCGTTGTCCCATTGAACACCCAAATGTAACCTCTGCCTTGAAAAAAAAATGTAACTTTGTATGTATGAACAGATATCACAATATCTGTCAAGATGTTAATTCTTAATACATAGGGCTTACTTCCTTTTATGTCATTAATTACTCATTTTTATACGGAAATATTTTCTCATATCTTTCATTTGTTATCCTCATCTTTTGTTTATTGAATGTGTCTGAATACATATAGCCTAATTAGACCCCGGGTTAATTCATGTCAAAATATACCGTATTGATCTCTCTCTCTCTCTCTCTCTCTCTCTCTCTCTCTCTCTCTCTGCCCCTACTTTTCATTACTCTCTCATAGAATTACAATTACAAAAGTGCCATGTTTCTGCAACATGTATTCACAGCATTGCATTTGGTCTAGTCAATTTCATCCGGGCATTGTAAATTGTAGCCTGACAGTGTTATATTTTGCATGCTGCATGTGTGTAATTGATACAATAATTATTAATCTCTCTCTCTCTCTCTCTCTCTCTCTCTCTCTCTCTCTCTCTCTCTCTCTCTCTCTCTCAAGTCGAACACACTAGGAATGAATGTGTACTATTTGTTTGCAGGAAAGGAAGAGGGAAATGTTATTGTTCTGTTACCCCTCCCCCCCCCCCCCCCTCCTCCCCCCTTGTCAAAAGACCTCTTTGGTAATGACAATAAAATATCAAAGTGTCAAAAGTCTCTCTCTCTCTCTCTCTCTCTCTCTGGATGTAGCATTGTTGACTATGCCATAATGTCAAAACGTTTAACTAGTCACTGTGTATCTTTGCATGTCAGACCAAGAATAGAGTCAAAACATATGCCTGTAGAAGTCATATTGAAGTCACAATTTAGCAGCTCCACTAATGATACTTTTCCAGAAAAATCGTACGCATTTGAGAAATTAATTTGGGATGGAAGTAAAATTGAAGAGTTTAGAGAAAATATTGAATCGGACAATTTCAAGCTCCGCTTGGAAAATGCTACTCTTGTTGTTCACGATGACGTAAACAAAGCCGTTGACATTTTTAATGATGCGTTACTTTCTGCTAGTCAATGTATGAAGAAAACTGTTGTAGTTGGTAAAGAAAAATCAAATGTATGGTTTGACAAAGAATGTCGGCAGCACAGAAAGGAGCTCAGACACGATCTGCGACAGTTATATTGTGTTCGTACAAACAAGGATATCGAAGACATAGACAATATTGAAAATGTTGACAAAGAAGAGAGGTTAAGGGCAGATTACAACCAAAAACGTAGAAATTACAAAAGGTTATTAGAATATAAGCGAAAACAACATCGACAAGAAGTTTTAGAATCTCTCAATGAAAATATTAACAACTCTTCTGGCTTTTGGAATAAAATTAAGTCCTGTATGTATAAGAAACCTGCTACAAATGCTATTTCTGAAGAAGACTGGTACAACCATTTTTGTGACGTATTTCAGTCTGATGTAAATATAGACAATGTAGAAAACACTAACAATGAAAACGAGTCCCAGCAGAGTGAATGCTTTAATCACTTCAACACAGAGACTCTTGAATGCGAAATCACTGAATCTGAGGTGTACGCAGCTGTCCGCTCCTTGAAGAATGGAAAAGCAGCAGGGCCTGACGGAATTATTGGGGAAATATTTAAAAATTCGATCTGTACTATTGCTCCCTTTTTAGTTATTTTATTCAATGTCTTATTTGCTTTGGGGAAGTATCCTTTACAGTGGACAGAAGCAATAATACAACCACTCTTTAAAAAGGGTGACACTAATTTACCAGATAACTATAGGGGAATTTCCCTACTGAACATCTGCAGCAAAATGTACAGCCATATACTAAACGCTAGGTTAACAAAGTGGATAGAGGAACATAACGTTATCAATGATTGTCAAGCTGGCTTTAGGAAAAATTATAGTACAATTGACCATATATTTACATTATACTCTTTCATTCAAAAACAATTATTATTGCATAAGAAACTGTATGTTGCATTTATTGACTTTAAGAAAGCTTTTGACTCGGTTATACGTAATAATTTATGGTCTGTTTTGAAGAAAAAAGGAATTGATGGGAAAATGTATCGAGCTTTAACTAGCATGTATAATGTAGTCAAAGCAAGAGTGAGAAATTGCAACAGATTAGGTGAAGCATTTAGCTGTCCAATTGGGTTGAAGCAAGGGGAAATTTGCAGTCCAGTTCTGTTCTCCATATTCATTAATGAGTTAGCAGAAGAAATAATTAGAAAAGGGAAACACGGGCTTCAGCTCTTACCAGATTTCTTAGAACTTGTTATTTTGATGTTTGCAGATGACATAATTTTATTCTCCGACTCTGTTGTGGGGCTTCAACATCAGTTAAATACTTTACACGATACGGCAATAAAGCTTGGTTTAACTGTTAATCTAAGTAAATCAAATGTAGTGGTATTTAGAAATGGTGGTTATCTATCAGATAAAGAGCAATGGTTGTATGGTCATTCCAAGATGACTGTGTTGAATATGTACAGATACCTAGGAATTATTCTTTCTACAAGGTTGTCCTTTACGCACAGTTTTAATGATATGGCTAGCAAGGCTAAACGTAAAGTGATACAAATTTTCAGGCTTCTATGGTCTCTAGGTGAAAAGTCCCCAGTTATATTTTTCAAGCTGTTTGATGCCCAGATCCAGCCCATACTTAGTTATGGTGCTGAGGTGTGGGGTCTAATGAGCAATGTTGATATTTTGGAAAAGATTCATCTCTTTGCATTGAAAAGATTCCTAAACGTTAGCGTAAGAACACCAAATTTGATGGTTTACGGGGAGCTGGGACGTTACCCATTGCAAGTCAATTTCCAGATCAGGACTATCAAATACTGGTTAAGAATTTTGCAAATGCCCAGCCATCGTTTACCATACAAAGCTTATCAAATGTTGCTACATTATCATAATAATAATAAAAACACATGGGCTTCTACAATATGTTTTTTCCTTTATAGGCATGGGTTTGGCGAGGTATGGGAAAATCAAGGAGTGGGAAACATAAAAATATTTATCTGTTCACTAAAAACTACCATTATCAACGAATTTAAACAGAAGTGGTCCACAGACACATTGCAAAGTGAACGTTTTCAATTCTTTAGAACGTTTAAGAGTGAATTAGCACTATCTCCTTATCTGATTAATGTACATCACTTGAAGGCCAGAATAAGTTTGATTAGATTAAGACTTGGAGTATCTCCACTAAAAGTACACAAGTTCCGTTTTCGAAGAAATTTGAATGAAGATGATCTGTCTTGTCCTTTTTGTATCGACCTAACTGAGAATGAAGTGCACTTTGTTTTACAATGCCCCTTATATAAGGACTTAAGGCAACAGTATATTCCTTCTAAATATTTTAGTCAGCCATCTTTGTTCAAACTTACGATGCTCCTTTCATCTGAAAACAATTCATTAAATACAAGGCTGTCTGTGTACCTTGAAAAAGCATTCAAAATACGCAAATTATATATTGACTTACTGTAACTTTTTTTGATGGCTGGATTATAGGGCTATAATGCTTCTTATCAGTAGAGTTATTAGCAAATATTACAGTTATTACAGTAGTATTTGCATATATGGCATTGGTGGTTGTAATAGTAGTAATGCTAGTGGTGGTGGCAGTAGTAGTAAGGGTGGTGGTAGTAGTGGTAGTACTAGTAGTAGTTGTAATGTTGTGATGATGATGATGATGATAATGATGATGATGATGATGTTGATAATGACAATGATGAGGATGATTACTAGTCGTCTTTTTCTTCTTCTTCTTCTTCTTCTTCTTCTTCTTCTTCTTCTTCTTCTTCTTCTTCTTCTTCTTCTTCATTACTACAATTATCATATTCTTGTTGTTTTGTTACTGCTTCATATCGTCACTCAGTATTATAGCGAATTAGATATCTTAAACTGATTGTATTTGTTAAACATTTTGCATATACATATTTGTAACCTAATAACCACAAAGTCATGTTGACACTCCATGATATGGGCCAATGGCCTGATCATTAAACATTTCAGTGTTCAGTGTTCAGTGTTCAGTGTTCTCTCTCTCTCTCTCTCTCTCTCTCTCTCTCTCTCTCTCTCTCTCTCTCTCTGATGAATCTCATTGTAATCTATCTTTATTTTGCATTGACTGGAAGTAATGACACGTATTTACAAAACTATAGACGCTTACTTTCATTCTGATCTGGTCAGCCCTATATTGTGTGCTTTCATGCTTTCATGTGGATCTGATATTCTCCGATTCGTTTATGTCATTTCACTTTCCTTGCTCTTCCTCTGTGTAACCGCCATCTCATGATTGTTCGATTTTTTAAAATTTCTATATAATTCAAAAGAGTTAACGGGAATAAATCATTGTTCATAACTCGCACTCGTATCTGTTGTTCAGACTGTGCTTTGTTGGGCGTCTGTAATGCTTCTGTCGATCTGATCTGTACAGGTTACTGTGTCTGTAACGCTTCTGTCCATCTGATCTATCTGTACATGTTACTGCGTCTGTAACGCTTCTGTCGATCTGATCTGTACATGTTACTGCGTGGAAGCAGAAAGGAAAATAAGACCGGCCAAGAAAGTGGATTAGTCTCTGAACAAGCGTTTGAAAACCTGTTCAGCGGAGAGAGCGCGAGGGATGG
>CM065739.1:19527279-19559771 GCA_033310375.1 Conus canariensis
CTGGTCTGTATCATGTTAAGTACTGTCCTGAAATCATAGCTAACTGTTTGATAACACCATTTTCACTTGATGATGACACTGGTCTGTATCATGTTAAATACTGTCCTGAAATCATAGCTAACTGTTTGATAACACCATTTTCACTTGATGATGACACTGGTCTGTATCATGTTAAGTACTGTACTGAAATCATAGCTAACTGTTTGATAACACCATTTTCACTTGATGATGACACTGGTCTGTATCATGTTAAGTACTGTCTGAAATCATAGCTAACTGTTTGATAACACCATTTTCACTTGATGATGACACTGGTCTGTATCATGTTAAGTACTGTACTGAAATCATAGCTAACTGTTTGATAACACCATTTTCACTTGATGATGACACTGGTCTGTATCATGTTAAGTACTGTACTGAAATCATAGCTAACTGTTTGATAACACCATTTTCACTTGATGATGACACTGGTCTGTATCATGTTAAATACTGTCCTGAAATCATAGCTAACTGTTTGATAACACCATTTTCACTTGATGATGACACTGGTCTGTATCATGTTAAGTACTGTCCTGAAATCATAGCTAACTGTTTGATAACACCATTTTCACTTGATGATGACACTGGTCTGTATCATGTTAAGTACTGTCCTGAAATCATAGCTAACTGTTTGATAACACCATTTTCACTTGATGATGACACTGGTCTGTATCATTTTAAGTACTGTCCTGAAATCATAGCTAACTGTTTGATAACACCATTTTCACTTGATGATGACACTGGTCTGTATCATGTTAAGTACTGTCCTGAAATCATAGCTAACTGTTTGATAACACCATTTTCACTTGATGATGACACTGGTCTGTATCATGTTAAGTACTGTCCTGAAATCATAGCTAACTGTTTGATAACACCATTTTCACTTGATGATGACACTGGTCTGTATCATGTTAAGTACTGTCCTGAAATCATAGCTAACTGTTTGATAACACCATTTTCACTTGATGATGACACTGGTCTGTATCATGTTAAGTACTGTACTGAAATCATAGCTAACTGTTTGATAACACCATTTTCACTTGATGATGACACTGGTCTGTATCATGTTAAGTACTGTCCTGAAATCATAGCTAACTGTTTGATAACACCATTTTCACTTGATGATGACACTGGTCTGTATCATGTTAAGTACTGTACTGAAATCATAGCTAACTGTTTGATAACACCATTTTCACTTGATGATGACACTGGTCTGTATCATGTTACATAAACGAATTTCTTTTAAGTACTGTACTGAAATCAATAGCTAACTGTTTGATAACACCATTTTCACTTGATGATGACACTGACAAGAATAAACTGGAAAAGACGAGGAAGGTTAAACTACTTTAATAGAATGACTAGTACCATATGAACGTCGTAGTCTGTGTCTTATCAACATAGTTTCTGTAGGAAAGGTACAACCAGACGTAGTCTGCGGCTTATCAACAAGGTTTCTGTAGGAAACGTACAACCAGACTTAGTCTGCGGCTTATCAACATGGTTTCTGTCGGAGACGTACAACCAGACGTAGTCTGCGGCTTATCAATAAGGTTTCTGTAGGAAACGTACAACCAGAACCGTTTGATGAATTTAATAGCAACCCAGGCAGCTACCTGCATCAGACCTGTCCCTTCTCCCGACTGCAATTCACCTCTGACCCTGATCTTTGCACACCAACGTCGATTCTCAACTGGCGTAAGCGTTCTTCTGTTAAAAATTCAAGAACTCAATGGTTCCCATAGCTGTCAGTGGGAAGGTTAATAATGTGTATACTCTAAGGTCGTTCTCCTCATCAAGTTTATCCCCCCCCCCCCCCCCCCTTTTGAAATCCACGTTCATTCATTTTTTTTTAGTGACTGGAGGACTTGTTCACCTGCACATCCCCCCTCCACCCGTTATATATATTTTTTTTACTTATTTGTTCATGTATTCATTTATTTATTCGTTTATTTATTCATTTATTGATTTGTTAGTTTACATATTTATTTAACTCTTTGTTTACTTATTTATTCATTTCCGTTGATTGTTTCTTTATTCTTGTCCTGTCTGAAGAAGACCGGTTGGTGGAGTTTTGTTCTGTTAGTGTTTGTTCCGTACGTTTGGCCGCTCAGTACTTGAACATTTTCCAGTCACTTTCCGACGTGTTAACAGCGGAGATCTGCTTATACATTGTGTTGCGTTTTCTTCTCGCCCGAAACCCTCTTCACAAGTGTCATGGCGATTTTGATTGTCTGAAAATGCAACATTGATATGATTAACGATCTGAACAAAAATTGTTGTTGTTGTTGTTGTTGTTTTTTTTAAAATCAAATATCATCAACGTTGATCAACATAATAATACTTTATGGATGTGCGGATGGTCAGCATGAGCTTTTTAATAATAAATAATAATGAATACTTATATAGCGCCCATTCTCGGCTAGAGACCAACTCTAAGCGCTTACATCAACACCCGTTTACACAACGGACTGCCTACTTTTGGTGTGCCGACTGAAGAGCTGCCAGCATGGGGCTCATTCATCTTTCTGTCAATCCAGTCAATAATGTTCACTCATTTCCTTTTTCCTACTCCTCATTCTTTCTCAATTTCACACGGGTGCTTTCAATGTGTAAGTGTCCATCATACAACGGCCAACTGGCCTTCATTTCCGAAGTTGGTGATTCGGATTTATCGTGTGCAAGATTTTTATGCATGCCATTCCACTCTGACTCGTTTATAGTCTCATTCGAAGGACTGTAAGTGGGAAATTGGAGTCAGAACCAATGTTAAACTCCCGAGGGGAAAAATCCCCCTGTACCGAAACGCTCCGGAGGAGATTCGAACCCGCAACCCCAGAATCACCAAGATTACGAGTCCGGCGCTCTACCAACTGAGCTATTCCGGCTCCCTTTTTATTTTCTATACAGTTGAACTGCTGGCCTGGCTATTTTGACAAACAACTGGGGTATACCCTTGATCGACTATCAAGTTAAAGAATTTGATAAAAGAAAAGATCTTGAAGTGTTTGATGAGCAGACAGTTTTTAATTAGTTTTGCCCGTCTAATTCCTGGATCAATATAGCTTTTGCGAAATTGTCATCTGCGTTAGAGACACAAAACGAGGCGATGTGTTTTACAGGTCTGTTGTGCTGCTACTCTTGGAAATAACTGTTACCACCACCATTACTTTCATTACCATCATCATCATCATCATCATCATCATCATCATCATCATCATCATCATCATCATCATCATCATCACTATCATCATCATCATCGTCGTCGTCGTCGTAGTCATCATCATCATCATCATCACCATCACGTCTCCCTCTCAGTCACATATTGAGAGAGAGAGGGGGGAGGAAGGGAAGGATGGAGGGAGGGAGGGGCAGAAACACAGAGTGTGACAGGGAGGGGGGGAGACAGACGACAGAGAGGGAGGGGGAGGGAGGGAGGGAGGAAGATAGAGAGGAGGAAGGAGAGAGGAAGGAAGGCGGTAGGAGGGCAGGAGAGAGAGAGAGAGAGAGAAGAGAGAGAGAGAGAGAGAGGATACAAGACAGGGAAAGAGAGGAGAGAGAGAGAGAGAGAAGAAAAGAAGAAGAGACAGAAGAAGGGAAGACAGACAGACAGACAGACAGACAGACAGACAGAAGCAGAGACAGACAGACAGACAGACAGACAGCAGAGTTCATCGAACCAGGAACAAAGCAACTCGCACCAACGTCATCTCAAGTTGATGACGAATCGAGTCAGCTCTGAACATTGAGCTTCTTGGTTCGCCCTGGCCGCATCACATGCCAGCTAGGCTCTGCATAATCATTATGTAGGGCCTCTAATGATCATGTATATGTAGTAGAAGGAGTGAGTGAGTCCACCCCCGGACGATGTACGTGCCTGGTAGCCTATTGACCAGGATGAAGTGGAAGTCGCTTGTATATACAGCTGATATCGACCCCGGCAGGGTGTGAAGGAAGGCGATATATATATATATATATATATATATATATATATATATATATATATATATATATATATATATATATATATATATACCCAGGTGGGTATCGATCTGACGGCAATGACTGAATCGATTGATAAGAGCTGGGCCCGCTCCGCTTCCTCTCTTCGTGTTGAGCGAGCCTCGCGTGACTGCTTGTCAGCATCGGCTGCTGAGCTTGGCTGGCTTTTAAAGCTTTTATTGATGTAGATGAACGTAGCGTTTGTCGTTGCCCGTGTTCATGGATGACTGTTTCTATGGTATATCCTTGTAAACTAAATGTTGTCGTTATTTTGTAATTGTTGGGTTTTGTTGTGTGTTGTTGTTGTGGTTGCTTGGTTGTTTCTCTCTCTCTCTCTCTCTCTCTCTCTCTCTCTCTTCTCTCTCTCTCTCTCTCCTCTCTCTCTCTCTCTCTCTCTTATTTGTCAGTCTGTCTCTCCCTGTCTCTGTTTCTGTCTGTATGTCTGTCTGTCTTAGGACTGATATAAAAGCCAAAGTTCAGTTTGTATAGATCTTGTTTGATCATCTCTCTCTCTCTCTCTCTCTCTCTCTCTCTCTCTCTCTCTCTCTCTCTCTCTCTCTCCCGCTCCATCTCTGCCCCGTCCCTCTCTCTCTCGCTCCCCCCCCTCCTCTCTCTCTCTCTGATTACAGATATAACGTCCACACCCATCTTTCTCCAACAATGTAAATCTCCTCAAGCTTCTTTTTTTTACTAGCACAATCCGACATTCTGTGATCGACTTTCAGTTTTTTATTTTGCATAAATTACGTATTTCTCCCATTTTAATTTTTCAACCAGTCGTTCAGTCATCAAGTAACCAGTACATCAGCCAAGTCACGTCAGTCAACCAATCAGCCATTCAGTAAGTCAATCAAGCTGCTATCAAGTCAGTCAACCAATCAGCCATTCAGTAAGTCAGTCAAGCTGCTATCAAGTCAGTCAACCAATCAGCCATTCAGTCAGTCAACCAATCAGCCATCCAGTCAGTCAACCAATCAGCCATCCAGTAAGTCAGCCCTTCAGTCATCCAGTCAGTCAGCCATTCAGTCATCCAGTCAGTCAACCAATCAACCAATCAGCCATTCAATCAGTCAATCAGGCTGCCATCCAATAAGTCCACTTTCCAGAGAGTCAACCAATCAGTGGACTCAATCAGTGAGTTCACCAATTAACTATTCAAATGGCGAAGTCAGCCGACCAAGCAGAAACCCAGTCAACTTAAGCAGCCATCCAGTCAACCAGTCAACGAGGAAGCTATCCAATTAACCAGTGAGTCAAGCGATTCAAGTAGCTACCAGCTCAATCAGCAAGTCAACCAAGCAATTATCCAGTAACCAAACAGCGACCAAATCAACCAGAGAGTCCAGCAAGAGGCAGCATATCCAAACAACCAATGAGTCAACCACAAAAGCTATTCAGTCAGTCAGCCGTCTAGTCCACCAAGTAGCTTGTCAATCAGTCAGTGACAGCCATCCAGTCAGTCAATCAGCCAGTCAGCGAACTGGCTATCCAGTCAACAAGTGAGACGGTGAAGTAGCCATCCCAACAACCAGTCAGTCATTCACGAAGCTATCCGGTCTACCAAGTAGCCTAGCCATCGATTCAACCATCAGTCGACCATGTTCCATTCGGTCAACCAGTTTACCAATCAACTGATCAATCAACCAGGTAGACATCTAGTTAAACAGCCAGTCAACCAAGCAGTTATTAAGTCAAGCAGTCAGGCAACCGAGTAGCCATTCAGTCAAAAAGCTAATCAGGTAGTTATCCAGTCAACCAGGCAAGCAACCAAGTATAGCTACCCAGCAAATCAGTCAGTCCATCAGAGTCGCCATCCAGTCAACTAATGAATCAACCAAGAACCCATCGACTGAAACAGTGAGTCAACCCACTCGCAGCTGTCTAGTGTGAGTGTGTGTGTGTGCGTGTGTGTGTGTGTGTGTGTGTGTGTGTGTGTGTGTGTGTGTGTGTGCGTGTGTGTGTGTGCGCGTGTGCGCGCGCGCGAGCGCGTGCGTGCGTGCGTGTGTGTGTGTGTGTGTGTGTGTGTGTGTGTGTGTGTGTGTATGTGTGTGCACGTGTCTGCACGCGCGTGTGCGTACGTGCATGCGTGCGCTTGCGTGTGTGTGTGTGTGTGTTTGCACGTGCCTGCGAGCGCGTGCGCATGCGTGCCTGTGTGTGTGTGTGTGTGTGTGTGTGTGTGTGTGTGTGTGTGTGTGCACGTGTCTGCACACGCAAGCATGTGCGTGCGTGCGTGCGTATGTGTGTGTGAGTGTGCGTGCGTGTGTGTGTGTGTGTGTGTGTGTGTGTGTGTGTGTGTGTGTGTGTGTGAGAGAGAGAGAGAGAGAGAGAGAGAGAGAGAGAGAGAGAGAGAGTTTGTTTATATGCTTGCGTAAAGGACAAATAAGGTTCATAAATTGTCGCTAAACACCACAAATGGTTTTTTTTTTTTTCGTAATCGCACTTTTTTCAGAAGCTGATATTTTTCCCCTCAGATCATGTCACACTTTTATCGTCACAAATATTTATTTTCAATCTAGACCTTCTAAATACGTAATTTGTGACATTAAAAAAAATCAATTTTTCACCACACACACACACACACACACAAACGAGTAAAACGTTTATTTTTGTTGTTGTTGCTAATCCAAACACACTAAAAAGGTGTTAGTTTTAAGGTAGTGCATGCAGTGTTTTCGCCTTTGGCAGTCATGGTACCATAGACAAACATGACTCGCGCGTCTTAAAGAAAAACGCAGCTGAACGGATGCACAAACCGTTGAAACTATGCAGGGAATACTAACAGGCCTAGAGAACGAAAAATGCCCGACGATCAGGCCGCGAGATTAGACAAGACGAGACAGTACGCGCGCATAGACTGTCCAATGGGATGGTCGCACTGACCCATGCAAACACATGGCACCGTAAGTGCTAGGACGAAGAAAGCATGATTTGCGACATTTTCCAAAATGCAGCCTCACTGGCCCCAAAGTATATTTTGCCACATACAGAAGAGAGAGAGAGAGAGAGAGAGAGAGAGAGAGAGAGAGAGAGAGAGAGAGAGAGAGAGAGAGAACATTGAACTTTCGTTTTCAATGCCCATGCCAGAGTTTCTTAGGCGCCGCCATCTTTCTTTCATATCCACCACGGCTGTGCTAGTTTGCTGTGTAGCAAACGTTTGGGATGCAACCAATGACATGTTTTTAAATCGTAATGTACTCTTTCGTTCAAATCTTTTCATTATTTTCCACCTATTTCTTGTGTTTTAGATTGACATTTTGCGTTTCAAGTGACGTCAGGACAAAAATGTTATAGCTCTGAGGATACATATTCGATTGCCAGATAACCACGTGACCAATCGATCGAGCTTTTAATCCCGTTCACAAGATGGCTGCTAGTGTGCAGTCGATGTGTAACTTTTGGAAAAACTTTAACCTCCAAGAGTTACAGGTAAGTGGAAAAATGTTTGTTTTTCAAACAAAATCAAGTCCGAAATGTAAAATGCATTCTCTGACACATGCGTTCATAGCGCCACGAGTATCAGTGTCTCGTGCGGTTTCAAACGCTGTGATGCTATTGATAGAAATATCAGTGGACGTAACGCCGTCAGTAGAATCTGATAATCAATATGGCTATCTGGGATCAGAGCTCTTTGTCTGAGTCCGCATCAGCCGCCGAGATGCGGATGTTGTTCGTGTTGAATTTTGTGCTGTGGTGATGAGACAAAAACGGCGAAGAGGAACTTTGGGGACAAGGCTAAAAGTTTTAAAACTTTCGGGGCGTTCGTGTTGGTCATCGCATCGAGCATCGATGATGGGCATTGTCTGTCCGTTGGTATCACCGTCGTATCAGTGACAGTGAATGTGTGACTGCCTGGACGAGACAGGCGTCATAGAAGTTGCAGGCAGAGAGAAGGGGAAGAAGTCCGCTGCTCTGTGATGAAAGAAAACGAGCTGCAGCAGAGATTTCAGTCGTTCACTGCAGTAGGAAGCTGAGGTAGCTCACCGGTTTGTGATCAGCAGTGAAAAGTGTGCCTCTGTGTGTGTGTGTGTGTGTGTGTGTGTGTGTGTGTGTGTGTGCGCTAGCATTATTTTGTTTGTTTGTTTGTTTGTTTGTTGTTGTTGTTGTTGTGTGTGTGTGATTTTGTTTGTTTTGTTGTTTTTTGAGAGAGAGAGAGAGAGGGGAGGGGGCTATGCACCTCTCACCTCAACACCCCCCCCCCCACGGTCTGTCTGGCTCTCCAGTTCTGAAGCTACTGACGTGTGTGTGTGTGTGTGTGTGTGTTGGTCTGTTATTCATCACTTGATCACTAATTTTCATGTTGCAGTTTATCGTCGTAGCAAGTTGTAGTTTGATTTGTTGATCATAGTTTTTTCTTTGTTAGATTTCAAACAATGCACACATGTATGACGAGCCAGCACATACACTGATACAAACACTGTCTCAAAGAGAGAGAGAGAGAGAGAGAGAGAGAGAGAGAGAGAAGGGGGATGGGTGGTGGTGGTTGTTAGGCTAAAATTGAGTACAGTCAACATGTGATAATTGAAAACATAGAAAACTCTAAGTAAGACCTTTACACTGGAAATGCTGCCCATGACTAGAATAATCAGTATTGTTTTGGACACAAATCTTCAGGCCTGCATGTGCGCTGTGAAATTTGATCTCACAAAAATAATTCTGCAGTTCATTTTATATTATGATTAGAAGTGCTACAATTGAAGTTACAGAAAATTAAAAAAATGTGAGTTGCTGAACCATCTTTGTCAGATGAAATATTGTAGAGTTTTCTTCACAGTTTACATTGTTGGGAAAAAAGAAGAGGAGGGAGCAAGGCAAAGGCAACAGCAGGAGCAGGAGCTCAAAGTTGTGATCCTGTTCAAAGCGTGTTTCATCTGTCTGTTTGATCTGTCTCTGACTCGCTCTGTCTCTCTCTGTCTCTCTCTCTGTATTTGTCTGTGTGTATGAGTGTGTGTGTTTGTGTGTATGTATGTGTGTGTGTTTGTGTTTGTGTGTATGTGTATATATGTATATGTGTGAGTGTGTGTGTGTGTGTGTGTGTGTGTGTGTGTGTGTGTGTGTGCATGCATGCGTCCTCCACTCTACCCCCCACCCTCCCCCACCCCCCACCCCCCCGCCCCTCACCCTGCTCCCTTCTGCCTTTGCCGTCTGCTGTCTTTGTTACTGGTTACTGGTTGATTCCCCCTAGTTTTTGTCTGATGTTCTCCAGATCTGGCATGGTAACTCAGTACACTGGGCAGATCAAGAGTGAAGAACTCTTGTGTGTTGGTGCGAGTTACTGTAGTTGCATTTTAATGCGACTATATGGTAAAGCAAAGCAGTGTGGGGATTCCAAGAGAGTTGATCAGACACGCCTCTCCGTAGGCATTGATGCAAACTAGAAACGTTGTTCTTACTTTCAGCCAGATCTCAGTTTGTAGAGTGTTGGCTTAGACTGAAAATCTAAATGTCCCTGGCTCAGTCCAGGGGGCCAGAATAGCTCAGCTGGTAGAGTGTCGGACTCGTAATCTTGGGGTTGCGGGTTCGCAGTTCTGCCGGGCCGTTTTGGTACAGGGGGATTTTTCCCTCGGAGTTAACATTGGTTCTGACTCCATTCCCCATATAGCCCTTCGAATAAGACTTTAAACCGAGGTTCCTTGTGTGAGTGCACGCACATCTTGCACACACGTAAAATCCCATCACCAACTTTCGGAACAGAAGGCCAGTTTGGCCGTTGGTATGGATGACAAGTTACACATAGCATGCACCTTCCCCAAAGTTGGAGTATAACTGCCTTAATGGCGGGATAAAAAATGGTCATACACACAAAAGTGTCAGAATAATCAGCATGATGATTGTGGACACTAAAAGAGAGAAAAAGAAAGAAGAAGGGTTCAGACACTCTCTCCCCCCCCCTCCCATTTTTTTTTTAACCCCTCTAAGGGATTAGAAGCAGGTGTAGGGTAAAGGTGTTGGGGCAGGTGGGTGAGGGAGGTTGGTACAGGTGAATATGGAGGAAGGAGGAGGAGGAACAGGGGAAACAGTGGGTGAGAAAGCTGGGATGGGAGAAGGGGGAAGGGGGAAGGAGATGGGGAGAGGAGGAGGTGGAAGAAGGGGGTGGGGTGTGTGTGTGTGTGTGTGGGGGGGGGGGGGGGGGTTGAAAAGGAGAGGGAGTGGGAGGAGGATGGGAATGGGATTTTAGGGGAAGGGGGAGGAGGAGAGTGAGAAAGGGGAATGGAGAGGAGTGGGGGAGGAGATAGAGAGAGGGGAGAGGGGTTTAGGGAGAATGGGGTAGGAGGGGGACTGATAAGGGGGATGGTTAGTTTATTTTTTATGATTTTACTTTTTTGTAGACATGCATGAGAATGGCTTTTATAGAAGATTGGAAGAAAGGACTGTGGATTTGGTGGATTGTCAGACAAGAGGAAAAGAGACGAAGTGAGAGAGGTAGAGGATGTGGAAGGAGTTGTAGAGTTTGCAATCAGATGTTATTGATAATTTATTAACTTTAAACTGCATGTATTAATTCCAGAAAAATAACTCTAATATTGATAAGAATAATGTACCTAACACTGTGTGGGTGATTTTATGTTTTGTAACTTCTTGAATACATGTGTACTTTTTCGAAAACATTGAAAACCACTTAATCTTATTATGAAAACTGTGCGCAAGTGTGCGCACACACAAGTGCATGTGCGTGCGTGCGCATGCGCACGCGCACACACACACACACACATCATGAAAACTGTGCGCATGTGTGCACACACACATGTGCATGCGCGTGCGTGCGCGCACACGCGCACACACACACATACATACACACGCGCATGCACGCACACACGCATGCACGCATGCACACACAAAACATGATGCATAGAAAATGCTATTCTTCTCAGGTTTTGATATTGTATACTGTCATTGCACAATACATGTAAAGAAACTGTTCACTTTTGTTTCTTTGTTTGTGAATTGTTTGATACATTTTTTTCAGAACAGTTGCCACCAAAGTTATTACTTCTAGGTTTCAATTTCTGAAATATATATGTACATGCATGTGGCTGATAATCTTTTTTTTTTTTTTCTTTTAACTTTTTGTTTAGTGAGGTAATTGAAATGACGTGTGTGTGTGTGTGTGTGTGTGTGTGTGTGTGTGTGTGTGTGTGTGTGTGTCACTGTGTGTGTGTGTGTGGTGTGTGTGTGTGTGTGTGTGTGTGTGTGTTTACATTTAGATGTACTTGTAAACTTGATATTGAATTGGGTAGACATAAGGGTATGTCAGAGAAACATGCAAATCTTGTACTATGAATGTGCTAGTTAATGAGTTCCATCTTATTTTTCAATGTCCAAAGTTCTTGCCCTCCTCCCCATTCACCTCAGCCCTCCCCCCTTTATCCCTGCCCCCTAACACACACACATTTTTTTTGCTGCAAACCCAGTATTTTCATATGTGAACTTTTGAGTGCAAACAAGTATGTTCTTTTAAGTTTAGCTAGGTATATCGAACTAGGAAAAAAATTCCGATTATGTTCTTATGTAAGCTGGTTTTATTTACAAAGTCAACTTCATTCATAGGACATTTGACCTGGAGGTGTTTCATGTTGGTGTTTGTGTCAGTGAGTTTCTTATCCTTCAAGTCTCAACAAGGGGTTAGAGGATTAAATAGTGTGTGTGTGTGTGTGTGTGTGTGTGTGTGTGTGTGTGTGTGTGTGTGTGAGAAGAGAGAAGTGAGAGAGAGAGAGAGAGAGAGAGAGAGAGGTGTGTGTGTACCTGTGCTTTTGTGTCTGTCAAAAAAAGAATATACTGCCATGTTTCTGGTACATTGATGGGGGTTTAATGAGATCTCCTTTTGAGGTCTACCATTATACAGTTCCGTAGTTTCTTTTTTTTCTTTTAGCACCTGATTACAGTGGAAACTTGTAAAATGGCCATAAAATATCTAAATTCAAATTTGGTCTTTGATCAAGGAGGTGAGTCGTTTTAGTGTTAGTTAAATCTGTGATCTAAGGCAGACACAAACATTTTCTGTTTGAAAACAAAACAAAACAAAAACAAACAAACAAAAAAACAATGAAAATTAAAGGAAGGATAAGTCTTTATGTGGAAGGTTTTTCATCAGCCGTATAGGTTTTCTATGCAGACAGGTGGCCCAAAAGAAAAAAATAGTTTTGTACCGATTGGACTCGGACCAGTTCTTTACACCCATTCATATCTTTTCAAATTGTAGAAGCTGTATTTCGAATTCCATGTGATGTATCGCGCACTGTAAAACCCTCAGGGTTTGGACTTGCATGATGTGAGACATACACACTTTACAGCAGACTCCATGAAAACCTTGTTCAGGAAAGCACCCACCTGATGCGATCTTTGAGTTCCTGAAAGAATAAGCATTTTTCATCCATGGAAGAAAGAGTTTAAAAGCAATTTTAGCGTTTTTTTTATGTAGAAAATCTGTATCAGTGTGTGTGTGTGTGTGTGTGTGTGTGTGTGTGTGTGTGTGTGTGTGTGTGTGTGTGTGCGTGCATTATTTTGTTTTGTTTTTGTTCTTTTCAACATCTGTGTAAAGAATTAACTTGATGAGATGACAGCCCTGATATGGCCCTTTGCGGTTGCCAGGGCTATGAATTGAATCAGAATAGACTGTAATGACTTTTTTTCAACTTCAAGACAACACAGTTTGCGGGAAGCACTAAGTTCCCATTTTTTTTTCTCCCAAGCTGGTATGACTTCACCACAAAAGTCATGACATACATAATCTATTTTTGAATAACTTTATCAAGGTTAATAAATTGTATATATAGAGACAACAGCCGGGGAAGTAATGGCTTTGTGCGTCACAACTTCGAGCATGCAGCAGACGGTCATAACGAGCCATACTTGCGGTGCCTTGTACAAGTTGTAGGACTCGATCTGTATTATAGGCTAAACAAAGGCTTGCTTTATAGAATTTCATTGCTGACAGAAATAGACGCCAGCGTGAATATAGGATGGGGATGCTGAAGATGTCTCATTGGCTGTCGTAGAAAAGAGTTGTAATGACATATGTCTGTTGTCTTTTTTGTAGGACATGTCAAAGAGATGCACAAGGCGTGTTCCCAGTCCTGGAAACTAATCAATGTATTGCGTTACTGACTTTGATTATGGGCCTGAAAGTAATCGGGTGCTGGGCTATTTCAGTGCTTATGCACAAGCATCTTTGTTGGTAGCAATCAATGAGAGACCTTGCCAGAGAATTCTGTAGGGTAAGATTGATTGTGGGCAACAGCCTGAACACACACTCTCACACACACACACACACACACACACACACACACACACACACACACACATCTTTTAGCTGTGTATTAAACGCTTTTCCTTGATCAGATTTAGAATGTCAGCCAGGCTTCTGGCATGAATTTATCCTGGCAAAAAGGCAGTGTTTTGAAAGCCCTGAAGGGAAAGTAGTACATGGACTTGGCACCAGATCAATGTCAGGGAGATGATGAGAATAGAGGCTAGGGTGGAGATGATGGAGATAGAGGCTAGGGTGGAGATGATGGAGATAGAGGCTAGGGTGGAGATGATGGAGATAGAGGCTAGGGTGGCGTGGAAGGTAGGAGCCATAGCAGTGTAAAGTCTTACTGTGGTCTTCTGGAGTGCTGAGCAATAACAACAAAGAATGAACAATCAATGCACAGAAAGGCACACTTGTACTGACACACCTAAAAATGCACAGATGGCATGAACATGTGTGTAGATGTACACAAAAGCAAGCAAACATACAACTCACACACACTCATATATATGCACACATGCGCACACAGATACAGATATACACATGTGTACACATGCACAGACACACACACAACACACACACACACACACACACACACACACACACACACACACACACACACACACACACACACTTTCTCTCTCACACACACACACACATGGGCATGCCAGCACAAACACACACATTTATAGTATACATGCTCAGGCCGACAGACAGACAGACACGCACGCACACACACACACACACACACACACACACACACACACACACACACACACACACACACACACACACACATTTACAGTATACATGCACAGACCAACAACACACACACACACACACACACACACACACACACACACCACACACAGCTAGATGTGCCCCATTGTTCCCCCCTTTAATAGCTGGCCTCCATGTCAC
The DNA here is from genome assembly GCA_033310375.1 of Conus canariensis. NCBI lineage: Eukaryota > Metazoa > Mollusca > Gastropoda > Neogastropoda > Conidae > Conus > Conus canariensis. The sequence continues at coordinate 19,541,489 of CM065739.1, forward strand.
CCGGCCTGGTCCCGCCCTTGCCCTCAGACCTGTGTTGAGGCCAGAGTTTCACTGTTCCAATATTGATCAGTCAAAGGACATGGTGAAAGTGGGCTGTGAAGAAGGCACAGGGAGCTTTTAACTTTTAAAGGGTCAGACAGACAGAAGGCCGACTGGCCTTGCAAGATGCCATTCTTGACAGGAGAAGGGACTGGTAGTAGTGGGAGGGTTGGTGTGGAGAATGGGAAAAGAGGGTGGTGGGTGGGTGGGTGAGGGTGGAATCAATATTTTGTGCGGTGACAATGGATGTATCAGGGCTGGCCCTTGGGGGACTGGAATGTTTGATTCCTTAATCAGGACTCCGAGCAGGAGGAGACACAAATTGAGCGGGGGTATTATTGACTGGCTTGTGATCAATGGACAGTTGTCGGTGGGATGTGTTCCCTAATGGAAGCATTACAGACACCCGCCCCAGTGATATATTGCAGCATCCCTCCCATCGATCCAGCCATTCTCATTGGATTTGTGGCCCTCCCCACTCCCACGTCGTGGTTGTGGTCCTTCCCAACAACACCCTCCCCCCCACCCACCACCACCAGCTCCCACCCCCACTGCCCTTCCCAGTCCACTCCCTCTCTTGCTTGGCAGCGATGGAGACTTTTTGGACTTATTGATCGAAGAGCTAAGCGGCCACACAGGGCCCGTTAAGCGACAGGAAAGATGGAGAGAGATGACTTGCTCGGTTACAAGTGAATAAGCGCTTCTTTAAAATCAGGGAGAGATCAATAGATTTTCATCAGGAAAATGGGATGGGGGGTGGGGGGGTGGGGGGCTCTGCAGCAGGCAGCCCAGCGGAGAGGTGATTGATTTATTGATACGTCACGCTATCGCCGAATCCTCCCTTTGCACCCTCTCACTGGCCGGGCCAGCGTTTTGGGGGCCCACAGCCTCATGATAAATGGATGAGCGCCAGCGCGGGGTCCCAGGGCATCCATCTTCCCCATGGCTTTTCGACCAGTGATAGATTTTTAAGGTCCGAGATGGCCCGCCTATTGGCTCCACCACAGCAGCTCAGCCCTCCGCCCAGGTCCTAGGGAAAGATCACTCTGGCTGCATTGGCAGGGCGGCTGGCTTCTCTCCCTTGGGGGGGATGGCCTGATCTGTCACCCGGCCCCAATTTTTTTTTTGGGGGGGGGGGGGGGGGGGTTAGGGGGTGGAGGGGGTTAGTCTTGCCAAGCTTTGTCTCCCTTTGGTGGTTTTCTTTTTTTTTTTTTTTTAGTGTTGTCAGGAGACCAGGCTGCTGCATAGCGGACTTTGGGGTTGTGCGGCCATAGGAGTTCCGCACTGTCAGGTTTCTTGCTTTCTCCTCATTCATCTGACAGTGCATGGTGATTTGGCTGAAAAACAACCACCACCAGCACAACAATAATTGTGCATGCTGTTCAAAGCATTCCCATAGATGGCTGTATCAGAAAGAAAGCGTGGAAATAAAACGATATTTTTTGTTTGTTTGTTCGTTTGTTTGTTGTTGTTTTGTTTAACTGTAGCAAGTGGTGTGTGTGTGTGTGTGTGTGTGTGTGTGTGTGTGGAGAGAGAGAGAGAGAGAGAGAGAGAGAGAGAGAGTATTTGTGTGCTCTGAAATAGAAGGTAGACAGACATCAGCATGTATGAATACAGCAGCAGACTGCTCCAGATTCTTTCGCCTCAGTCCCCATGGGGACAAGTGGAGTCCTGGCTCCGGGGCCAGATCTGTTCTTTGTCACAGCTCCTCTCTGTGTTACATACCAGTCAGCTGGGTGTGAGGGCAGCTGATAAGAGTGAGAAATGAAAAAAAAACCACCATTGTTATCTGTAATGACAGATAGTCACCATGTATGCAGGTGCCTTGTGCTGTTAAGTTTAATCGGATCCATTAAGCCAAAATTTCCTCGGTAACAACAGCATTATTTGGCAGACCTGAAAAGTGCAATTTTTGTAGCAAATCACAGACAGTGTACACTGCATGTGTTGGTGTGCAAGTTGTGTGTGGATACCCGTAATCAAGTAAAAGGCTTCAATCCAGGCACATGCGTAGATTCATCCACTCTCACGGTGAGTTGGTCATAAAACCAAAGGTTCTTGTACTTTTTCTTCAGCATTTTTTTGGTTTTAATTTTAAATTTTAGATGTTGACATTTTACTCACCAGTAGGAACTGAAGGCCTTCATAGAAGAAGCTCCCTACACACAGGTTTCGACTCTAAACTCTTTACGCTCTGGGGGATCATCTGGTTCATGACTCCAAGATACCCTTCGAGCTGTAAGAAAGTATTTTGGCACTGGCGTGTTTTGAATCGGCACATTCTGGATGACCGAACGTCTCATCAAGACCAAGTCATTTTGTGACAGGTCTCTGGCCCAAACTGATGGAGGATGCCTGTTCTAAATGGAAAAAAAAAAATGCAATCCTTAGCAAGTTCACTGTTGTTGCTTCTCAACTGGATCCAGTAGAAGCTCTTTTCAGGTGTTTCAGCCAAAACATTTTACAGCAAACTCCATGAAAACCTTGTTCAGAGATGTTCCACCTGATGTGATCTTTGACTTTCTGTAGTGAAAGAGATTAACATTTTTCATCGGATCTGAGATTTTATCAGAAGAAAGGTTTTAAGAAAAAAATTTCGGGTGTGTTTGTAGAAGGTGTATTTTATTTAAAGGGTTGTGTGAATGAGTAGGTGTTTTATTTTTCTTTTCTTTCAGTGACTTGTGAGTTGACTTCAGCGCAGTGACAGCCCGAAGCCCTTGTGCAATGGGCCTGACATTGCTACCTAACTGTTGTGCTTCTAAGCTAGACATTACATACTGGACCCCAGCCCCTACTCCAACCTCCTTTAGATTTGCTTTAACTTAGCTGTCTGGCTGTTGCATCAAGGGCTCTAGAACCCATCCTAACTGGATGTACTGAGAGAGTGATAGCCCACAAAGTCCCCTTTATCCAACCTCCATTTGTGGGTTTGCATTGAGGAACCCCTCAGTTGCTGGCTAGACTGGCATTGTTCTCAGCGCTGTTGATGCCAGCCACCTCCAGTCTGCTTTCATAGGACACCCTCAGGTTGCTGGCTAGACTGGCATTGTTCTCAGCGCTGTTGATGCCAGCCACCTCCAGTCTGCTTTCATAGGACACCCTCAGGTTGCTGGCTAGACTGGCATTGTTCTCAGCGCTGTTGATGCCAGCCACCTCCAGTCTGCTTTCATAGGACACCCTCAGGTTGCTGGCTAGACTGGCATTGTTCTCAGCGCTGTTGATGCCAGCCCCCATCTCATGCCCAGTCTGCGTTCATAGGACATCCCTTCAGGTTGCTGGCTAGACTGGACATTATGTTTCCTCAGCGCCTGTTTTGATGCCCACGCCACCTCCAGTCTGCTTTCATAGGACACATTGAGTTCAATCAGTATCATGTTTTTGTTGTTGTTGATCAACTTGAAAATCACTTTTTTTGTTCGCAAAGGAAGTTATGTCTGTACATTTACCTCTAGAGTACTTTGCCTCTAGAGCTGTTATACTCAGTTTGTTGTTGTTGTTTATGTTCTTGTACAGTATGAAGATGTTATTTTTTTTTTTACTAATATTGTTGTGATTACTGCAGAAATTAAACAAAGTTTTTGATTATAAACAACAAAATTTTTTTTTTTAACAAACAACAAAATTTTTACAACCACGAAAAAGATCTATCAGGGCAGATAGGCGTGTGAACCAATGTATAGTTCAGTACATAATTTAGAATGGTTTATTTTTTCATGTCCAAGTGTAGATGCATGTATGAATTTGCTTGTAAACTCAGTGCTGATTGCTGAAACAATTCCAGATATTTCATGTGCAAGGATTGCTTTTGTAGACAAACACAGGCATGCAAAAGTGCACACATTATATATCTCTCTCTCTCACTCTGTGTCCCCCCCCCCCCCCCCCCCCCCCCCCCCCCCCCGAACACACACTCTCCTCTCTCTCTCTCTCCTCTCCTCTTCTCTCTCTCTCTCTCACCTTCACCCACACACAATCATACACTCACACATGCTTGATGAAAATGATTATTTCTGTCTGACTGGGCACTTTCCTCAAAGAAAAAACCAAAGCCTAAGTAATTTTTTTTTTTTGCACATGCATAATGCACATAATTTGTTAGCTTCATACTCCATGGGGGGTCATGGGAATGAAATCTGAGCTAGCCAGACAGTGGTCAGGTTTGGACACTGTCCTGCTCTGTTTTACATTGCCCCAGATGTTGCTGACTGATCACTCTCAAAAGTGTCGTTTTAGCCTGTCCTTTTGACAGTGAAATAAGGGAACTTGTAGTTTTCATGTAGTCCATAGTGACTTATGCTCCATGTCATGTACCGCTCACAGTGAAACATGTCTTTTAGAGTGTTGGGACTTGCATGATGTGAGACATAAACACTTGACAGCAGACTCCATGAAAACCTCGTTCAGAGATGTCCCACCTGATGTGTTCTTTGAATTTCTGAAAGAGATCAAGGTTTTTTCATCAGATTTAAGATTTTATGGAAGAAAAATTTTTAAACAAAATTTCTGGTGTGTTTGGAAGGTGTGTTTTAAAGGGTTGTGTGAATGTCTTTTTTTTCCCCCAAATGACTTGTGAGTTGATTTCAATGCGGTGACAGCCCTGATATGGCCCTTTGCAGTCGGCTGGGCTATAAGCAACTCTCTCTCTCTTGTGACATGATTTTCATCTGTATGGTTTACTTTTTACTTTTTTTTTTTTTTTTTTTCCTTTCTGTCTTTCTTTTTGCTGTCTGTCCTTTTTTCTGCCTTCCTAATGTCTGTCTTTCCATTCTCTTTTTCCTAGGTCTCTTTTCTTTCTTTCTTCCTGACGGTGTTTATTTTCTTTCCTTTTTTTTTCAGTCTTCGCTTTGGTCTTTGTCCCTGAATTGATGTGTCTTACAGTCTTCCTGTTTTGGCTGCCTGTCTGCCTTTCTTGCTCTCCTTCTTCCTTTAGTTTCATTCTGTCTGTCATGCTTCTTTCTGTCTGTCTGGCCTTTCTCTGCTCTCCTTCTTTCCTTTGTTTCATTCTGTCTTGTTTGTTCTTTCTCTGTCTTTCTCTTTGCCTGTCTGCCTTTCTTGCTCTCCTTCTCCTTTGTTTCATTCTTTGTCATGTTCTTTCTGTCTTTCTGTCTGTCCTGCCTTTCTTGCTCTCCTTCCTTTGTTTCATTCTGTCTGTCATGTTTTTCTGTCTTTCTGCCTGTCTGCCTTTCTTGCTCTCCTTCTTCCTTTGTTTCATTCTGTCTGTCATGTTCTTTCTGTCTTTCTGTCTGTCTGCCTTTCTTGCTCTCCTTCCTTTGTTTCATTCTGTCTGTCATGTTCTTTCTGTCTTTCTGTCTGTCTGCCTTTCTTGCTCTCCTTCCTTTGTTTCATTCTGTCTGTCATGTTCTTTCTGTCTTTCTGTCTGTCTGCCTTTCTTGCTCTCCTTCCTTTGTTTCATTCTGTCTGTCATGTTCTTTCTGTCTTTCTGTCTGTCTGCCTTTCTTGCTCTCCTTCCTTTGTTTCATTCTGTCTGTCATGTTCTTTCTGTCTTTCTGTCTGTCTGCCATTCTGCCTCTTTTTTTAATTTCTTTGGTCTGCCTGTCTGTCTGTTTCTGTGTTTTTTTTTTTTTTTTTCTCTCTTTCCTTTGGTCTTTCTTTCATTCTTTCTGTCAGCCTGTTTTCTTTCTATCTTTCTGTCTTAGTTTGACAGCCATGTGTTTGCGTTCCTTCTGAATTTCTTGCCTTTGTGTCTTTCCTTTCTTTTGGTTTTCATTCCTTCCTTGGTTTGCTTCTCTTTTCCTTTTTTCTTTTCTTTTTTTTTTGCACCTGCTTTCTCACCATCCATTCGTACTTTTCTTCTGTCCTCTGTTGTAAGCATAAGTTTAATTTGTTCTGGCAGTGAAGTCAACAGTTACATACCGCCTTGGCTCAAGGCTGTGTCAGGCCAATTGACATAGGCTGGAACACCAAGGCTACATCTAAATGTTATGTTCTGCATAGTTAGGCGGGGATTGTCTTCAGTTGTGACAAGCTCCTAACATAACATTATCAGTTTTCCAAAATCCCCCGAAGTCGGAGTGTGGCTGCCCATGTGGCGGGGTAATCAAAAATGGTCACACACGTAATGGTCTCATCCCCAGTTGATGCATTTGTATCATAGTGTTCAAGTACTTCGGCTGTTTGGATGATCACTGGAGTCTTTTAGCCAGGGTACAACATTAACAACAACAACAACAACAACAACAACAGTTACATAGTTTCTAAAATTTGTTTGTCAGTGTTCAGTTTATATAGATATATATATATATATATATATATATATATATATATATATATATATGTCTCATTGAGCAGATGCACGTGGCAGGTAGCAGTGTTCAAGAATAGACCTTTGACGACATAGCTAGAAATCAGTGATTATTTGTAGGCTAGTGACACTTTTGCATCTTGAATTCTCTTTTTCATTGTAAAGGAGATCTTTTACTTTACTTACAAAGCTGGGAGGAGTTAATTTTTAATAGGCAAAAGAAAAAAAACGATTGAAAGAGAAGAGAGAAGTCTCAAGTTTCACTTTACAAATGTCATGTGCGTTTTCTTTATTTGATTTTTTTTTTCTCCCCTTGTAATTCTGTGTGTGTGTGTGTGTGTGTGTGTGTGTGTGTGTGTGTGTGTGTGTGTGTGAGAGAGAGAGAGAGAGAGAGAGAGAGAGAGAGAGAGTGAAAAAGAGAGAGAGAGAGAGAGAGAGAGAGAGAGAGAGAGAGAGAGAGAGAGAGAGCATTGCAAGAAAAATCATGACAAGTAAGCAAGAAACATAAATATCTATTTCAACAAACAACATGTCTTGAAATGCATTCATGAACATGATGTAGCGCTATTTTCACCCATATTCCTTTTTTTTCAGCTAGGAACTCTGTCAGGCTTGACAGAATAAAATTCAGAGTATGATGTGCAGGTTTTTTGTTTTTTAAATCAACACACAAAAGTAATTATGAACTTTTTTTTGTTGAATTATAGCTATGTCAGTGTGTATGTGTGAGTGTCGTGAATCTGTATGTGATTTGAGCCCAGAATATGCTGGCTGAGCACTGCACCAATTTGAGAAAACCCAGCCCCCCCCCCCCCCCCCCCCCCCCCCGCCACACACACACACACACACACACACCACACACACACACCAACTTTCTTGCCACTTTCCTTTGTTTCCCACCTGTGCTCACATGCACATTCACAGACAGTTGCTATAAATGGTCAAAAAAAAAGAAAAAATCGGAAATGGTTACACATTTAAACATTCCCATATCTGTTGATGAAAATTATAGGCTGTTGAAAACAGCATAGAATATATTGAGTTCTGGTGTCAAAACCTCAAGAAAACAACATATATAAGAAAAGTTGTTGAATTCACTGTTACACTTCCAGCACATTACATCTCTAATTTTCTGCATTTAATTCCTGCAAAACAAAGCTCTTGAAAATATAAATCTGCTTTTTAGTTTCTGCAAAGTGAAGCTCTTGAAAATATATATTGATATGCTTTTAATTCCTGCAAAATGAAGCTCGTGAAAATATGAATAGTCTATGTGGTGAACAGGTCACACATAATCACATTTTATTCTGTTGTCAGAAGATAACATAATTTTTTTTTTTCTCCCAGATTCATTTACATCAAACTATTGTCCAGAAGAAAACTTGTAAGAATTTTTACAGTCCTCCCCTCTTAGAAGAAGTGGCTGAATCTTTAATACATAGTCCCATTATAACATTACCTTAACATGATTTCACTGTAAATTAGTTCAGGACTGCATTTATTCCTTGTTTTGTTCTGGTGTTGTTACGATAGACACACACACACACACACACACACACACACACACACACACACACACACACACACACACACACAACATATATATATATATATTTCTTTTTTGTTGTTGTTGTTATTGTAATTACATACACTTTTTGCTGTTACATGTTGTGAGTGCAGCATTCATAGTTAGCTGGCCTCGTCACCTCTCTTTCTCTCTGCCTCTCTCTTCCCCACTCCACACATGCTAGCACATGCGCAAGCACACACACACACACACACACACACACACACACACACACACACACACACACACACACACAGTGGTACACACTCTTAGACTCACACACACAGACATTCACACACACACACACACACACAACACACACACACACACACACGCACACAACACACACACCACACACACACACACACACACATCCATGCAGTTGAAAAACAAAACAAAACAAAAAACATGCAGCTTACCATGACTGATTTATCCTTTTGCCCCACTGGGATCACTATTCATGCAGAGAATTTTACAAGTTTTCATTTTGTATTACATACTGATCATAAGATATCACTGGCCTGTTTGGAGCCTTTGTACACACACACACACACACACACACACACACACACACACACACACACACACACACCACACACACAAACAAAAGCAAACTCACACACACACACACACACACACACACACACACACACACACACACACACACACACAGAGTGAGAGAGGGAGATTAGGAAGTGGAGGGGAAGGGGGGGGGGGGGGGGGGGGGGGGTGTGTGAACCAAGCTGTGAGAATTGAGAGAATGGAGGAGGTATGGGGGAGGGGAGATGTAGGGCAGAATTGAGAGAGTGGTGGGGGGGGGGGGGGGGAGAAGAAGAGGGAGAGGCGAACTGAGATGGGGTTAATACGGGAGGACTGGGGGCAGGGGAGACACAGAGTGATCAGAAAGGGAAACAGAGAGATGGAGGGGGTGATGAGGAAGGGGGGGGGGGGACTGAGAGAGATGGGGGACAGACTTAGGGAGAGGAAGGGGACTGGGAGAGATGTGGGGGAGGGGGAGCAGAGAGAGGAGGTGGAACAGGGAAAGATGGTGGGGGGTGGGGGGGGGGGACGGAGAGATGGGAGGGGAGAACGGAGAGACGGGGGAAGGGGGAGGGGTTTTGGGGGGACAGGAGATGTAGGGAGGGTGAGTGAGACGATGGTAGCGCGCTCACCTCCCCCCTCCCCTAGAACAATCAAAGGGGGATGCCATGGGCGGGAGAGGTCTCAGAGAGTAAAGGGTGGGTGGCATAGAAGCAGAACTCTTAACTATGAAGTTCACACCAAGGGAGAGGTCTCAGTGCAGTAAAGTGGGTGGGGCATAGAAGCAGAACCTTAACGTATGAAGTTCACAAGAGGGAGAGGTCTCAGAGGAGTAAAGTGGGTGGGTGGCATAGAAGCAGAACTCTTAACGTATGAAGTTCACACAGAGGGAGAGGTCTCAGAGCAGTAAAGTGGGTGGGTGGCATAGAAGCAGAACTCTTAACGTATGAAGTTCACACAGAGGGAGAGGTCTCAGAGAGTAAAGTGGGTGGGTGGCATAGAAGCAGAACTCTTAACGTATGAAGTTCACACAGAGGAGAGTCCAGAGCAAGAAAGTGGGTGGGTGGCAGTAATGCAGAAACTCTTAACGTTGAAGTTCCACAGAGAGAGTCTCGAGCATAAGTGGGTGCAAACAAATCTAGTATGAATTCACGGGGTCTCAGAGTAAGTGAGGTGCATAGAAGCAATTACTATGAATTCACACGAGGGGTCTGAGCAGTAAAGTGGGTGGCATAAAGCAGACTCTTATACGTAGAGTTTCACTCAAAAAAAAAGAGAAAAGGGTGGTGGTGGTGATGCATGTGCACGTAAATCGTACGGAGCTCAAATATGTGATGATACATTACTGCATTCTTCCCAACATACCTTCCATTTGCGATTTTTTCGAGTAGGTTGGGAGTGAGGTGGAGAAAGGTAAAAGGGGCAGTACACCCCGCCCCCCCCTCCCCCTCCACCCACACCCCGGCTTTCCCCATCCATGCCTCCCCCCCCCCCCCCCCCCCCACCACACACCACCCCACCCCCCCTCCGCGTCGCCTGCGTCCCTCTTTTCGTCCTCATGGGCGCCGGCGCTGTGCCATTATAATGATATAATCATTCGCTCTGTCTTCGTCTTCTCGACTGCCACGACTGTCAGTCACCACCACCACCACCCAGTTCATGGTCAGTTTAGCAGCCCGGGGACTTTGATTTGCGTATGACACTGGGGGATGGACGGACGGACACCGGAGAAAAGTTTTTTGAATACGAGACTGCAGAAGATGAAGTGAGTAGTACTCACACTCGCTCAGAAAAAGAAAAGATAAAATTAAATTTCTTTCTTTCTTTCTGCGTACGCAGGCTGATACTACTGCGGACACTGCCTGTATAGACAGGCAGTGGAGTTGTGTGTGTATGACCATTAGATAAAATCAAATGATGAGAACAGAGTGTGGAGAGAATCAGCCTCAGTCTGATCTGACGCATCCCCACATCCCAAAGTGAATGTGAGCGAGCGTACGCAAACCACTGGCCCAGGCTAGTGGTATCTATAGGGCGAGTGCATGCGTGCAAGGAATGTAGCCCAAGGTTCGTTCCACATTCCTTGATGATGTGGGTGACATTGCGTCCATACCCTACTCCCCCCCCCCCCCCACCCCACTACACACACACCCGTGTCAAACACCGCGCAGTTATGGCAGCCCGAGTTGTCTGAAGACTTTTTTTTTTCTTTTTTTTTTTCTTCCCTGATGAACGAATTCGGGGCTACTTCAGAAGGCCGCACGATTATTTTGTTTGCTGGTTCAGTAATGTTTTTTTTTTGCGTTACTTTGGGGACAGAGAAAAACACAGCGGTCAAGATGGGGGAGGACTGTAGACCGCTAGTGGGCGGAGGTTAAAGATGGGCACACAGCTTCAGTGTGCTAGTTACAGTCTTTACCGTTAGGTTCGCTTCCCTCCCTCCCTCTCCACCCCCCCCCCCCGGAGAATTTCTCTTGGGGGGGGGGGGGGGGGGGGGCAAAATATGTTCATACTCCCGTCTTCTCTATTCAAGTCCCTATTGTAAAACTTTAAACTGGCCTCGTGTGTGAACGCTTGTATAACCCTCCCCCAGAAAACAAAGCAGGCAAAACAAAACGAAGAAGAAACTCTAACCACCTCAAAAGAAACAGATGAACAGAACCCACAGAGACCACAAATAACCTGGCATGCACGGCCCATTTTTCAGAGATAAAGAAGGCCATGGTGTGACAGTGGGATGGAGGACACATAAGCATGCGTGGACGCGTTTGCACGCACGCAAGCACGCGCGCACGCACACGCACGCACCAAGCACACACACTGACTGACTAAAACCAGTTTATTGTCAGTTTAAAACTCATGGTTGTACTGACAAAATACGCACGCACATTACACGCGCGCGCGCGCGCGCGCGCGCACACACACACACACACACACACACACACACACACACACACACACACACCATGCACATATACTCTGTCTCTGTCTGTCTGTCTGTCTGTCTCTTACTTAACTCACGCCCTCTCCCTCCCCTAAAATAATACATAAAATGAAGCTCCCCTCTCCCAATTTCCCAGAAAAAGCCCCATGCACGCTTATACCGTGTTTAGCATTACACCCGAAGACGGGATATGGCTTCCTTAGTGGTGCCATTTGAAAAGAATCTTCGTGACTTAAATTCATTCGGAAATGATGACGTATAGGTTATCTTAATCCCATGGTGACGAAACGCATCAGCTAAACTTAACGGAAAAAAAAAAAAAAGGGGGGGGGGGGGGGGGGGGGGGGGGGGGGGAGGTGAATACAGAGTCCTTTGCATTGACTCAGTTTCTCCTTGTGAGAAATAAAAAAAATGTCACCTGATTAAAAAAAAAAAGAAAAGAAAACAGCAACAACAACAGTTGTTGTTGTTGTTGTTGTTGTTGTCGTACCCTGGCTAAGACTCCAGGGATCATCCGAACAGCCGAAGTACTTGAACACTATGGTACAAATGCATCAGCTGGGGATGAGAACATTACGTGTGTGACTGTTTTTGATTACCCCGCCACATGGGCAGCCACACCCCGACTTCGGGGGATTTTGGAGACTGATAATGTTATGCTAGGAGCTTGTCACGACTGAAGACAATCCCCACTAACCATGCAGAGCATAACAACATTTTGCTGTAGCCTTGGTGTTCTAGCCTTGCCAATTGGTCTGACAGCATAACAACATTTTGCTGTAGCCTTGGTGTTCTAGCCTATGCCAATTGGTCTGACACAGCATAACAACATTTTGCTGTAGCCTTGGTGTTCTAGCCTATGCCAATTGGTCTGACACAGCATAACAACATTTTGCTGTAGCCTTGGTGTTCTAGCCTATGCCAATTGGTCTGACACAGCATAACAACATTTTGCTGTAGCCTTGGTGTTCTAGCCTATGCCAATTGGTCTGACACAGCATAACAACATTTTGCTGTAGCCTTGGTGTTCTAGCCTATGCCAATTGGTCTGACACGCATAACAACATTTGCTGTAGCCTTGGTGTTCTAGCCTATGCCAATTGGTCTGACACAGCATAACAACATTTTGATGTAGCCTTGGTACTCCAGCCTAAGGGAAGCAGTTTGATTCTCGCCACAGTGCCAGTTTGACATGACTGTCTCCCCCCCCTCTCCCACACCCACCCACCCCTCTTCCCCCGAGGTTCAGCAGTATAGGACGTACTGTTCAGTCTTCAACAAATACGTATTGGGCATGTATCTTTCTGGATGAGAGACATGGGTAGTGTGTACAGACAGAGAAGTGGAATATATATATATATATATATATATATATATATAATATTATATATATTATATATATATATGTGGTTATGTGGAAGTGTTTTTTTTTTTTTTTTTTTTTTTCTCCTGGTTAGAAACTGAAATGGCTAGTACTTAAGGTTCTTTTCACCGTCTGTCTGTGACATTCGTGTTGGGCAGCAGCAAAAGGGCAGGAAAACACTGTGTGTGTGTGTGTGTGTGTGTGTGTGTGTGTGTGTGTGTGTGTGTGTGTGCGCGCGCGCGCGCGCGGAGATGGGGGAGGGGGGGGGAGGTTGCGTTTTTCAGTTGGTGATAAGATGATGTTGCATAGTGAGTTCGATTTGCAGCGAGAGAGAGAGAGAGAGAGAGAGAGAGAGGAGAGAGAGAGAGAGAGGGTTATGCGAGATACGAGTGCCTGCCGCGATAACTTGCATCCCTCAAAGCGCCTCCCTCCGTCCTGCCCCGTTCCCCACCCTCTGCTCTCCAACCCTTTTCGCTCCCTCCCTCCCCCCCCCCCCAACCACCACCACCTCACACTCCCTCCCTCTCAGTGAAAATCTATCATTCTGATGGGTTGTGCGCGGAGTCTAGTATCCCCCCCCCCCCCCCCCCCCTTTCGCACGCACCCCTCCCGTTAATTCCACTTCGCCCTTCGTTCCTCCCTGTGATCATAGTCTTTGTGGCTTTTTCTCCCCATAGAGTGTCTTGGCAGGGTGTAGTCGGCGGACCCTGTGAAACACAGTTCCGCTTGTTCGCTGGAGAATGCAGGTCAGGGTTCGGGGTTACTGCAAAGGTCAAGAGGTAACAACAAAGTTTGAACAGTTGAAAATTGCCCTGGCTCTGAACAAAAAAATGAATGTGATAAGATGATTTTATCCTGGAATTTAGGGTCAGTAAATTAGTTCAATGCCATTTGTCACCAGAAATAGCTAAGGCTGCATGACTTGTGGACTCCTTGTGTTTCTGTGCCATTGGCAGGGCACTAGGATTTTTGGAGTGAAAAGTCTAGCCGACGACAGGAAAATGAAGGGTCATGTGGATCATGCTTGCATAGAAAAAGAAACGGACATGGGACTAGCCTCAGAGTCAGATATGATATGGGTCAAGGGCTGGACTGTGCGATGGAAATGTTTTGGTACTGGCCGATCTGATTGTAACCGTGGACTTGGACCGAAAAGTCGCGGTTCAGGAGTATGGGTGGAGGGGACCGCACGTGCCAAAAGGGTGAGAAGTGGTGGTGTCTTCGGTGGATTTCAAGTGTTGATACCGTCTGTTGACCCTTCTCATGTGTTGTCTTAGAATGGTTCGGCTTTGTCTACACTCTCTAAGTCAAACCAAATTCTTCTTTTTTTTCCAACCCGACATTGTTTTCATCATTACATTCACCAGCGGCTTTAAAACATTCACAGAATTTTGCTAGCGCAAGATTAAATCAAACTCAATCAAATGAGAGGCTTCGTGAATAGCTGCTTCAGTCTGCGCAGAGCACATAACTTGATGAAATATAACACTGTGGCTGTGAAGATGAAATATAACACTGTGGCTGTGAAGAGTGGTGTGTTGATTCTGCTGTTCCTCACCACTCTTATGACGTAGACCATCACGCCACAATCCTCTGCCACTGCCATTGCCGTCATCATTAACGCGTTGGCCTCTATCCTGATGGTGCACTGGGCGACGATGATGGTTAGCAGGAACAAAGCCCTCCACAATCAGACTGCCATTTAAATAGAAAGCATGTCTTCCGTCGAGCTTGTGGTTTGCTATAGTGTCCCTCTAGGTCTTTGAGAGGTCAGCTGCAACACGCACACCTTGTCTGTCTGGCGTCGTATTCCTTCCTTCCCTGTCACGCAGGACAAGCACACCATCTGACTGTTGGCTGAACTGGACAAACACTGGTCGGGAGTGTGCTGCAGCAGTCTGCTTCCCAAGCCGATGGACATTTTCAGTATCTTGATGGCACCAGGTCTTGTGTGTGAAGTAACCGTTGAGTAGCTGCACAACTATGGTGTGCAGAGAGCTAGCTTCTTCAGCAGCATCCTTCAGTCCATGACACAGAAGATTTGAACGCCAGTCCAACTGCTCACGCCTCTCGACATAAGCTTTCTAACATTTTGAGTCTGGTCTTCCAGTTGTATCGCTGCATTTTCATGGTGCTCAGCTGGTCAGTGTTGTGTCTGATGGGGCCCTCCATGCCCTGCAGCTGTTGAAAGATTTGCTCACAGCTCATTGCAAGGTTGTGCCCCAGAATCTGAAAACGATGCTCAAAGCTCATCTTCATCCTCAAAATTCTGTCCAGCTTCTCCTCACTTGACATTGGCTGTTGTGTAGGATGTTGGGCCATCATCTTGGAGGGGTGTAAAAAAGAAAAGAGTGAGATTTTACATCACCGCACAGTAATAACAAAGTCAATGTCAAGGTTGCAAGAGCAGATGTCACTGATTGTCTGCCTGCAAAACCATCCTCGACAGTTCAAATGCCTGGCGAAACTTGCCGCTTTTCTATACAGCAGCCAAATCAGGGTTCACATAAAAAGACCAGTTCTGACCCAGTGCTGAAAGGCACATGAAGGCATGTTTGTAAATATTTGAATCACTGATCACTTGGTAAAACCGTGTTCAGTTCCTACAACACTACACACACTGGATAAATGTGACCAATACTCAGAAAGTCGCAGGACAGCACTGGGTGACAAGCGAATTTCCAAATACAAATGATGAGCACTGTTCAAATCTCGGTTCCGATGGCGGCCGTAACACATACAAATTATGAGCACTGTTCAAATCTCGGTTCCGATGGCGGCCGTAAACAGTGGTCGCACCATCCACCCAGTTGGGCTCCGAAAGAAAACTGAACTGACAGTCAGCATGCACACAAAACACTCCTCATCAAAAGAACACAACTTCCAACAATTGATCCGCTTCGTAAGATGCCAAGGAAATTCCATCAGAAAACAAAATCCATTGCACCAGATTATTTTGCCGATGCTAACAGCACACAACACACGCAGACGTAAACATTGATGGAAGCAAGTTGTCAGTTGAAATCGTAACCACAGAGAGAGAGAGAGAGAGAGAGAGGGGGGGGGGGGGCGGAGGGAGGGAGGGAGGTATGGCTACACTGTGGCGACCACTCTCCCAAACGAAGAGAAGCCTGAAGCTCACACAGAGCAGTTTGTTGTGACAGTCAGGGAAGTCAGAACAACCTACTCTGAGCGCCTTCAACAACATTGTCATAGTCTCATTCATGGCCACCCCATCACCCAGACCCACCCACCCCCTTTCCCCACGTGCATTAGTAACGAGTTTGGATCCCAGGAGCCAACTGAGAGTCTAGTTGGCGTAGTGGTAGAGCAGCACCGAGTTAGCTGTCAGATGTTGCGAGTTTGAACCCTGCTGGCGCCAAACACGAGCAACGGTTGTCTTTTTTTTTTTTTTCTCCCCATTTTACGCGTTGTCGTTCTGGTGGTGTCATAGTAGTGTTAGCTAGGTCCCCTATGCCCACTGTTCCGGGAAGGTTATCCTGTGTGCTGGCTGCACATAAAAGAATAATGCGCCAAGGCCTTGCTGAAGGAGTCGAGTATTTATAGACTGGCGCAATGAGGTTGTTTTGAGAATTGTTGTTGTGTCTGAAAGTTGATTCTCCTCATTTTCTTTCATATGGCCATCAAGATACAAGCCAGGTGGTTCCGAGCAGACAGATTAAAATCAAAAGAATGGTGACTATTTGGGGGCTTCCAGCTGGCGCAAAGATAGGGAAACGGGTGAGTGCCAAGGCCTGATATGTGACGTCAACAATTGGGAAAGTCATGTATTTTGAAGATTGTTTGTGATTTCATCTGTGGAAATCCCCCAAATCAAGGGAAACAGTTGGTGGAGATGAAAAAATAATAAAGTTTATAAAAAACCTTTTGGTGGTCGTTGGTGGGGAGTTGTTCTTTTGATCAGTTACCAGTTTAACATGAAATGCTGGCTCAAACTTATGGCAGATGTCAAAACGCTGACATGGATGATATAGCACATGGATTATACAGTATTTTCCTGCTAAATCGTCATTGTGCTGTGTGACCTGCCGTACCATCCATCATCCATAGTAGGAGGGGGGGGGGGGGGGGGGGGGGGGAACGGTTAGACCCGAGTCCCTTTGATGAAACTAAAGCTTTGGGGGGGGGGGGGGGGGGGGGGGCAACATTTCTTCGGGCCGCTGGCGATACGAAGGATAGAGTCGCCAAGCAAGGAGTTTCTGGAAGGGGTTGGTAAGGGCTGAGCGTTGGTAGGTGGGTTAGAGAGGGTAAGGTGGGGGTAAGGGGTGGGGGAGAGGTGTTAGGAAGGTGGTGGTGGCGGCGGCGGTGATAGTATGCAGTGATGGAGAGGCAATCAAAGGGATAGTCCTTCGGTTTCCAAGACCTGATTGGTTGGGAACGACGACATGCTTCCCCTGCTCTCCTTCACACCCCCCCCCCCCCCCCCCCCCTCCCCTCCCCCTCTTCCTCATCGCTTTCCTTGCCCCCCCCACCCCCAGCCCCAGGTGGTTGGCGCTCCTTCCTCCGCCGCTCGTGGTGTAATGGGAGGAATTCAATTGCCCAGCGGCGGGTTTTGTTCTTGTCGTCTTTGGGTTGCTACGAAAAAACTAAATCACCCCTGTCACCCCAGTGCTAATTACCCCGCTCTTCCCCCCTCCCCACCCTACCCCCCACCACCCCCCTCACTCCCTACAGCTGAGATCATCCATACCCCTCGGGGGAAAAAAAACAAAACAGCAAAAAAAAAAACAAGTAGGGAAATCTTGTCCCATAATGAGATAATTCCCCGGCCCCCTACCTCCAAAAAAAAGCCCCTTTCAACATGAATGTCCAGCACAAAATGTTTTTAAACAAAATTCAAACAAAGTAGGAGACTTTCCCCCCCCAATTTTTCTCCCCCCCCCTCAAAAAAAACAACACACACAAAAAGAAAAAAAAAAGGGTTGCCCCTAATTATGCCCAGCCCCCGCATATGTATCAGCAGGGATGGAAATGAATAAACGCCCAAAAATTACATTCAAACGGCAGCATACACGAGCAGAAAAACCCAAAAACAGGGACCTCTGATTGATGAGATGAAAAAAATTTTTAGGTGAGGAGGGAAGAGTTTAAAAAAAGTAAAAGAAAAACAAGCAGGGGAAGAAACCCTTTTCCCCCGGAAGGAGAACTACCCCCCCTGACCAACGGGTGGGGGGGGGGTGCTGTCGACACAATCGTCTGGCACAAAGGCCAAGGAAAGCAAACAAGGACACGTCAGGTTAATTAAAAGGTGGTTCAAGCTCCGCCGTTGCATACCCCCCCGCAGGGGACAGTACACCCGCAGCAACTGGGAAAGGGAAAAAAAACCCCAAAAAAAATGCCCCTTTGGAGTCCCTTTTAAATTTGAACCCCGGGTAAAAGAAATTCGTGGATCTGAGAAAATGGCCCCCCCCCCCTTTTAGCCACGAAAATTTTGGGGCCTGCGAGTCCCCGCCAGAGAAAAATCCGCTCTGCATTTTTAACTTGAAAAAGGTTTATGTCTGTCGGTTGTGAGCAAAAAAATTGGGGGAGGGAGATGGGGAGTGGGGG
>CM065739.1:19559871-19569871 GCA_033310375.1 Conus canariensis
TGTAGATTTGAGCTGCCTCCATTCTGTTCTCATATGGCACCGTGAGCTCGATCATGATCAGCTGCTTGGTTGACTTAGAGTGGACTACTATGTCTGGTCTCATGCCACTCTTGCTGATGATATCTGGGTGACTCTTCCATTCTGGGAGGTCTGCAGTGCACTCCCAGTCATCTGCCCCGTCCAGCAGACTCTGCCTGCATGTTTCGAGTGGCACTGTTGTTCTTGGCCATGATTTGCTGCCTCCTGCCGTGAAAATGTTGCTGGTGCTTTTGGAGTCCTGATTTTCCCTTTTGTGGTGTTGGTACTAGCCCAGACTACTTGTACAATCTCTTTGAGCACTTGGTTGTGCCTCCATGTGTACCTTCCTTGAGCCAGGGCTACTTTACATGAGCTTAGGACATGCTCCACTGTTTGTTTTTCATGGCAGAGGGGGCATGCAGGATCGTCTGTTTTCCCCCACTTCACCAGGTTTGCATTTGAGGGCAGAAGGTCATATGCAGATCTGAGAATGAAGCTGATCCTGAGAGGGGCCATGTGCCAAATGTCATTCCAAGTGAGACTTCTTTGGAGTGCATTCTCCCACGTTGTCCATTGCCCTTGCTGGCTCTGCTGGACTGCTTTTTGGAGTCTTTTTTGGTCTTCTTCTTTTCTCATCTCCTGAATCATCGTGTCTCTTTTGACTTTTCCTTTGGCCTTTGACCACCACTCAGTTTTGGTCACCCCCAGTCCTTGTCTGTTGGTCTGTGTGTGTCCTGTTATTTCTCTGATCTTGAGACTTTCTTTTGCAGAATCCATCGCCTCTTGAACTTTCCATTTTCTGCCTGTCTTCAGCTGGGGCTTGATTGCTTCTACCACCTTGTCTCCTGAGTCCTCCAGCATGCTTTGAAGTCTGATCTTCCCTGCTTTGTATTCCTCCAGGATGGATTTCAGTGGTAGTTTCAGCTTTGCTTGGCGACAGTACAGCGCTATGTCAGTCAGACAGGGTGGGACACCAAGCCATTTCCTTGTGAACTTGTTGATTTTGGCTTCCATTGCCTCCACTATGCTGGTGCAGATGTCGTATATCATCAGAGGCCATAGGAGCTTTGGTATCAGCATGAACTGCAGACACCAGACCTTGTATTTGCCAGGGAGCCCACACTGGTCAATGGTCTCCAAGCCTTCCTCCGCCATCTGCTTGGTTTCTTTTGCTCTTTGTGTGTCTTTCAGCGTATCATCATACCATCTTCCAAGGCTCTTGACTGGTTCTTCTGTGACTGTTGGAATGGCCTGGTTGGCAACACTGAAGACCACAGATCCGGCCACTTTTCCTTTCCTCAGTGAGAGACTCCGTGATTTCTTTGGCTTGAACTTCATTCTGGATGAGGCAACTATGTCGTCCAGCCTCTCCAGCACATGACGTGTCTCGTCTTCTCTGTAGTGTCATCCATGAAGGCCTTGAGAGGAGGCATCTTGTATCCATCGCCAAGGTCTGTTTGTCTCGCGTTGTTTGTTGCTGCTTTCAAGATGAGTTCCATTGCCAGCACGAACAGTATTGGGGAAATTGCACAGCCCATTGCAATACCCACTTCCAAGTTGATCCAGTCTGTTGTGTACTCCTTGGTAGAGAACCGCATTGAGAAGCCATTGAAGTACTTTTTGAGCATGTCGCGGATGTTCTTTGACACTGGGAGCAACTGTATCATCTCATGGGGCACAGATCCATATGCGTTTGCCAGATCAAGCCACACTACGTCCAGGTCTCTCTTTTCTGTTTTTGCTTTTTGGATTGCGTCCCAGATCATTGTGGCGTGTTCTACACAGCCAGCCACGCCTGGGATGCCACCTTTCTGGACTGACACATCCAAGTACTTGTTTTCCATCAGGTACTTGGTCAGCCTTGCTGCCATGACAGAGAAGAAGATTTTCCCTTCGACGTTCAGTAGTGATATTGGCCTGAACTGGCTGATGTCACTTGAGTTTTGCTCTTTGGGGATGTACACACCATCTGCCGTCATCCACTGGCCGCTGATCTTCTGGTTTCTCCAAGCCGATCGCAGCAGCCTGTGGAGCCACTCCAGCACCTTGGGACATTTCTTGTAAAGCTGGTAAGGTATTCCGTTTGGCCCTGGTGATGATTTGGCTCTGGCTTTGTCGACCACCTTCTTGATTTCCGCCAACGTTGGAGGCTTGCCATTGAACTGTTCCTCAGGGTTGGTTGGCCACACCAGCCCTTGAATGTCGAGTGGTGCTTTGCTCTGTGGGTCAGAGTATGTTTTCCTCAGATGCTGCTCAAGAACTCCTTTGTCCACACTTAGGGTCCCAGATTTTGGCTGCTCAAACAGTGTTCTGGCAAACTGGAAGGGGTCTCTGAAGAAGCGCTCTTGTGTCTTCTTCTTTTTGCTCTTCCTCTTCCTCGCAGATTCCGCTTTGCTGAGGGCGCTGTGTTTTTCTTTCAGGTCTTTCCACAGTTTTTCCAAGCCTTGTTTTTCATCTGGCAGTGCGGTCTTCATTTGCATCTTGAGGTTTTTCTTTTGGACCCTGATCTTGTCCATCTTTTCTTGGCGTCTGGATTTCTTTGGAGGTGTTTTCTCTTTGGGTAGTTTTGCTCCATAGGCGTCTCTACATGTGGCATACACAATGTCCCCATGTGTGGCTAGTTTGTGTTCCAGGGTGCTTTTCCCTATCAGTGCATCGAGTCTTTGGACGATTTTTGCATCCAGTTTCTCCCAATCTTCAGTTTCGTTTGCTCGTGGCAGGTTGAGTTTCAGGCGCCTGGCATCGAGGGCCTGTGCAAATTCCTCATCCGAACCAACAGCGTGGATGTCCTTGGCACTGTGGTTTAAATCCTGGCCTTGGTCTTCCGACGTCTTATCTGCTGATGCAGTGCGCTGCTGCTCATTCAGATGAGTCTTCACACATCCCATCTTTGTTCTGTGGATCTTCATGCCACGGGTGGTAGCGAAACGCTTTCCACAGACACATGGATATTCCATTTGGTCCATGTTCATAGTCCGTTTGGGATTTGCAGTCACGATTGGTTGAGCACCGATGGATTCATCATTCTCTCCCCCTTTCGGTGAATCCTGGGAGCATCTTTTCCTTTTATTCTTAGTAGCCACATGTTTAAGGCAAAGTGGGGAGCCAGCCCACAGAGCCCTTGGTTCTGGTCTTTCCCAGTGTCCTCCGGTCTTTCCCGGACGTCCTCCGGCCTATTCCCGGAAGTCAATGGTTTACCCATGCATCAGTAGAAAGAAACTCGTGGAGAGCGTGGCAGCAGAGAGTCCTCAGAAGAGAAGCCCCCTTCAAGCAAGTGTTTCGGCCCTTATCTCCTGACACTCTAGGGGGGTTGGGCCACACCCGGTTCATGACTCCGGATGTCCCTCTGCTGCCCCTTTACGAGCAGAAACCAAACACAGGTGACCTCTGATTGATTGAGATGAAAAAGAATTCTTAGGTGAGGCGGGAAGAGTAAAGCAAGTAAAAGAACAAACAAGCAGGGGAACGAACTCTTGCTCCCCTGGAAGAGAACTACACGCCCGTGACTCCAAGCGGGTGGGGGCTGGCTGCTGTCGACACAAATCGTCAGGCACAAAGGCCAAGGCAAAGCAAACAAGGACACGTCAGTTAATTAAAAAGGATGGTTCAAGCTCGCCTGTCTGTAGACCCCCCGCACATGACACACGACACAGCACAACTGGAGAAATGAACAAACACCAGAAAGATCGTCCCCTACTTGATACGTACCCTTTAAAACTTTGAACCCAGGGTAAGAGAACATTTCGTGATATCTGAGAAATGGTGACACCACCCCTTTTTAGCAGCACTGAATCAGGAGGCCTGCGAGCTCCCAGCCAGAGAGAACTCGCGGCTCTGCACTTCTACATCTCTGAAGCGTGTTTCATGTCTGTCGGTTGTGATCAAAACATTGGCGGGAGGGAGATGGGGAGTGGGGGAAGAGCAGGACCGTTTATTGGATCATGATGACGTGCATCACTCCCAGTCCCACCTCTCCAACTGTGCATTGAAAATCATTACTTGCTGTGAAAAGTGTATAAGTGTGTACGCGTGCGCGGCGCGCGTGTGTGTGTGTGTGTGTGTGTGTTGTGTGTGTGTGTGTGTGTGTGTGTGTTGTTGTGCACGCGCGCGCCGTGTGTGTGTGTGTGTGTGTGTGTGTGTGTGTGTGTGTGTGTGTGTGTGAGATATTGACTTGTAGCTCTTTCTGTTTGTCTCTGTCTCTCTTTCTCTGTCTGCCCCCCCCCCCCCCCCCCCCTATTTGTCTGTCTGCCCCGCGCTCTCTCCCTCTTCCTCACTCTTTCTTTATCTCTGTCTGTCTGTCTGTCTGTCTCTCTCTCCCACCCTCCTTCACTTGCTCTCTCTCTCTCTGTGAGTGAATGAGTGAGTGAGATTGTGTGTGTATGTGTGTGTGTTTTTTGGGGGGGGGGGGAGAGAGAGAGAGAGAGAGAGAGAGAGAGAGAGAGAGAGAATGACAACCCTGTGTACCACCACGACACAGATGTAAGAAAGCAAGCACACACCAAAAAGAACACCTTGTAAGTATGGCTGTGCTGTTACAAATATTGCAAACCTAGTGTTATGTTATATATACGCGTGGATTGGAAACTTTTCTTCCCATGTACTCTTGCATACGGTTGCCCTCACCCTCCCATTTCTCTGTCTCTGTCTCTGTCTGTCTCTCTCTGTGTATGTTTGTCTTGTCTGTCTGCTCCCTCCCCCCCCCTCTCTCTCTCTCTCTCTCTCTCTCTCTCTGTCAGATCACTCTTTTTAAAGTTTCAAAACAGGGGCGTTACATTTGAGTGTGAAAAGTTGGTCAACTATGCCATGGCAAAATAATAACCTTTATAAGATTCGTTTACTTGTGATTCATTTCAGAACATCACACTTGACGCATATTTTGTGAAGGTAAAAAAAAAGTTTAGAATAACACGAGTTTTTGTTTGTTTGTTTGTTTGTTTTCTTCCGAATGGTTTGACCGTATAGGTTGTCCCTTTTTGGGGAGCGTCTGGCGTCACTTCTTGCTGCTCGTTCAGCGATTCTCATTGCCTGTTGAGCTGTGTGTGTGTGTGGTGGTGTGTGTGTGGGGTGTGTGTGTGTGTGTGTGTGTACGCGCGCGCGCGCGCGCGTGCGCTCAAGAGCGGGGGGAAAAGAGGTGTGTGTGTGTGTGTGTGTGTGTGTGTGTGTGTGTGTGTAGTGATAATAGAGTAGAGCGCGCTGGCCTCCCTCTCCATCTTAATTGAATGCCACGAGTGTCAACCCCCCCCCCCCCCCCACACACACACACACACACACACACCCTCCCCAGCTTCTTGCTCTGCCACGCTCTCCACTCACTCCTCTCCTCTCTCTCTCTCTCTCTCTCATTCTGGTCTTCCCATCAGCCCCCCCCCAACTCCCCCCCCCCCCCCCCCCCCCCCCCCTCTCCGTCCCCGTCCTCTCAGTCTCTCTCAGGCGGTCTGATCGCATTTCACGGGCCATTGCTGTTCAGGGGATTTAGCAACCGATTTCTGTCTTCCTCTCTTCCGTTGCTTTTTGGAACAGCTTTGTGCTTTCTGTCCCTACCCTGCCTAGCCCCTCCCGCCACCCCCCGTCCCCCCCTCTCTCCGTCCCTCACCCCCCCCCCTCCCCAAGATCACCCTTCCACCTACTCATTTCCAACTGACACCCCCCCTCCCTCTCTCCCTCTGGCATTTGCCTCTCTGACTGCCTCCTGACTGCTGTTCAATTTTTGGAATGTTGAATTGTGTGCTTGTTTGTCAGTCGTCGGCTACGTTCTGCCATGCTATACTGACAGTGATTAGGGTGTTGATTTTGATATCATGCGCGTGTACACACACACACCACACACACACACACACACACACACACACACACACACACACACGCACACACACATACCGCGCGTGCGCACACACAATCACACACACAACCGCGCGTGCGCGCGCACACACACACACGCACGCACGGACGCACGCACGCACGCACAGTCACGCACACACACATACACACACACACACCACACACACACACACACACACACACACACACACACACGACACATGCACGCACACACACACATGACACACACAAGCACGCACACATAGAAACACATCACGAGAGAGAAAGAGAGAGAGAGAGAGAGAGGGGGGGGGACGGAGGGAGAGAGAGAGAGAAGGGGGTGCAGGTGAGAAAGGGTGAGAAAGAGAGAGAGAGAGAGAGAGGGGAGAGAGAGAGAGAGAGAGAGAGAGAGAGAGAGAGAGAGAGAATGTTGCTTATAGCCCAGCCGACTGCAAAGCGCACTATCATGGCTGTGGAGTTGGAGAGGGACGATGATATTACAATAAAAGCGTTTTCGCCATTCTGTTGGTGGAACTGGGGAAATTAAAAAAAAAAAAAAAAGGCGAGGGGGAAGGAGAAGCAACCGCCCCCCCCCCCCCCCCCCCCCACACAACACACATACGCGTGCGCGCACGCTCTCTCTCTCTCTCTCTCTCTCACACTCCCACCACCATCCACACACACACACACACACACACACACACACACACGCTCTCTCTCTCTCTCTCTCTCTTCTCTCTCTCTCTCTCTCTCTCTCTCTCATAAAGGGTTGTGTGAATGAAGTTTTTTTTCTCCTTGTTTTATTTTTAATGACACGTGAGTTGACCTCATCGGGGTGACAGCCTTGAAATGGCCCTTTGCGGTTGGCTGGGCTAGACTGGAAGCAACAGGACTTTACCGCACACACTCATACACGCACTGTCACCCACACATGGAGGTGAGGTACCTTGTTCCCTCGTTTCTGCACTTCCTGTCGTATCTGCGATAGATCGAATGTGTGTCACGTGGGATTTGAACATAACACGCCTAATGGCGATTCGCCGTAGGACACGCCTTTCCGATGTTTCCGTTTGTTCCGGCGTCTGACTTAGTAGTAGGATTGAACAACAATACGATCCCCCCCCCCCCCCCCCCCCCTCCATTGGGGAATTTCTTGTCTTTCTTTTTCTGCGTACGCAGGCTGATACTCCTGCGGACACTCCCTATATGTACAGACAAGTATTAATCCCATCTACCCTACAAAGGGAGTGGAGTTTTGTGTGTATGACCGTTTTTTATATCCTGCCATTACGGCAGCCACACTCCATCTTCAGGGAAGGTGCATGCTATGTCTAACCTGTCATCCGTACCAACGGCCAAACTGGCCTTCTCTTCCGAAAGTTGGTGATGGGATTTTACGTGTGTGCAAGATGTTATGCGTGCGTTCACACACGGAACCTCGGTTTGTAGTCTCATTTGAAGGACTGTGTGGGAAATGGAGTCAGAACTAATGTTAACTCCGAGGGAGAAAATTCCCCTGTAACGAAACGGCCCGGCGGAGATTCGAACCTGCAACCCTTGGATTACGAGTCCGGCGCTCTACCAACTGAGCTATTCCGGCCCCCATAATAATACGATTGTTCCCCCCCCCCCCCCCTTGGGGAATTTCTTGTGGATTTGTTTCCCTTCTTCTTCAGACTTTCAAAACAGTCGATCCGCGAGGTGTGTGTCCGGATTTCTTGATCGACTTGTCCGATTAGCACGTGCCACTGTCAGTCAGCCTGTGTTGACGCCAACATGGACTGTCCTGGAGACAAAGAGGGGGGTGTGTGTGTGGTGTGTGTGTGTGTGTGTGGGTGGGGGGGGGGGGGGGGAATGAGTCGTTGTCGGAGAGGGAGGGACTCGGGGGGTTAAAGGGATTAAACTCGGGGTTGGGGAGGGGAGGGGAGGGCGAGGGCGAGGCGGGAGGGGGGGGGGGGGGGGGAGAAAAAGAAAAGAAAATGGAAGTGTGTAAGCACGTACCGATTTCGTCCTCAGACTCGAGGAACACGCCATCTCTCTCTCTCTCTCTCTCTCTCTCTCTCTCTCTCTCTCTCTCTCTCTCTGTCTCTCCCTTTCCCTTCTTCTTCTTCAACTAAATATAAGTTTTTACCTACAATAAATTTGGGGAGGTGTGTATAACATATGTAGTCCGTAGTTGATTTGATACGTCGAAACAGGAAAAAATTGTTAGGTATTCAGTTTTCTTTCGGTGAAATGGTGAATGTAGAAACGGGAAACCGCGAAAGCTGTCGGCCCACCTTCCCCATCCCACGCACGCACGCACGCAAACACAGACACACACACACTGACACACACGCGCGCGCGCACGCACGCACACGCACACAGCACACACCAAGAAGGAGAAAAATACAGGCCCTTCAGAAAGGATGAAGGATGAGTTTTCGGGGGTGGGGGGAAGGGGTAAGGAGAACGGGACTGTATGGAGGAAGGGGATGTGAGGGAATGTGGGGTGGGGGGTGGGTGGGTAAGGGGGGGGGGCGGCCTTGACCAGTGGTTTCAGGACCGCACCTGTCTTTGTTCCCCTCCCCACTCCCCGCAGGTCTGCGGAATGAAAGGGTACCCGTCGGCTGGGTGGAAAGGGGATTGGGGTGGGGGGGGGGGGGTAGGGTGTTGAAGGGAGGGAACGAGTAGTAGGAGAGGAGACAAACTGATGGGAAGAGGGTGTAGTTGGGGGGGGGGGGGGGGTGCGTGGATAATGCAGGGGGTGGGGTGGGGGTGGAACCTAGTGTCATGTTTTAAGGGGCTGAGCGAGGATGGGAAGAAGTGCAGAGTAGGATTGGAAAAAAAAGGGAGGGGGGAGGGAGCAGGGCAGAGAGAGAGAGAGAGGAGAGAGAGAGGTGTGTGTGTTGGGAGATGTGGATGTGAAGTGGGGTGGGGATACTGACGGAAGAACGATGGGGCAGGTAATGAGAGAGAGAGAGAGAGAGTGGGGGGGTGGGGGGGAGAGAGAGGAGGGAGAGGAGAGAGAGAGAGAGAGAGAGGAGAGTTGGAAGATATGGATGGAAATGGGGTGGGGATACAGAACGGAAGAACGATGGGGCATGTAATTAAGAAGAAAGAGTAGAAGAAGAAGAGAGAGAGAGAAGAGAGAGAGAGGAGGGGCGTATGCTAAAAAGTTGTGGTTACTCGGTGGTTGGATTGCACAGATCAGGACGGCCGAATCGCGGAAGCCGTAGATCGACTAGATATTGAGATGTTATGGCAGTGTGGTCTGAATTGGGCAGTCCCAAATGGGAGGGTTTATAGGGGGCATACTGATAGTATAGCAGCTTCTAGAGCGTGCATCCTCTTTTCTCTTTCATTGTTTTGTTTGAATAAATAATACTCAGCAGATACCCCCCAATGAGTGAATGCGCCGTGATTGCTTGTGCGTGCTTCCGTAGCTCTCCGTTAATCTGCGTGAACCACCTAGCCTGTATGGAATGCCAAAGAGGGGGCATGGTAATTGGGGGGGTAACTTTCAGAACGAGGTCAATTTAGAACAAAGAATAAAAAGCATGGAATAAATTTATCGGGAAACTTATCAAGGCTTTGTTATTTACTTCGTGGTTGTGTTACCTACAAGGGGATATCACAGGAGAGACGGAGCCTTTTCAAGACGGCGGCTTTCCAAGGCGGGGGTACAGCCGGCCCTCCATACGATATTCCGAATGAATGGCTGCTCGCCGTCAGTATTGCAGATCTCACTTAAAAAGCAGTGAAAAGTAACTCCACTGACTGTTGAAAGGTTTCTAATCTTTGCCCGAAGGAATTGAGCTTGCAATCCAAATAAATTGTGTAACTGCAATGCCACACAAATGGAACTACAATGCCACACAAATGGAACTACAATGCCACACAAATGGAACTACAATGCCACACAGATGGAACTCAATGCCACACAAGATGGAACTCTATGCCACACAAATGGAATACATCACCAAATGGAACTGCAATGCCACACAAATGGAACTAACAATGGCCACACAGAATGTGAACTACTATGCCACACAAATGGAACTCATGCCACACAATGGAACTACAATGCCACACAAGGAAACATACAATGCCACACAGATGGAACTACAATGCTAACACAGCAATGGAACTACAATGCCCATACAACAAGATGGAACTCACAAAT
>CM065739.1:19574871-19599871 GCA_033310375.1 Conus canariensis
CCCCCTTCTCCCTTTCCCTCTTCCCCCGTTCTGTGTAGGGGTAGATTTTGCTAAGAAGGTTGTCAACTCTCTGGCGATTGGTGTCCCACTTGGGTCAAGCTTGACCTGTGGACATAATGGTTACAGCAGGGCAAAAACAAACCGGCCCCTACTCGGATTTTCGCCGTTTCAGTTCGCAGCGGTTGTTAGTATGTCACTAAATACACATGCACACGGGATCCAGATAGTTCGATTGCTGAGGTCTGTGCATTCCGACAGCCTCAGAGTGAACTGACTGCTGAGGTCTGTGCATTCCGACAGCCTGCCTCAGTGACCTGACTGCTGAGATCTGTGCATTCCGACAGCCTGCCTCAGTGACCTGACTGCAGAGATCTGTGCATTCCGACAGCCTGCCTCAGTGAACTGACTGCTGAGATCTGTGCATTCCGACAGCCTCATTGAACTGACTGCTGAGATCTGTGCATTCCGACAGCCTGCCTCAGTGAACTGACTGCTGAGATCTGTGCATTCCAACAGCCTCAGTGACCTGACTGCTGAGGTCTGTACATTCCGACAGCCTCAGTGAACTGACTGCTGAGGTCTGTACATTCCGACAGCCTCAGTGAACTGACTGCTGAGGTCTGTGCATTCCAACAGCCTGCCTCAGTGAACTGACTGCTGAGATCTGTGCATTCCGACAGCCTCGGTGAACTGACTGCTGAGGTCTGTACATTCCGACAGCCTGCCTCAGTGAACTGACTGCTGAGGTCTGTGCATTCCGACAGCCTCAGTGAACTGACTGCTGAGGTCTGTGCATTCCGACAGCCTCAGTGACCTGACTGCTGAGGTCTGTACATTCTGACAGCCTCAGTGACCTGACTGCTGAGGTCTGTACATTCTGACAGCCTCAGTGAACTGACTGCTGAGGTCTGTACATTCCAACAGCCTCAGTGAACTGACCGCTGAGGTCTGTGCATTCCGACAGCCTCAGTGAACTGACTGCTGAGGTCTGTGCATTCCGACAGCCTCAGAGTGAACTGACCGCTGAGGTCTGTGCATTCCGACAGCCTCAGAGTGAACTGACTGCTGAGGTCTGTACATTCCGACAGCCTCAGAGTGAACTGACTGCTGAGGTCTGTGCATTCCGACAGCCTCAGTGAACTGACTGCTGAGGTCTGTGCATTCCCACAGCCTCAGTGAACTGACTGCTGAGATCTGTGCATTCCCACAGCCTCAGTGAACTGACTGCTGAGGTCTGTGCATTCCCACAGCCTCAGTGAACTGACTGCTGAGATCTGTGCATTCCCACAGCCTCAGTGAACTGACTGCTGAGATCTGTGCATTCCCACAGCCTCAGTGAACTGCCGAAGTAGCTAAAACAAACGAACAAACAAAATAAAGCAAAACAAAACAATGACAATGCTATTCATCGACAGTGAAGCGGAATGTCCGAGATCAGGGGCCGTACTTACATGTCGTCGGTAAACTTACTTCTACAACGAGATTAACTCCTGGGTACAAACCCTGTGGGTACAGCGCATTCTACTTCCGTACCTATATCCTCTGGGTTTTGTCTCGGTTTCTACCTACGAAGTATCTAGAAAGTAAAGGGTGAAAGGTCAGATAAAAAGAGTGATTCTCTTCTGCGCATGTCTTGAATAACCGCCAACCTTATGCGCATGCCCACAATCACGCTGACACAGACACACACAAAGACTGAAAAAGCGGCTTAACTAAAACAAGTTCGATAAAACTATTAAAAGGCCATAAACATGATGAAGTCACACTCACATGCACACACACATACACACACTGACACAAAGTAACAGTGACACACACAGGCACGAAGACAGATTTAGCCTACCCCCACACACACACCAAGAGCTAAGCCAACTATCGTAGCAGACGAACCTGGGAGCTATAGACACGCTTGTAGAGCAGGGGGCCGAGTTCCGTGTCTCAGTCTGTGCAAATCAAATTCAATGTCTTCTCGGAGAGTGTCTGTCTGGCGGAAGATGTTGTGACGACGAAATCTTAACTTTGCGTGAAGTTCGTGATCATTGAACGTGTCCAATGGCTTTGTTTTGATCTAACCCAGGGCGAACTCATGCCCTATCCTCGTTGTACGTTACCCACCCCTCACCCACTGCAAACCACGAGGTTAAAGGTTACTCTCGACATATGGATCTGCAAGTAACGGACCTTCGCGCTTACAACGAGGTAGTAGGTCACTTCCCCATTACCGACATGTAAGTACGGCCCCAGGAGAGGTGAGTCTTTTGGCCGTGGCTTAAGCGCGCAGGGATTGCGTCCCTCTGTTGGGCGCGCGCGCGCGCGCGCGCGCGCGCGCGCGGTGTGTGTGTGTGTGTGTGTGTGTGTGTGCGTTTAAGTGTGGTGTTTGTGTGTGTGTGTGTGTGTGTGTGTGTGTGTGTATGTGTTGACGTCTGAACGTATTGACATAATGTTTTTATGTGTGTGTGTGTGCGTGCGCGACACAGTCACATGTATGTATGTGAATATGTGTCTATTAAACGTGTGTGTAAATGTGTGTGTATGTGTGTGTGTGTGTGTATGTGTGTTTGTGCGTGCGTGCAAGCGCATTTGAGTATGCTCAGGCAAGGATCTGTGAGCACATGCAAACAGGTGCGTGCGCATGCGTTAGAAGCATAGATTGGCAGTTTTTAGGTAGACATGTGGGCGTGCAGCAAGTGATGATGGCTGACTCCGCACACACAGAGACACACAGACACAGACAGACAGACAGACAGACAGACACACACACACACACACACACACACACACACACACACACACACACACACACACACACACACACTCGGGAGTGGTTTTAGACAGTGTCGGAGTATTTAGTTCATGTTGAGCTAAAGAGCTATGGGGACTTTCAACTTTCACAGAAAAGTCGTTTCGGGTAGGAGAAGGGTTGGGATGTGACAATTGAGGTGGAGAAGAGGGGACGGGTAGGGTTGGGGGTGGGGGAAGAGCAGGGATGAAGAAAGGGTAGTGTGGGGGGAAACTAGGGAGGTGGTGTTGTTGGTTGGTTGGTCTGTGCTGGTACTGACACTCAGTCAATGGCTCTTTCTCTGTAAGGGTAAGGTAATACTGTGTATAACCCAGTCTGTGCTGGTATTGACACTCAGTCGATGGCTCTCTCTGTAAGGGTAAGGTAATGTTGTTTATAACGCAGTCGACCGCGAAAGGCCATGTCAAGGCTGTCACCGCGTTGAAGTCAACTCACAAATCATTTAAAGAAAAAAAAAAAAAAAAAAACAACGAAAAACCAGACGAACGAAAAATTTGCTAGACTTTCATCAAAAAAAAAAAAAAGAAACCCTTCTGAAAACACACTGGAAATTTTGTTAAAAAAAAGAAAGTTTCTTCCGTAAGGCTTTGTGCCATGTGAGTATTGATGTCGATCGATAGGTTAGTCACTGGACAGTGGAGCACGTCAGACATCACAACAGAAGATGTATTATTATTTTTCTAGGATGGAAGCGTAATCATACCACACCTTCTTTTATGGCTGAGAGAAATTCAGTGGGAAGTTGGTTCACGGGATTTGGGGGTGGATGGGCGGTGGGGGTGGGGGTGCGGGTAGAAGAATCGGCGATAAGACACCCAGGGAGATGCGGGGGGGGGGGGGGGGGGGGGGGGGAGGGGGGGGGAGAGAGGAGGAGAGAGAGAGAGAGAGAGAGAGAGAGAGGATGTGGTCTGTGTCTGTGTGCGTGTGTGTGTGTGCGTGCGCGCATGAGATAGAGATAGAGAGAGAGAGAGAGAGAAAGAGAGAGAGAGAGAGTAGGCAACGACATCTGTCAATGATTTCCTGAGTTTCCAAAGTTGAGGGCCAAAAAGTGTGTGCCGAAGTATGCCAATCATAATGATGGGGAAAATGGGGATTGGAGCTAGAGGAAGCAAACAGAAAAAAAAAAAAAGATTTGGTGAAAAGCAGGTAATAATGGGCAGTCAGCGAGAATGGAAAAAAAAGAAGAAGAAGAAACGAGAACGGAGAAGAAGGAAGAAGAAGAGAAGGGGAGAGAAGGAAGAGAGGGAGAAGAAGGAAGAGAAGGGGAGAAGAGAGAAGGAGAAGAAGGAGAGAAGGGGGAGAAGGAAGAGAAGGGGAGAAGAAGGAAGAGAAGGGGGAGAAAGAGAACGGAAGAGGAAGAGAGGGGAGAAGAAGGAAGAGAAGGGGAGAGAAGGAAGAGAACGGGGAGAAGAAGAGAGGGAAGAGGAAGAGGGAGAAGAAGAAGGAAGAAGAGAGAACGGGGAGGAGAGAAGGAAGAGGAAGCGGGGAGAAAGAAGGAAGAGAACGGGGAAAAGGAAAGAAGGCGGGGAGAAGGGGAGAAGAAGGAAAGAAGGGGGAAGAAGGAAGAGAACGGGGAGGGAGAGAAGGGAAAAGAAGGAGAGGAAAAAGGGTGAGAAGAAGAGAAGAGAAGAGGAGAGAAGAAGGAAAGAGAAGGGAGAGAAGAAGGAGAGAAGGGGGAGAAGAGGGAGAAGAAGGAAGAAGAACGAAAGGAAAGAAGGAAGAGAAGGGAAAGAAGAAGAAGAAGAAGAGGAGAGAAGAAGAGAGGGAGAGAAGGAAGGAGGAGGGGGAGAAGGAGAGAGAAGGAGAGGGAAGAAGAAGGAAAGAAGAAGAGGGAAAGGGAAAGAGAAGGTGGAGAGGAAGGAGGAGGAGAGAGGAAGAGAGGAGAAGGAAAAAGACGAAGAAAGTGGAGGATGGGAGAGAGAAGGACGAGGAGAAGGAGGAAGAAGAAGGAAGGAAGAGGGAAAAAGGAGAAGAAGATGGAAGGAAGGGAAAAGAAGAAAAAAAGAAGAAGGGGAAAGGAGAGGAGAAGAAGAAGAAAAGGGAGAGAAGGAAGGAGGAGGAAGAAGAGAATGGCAAGGAGGAGGGGAAGAAGAAGCAGAAAGAAGAGAGATGGAGAGGAAGAGGAGAAGGAAGAGAGAGAGAAGACAGAGGAGAGAAGAAGCAGAAAAGGTAGGAAAGAGAGGAAGGGGTGGAGAGAGGAGAAGGGAAGAGAAGGAGGTAGATGGAAGAAGAAAAGAAGGTAGAGAAAAAGAAGAAGAAGAAGTGGAGAATGGAGGAGCAGAGGAAGAAGAGGTTGGAAGAAGGAGGAGGAGGAGGAGGAGAAAGAAGAGGCGAAGAAGGAAAAGAAGGAAGAGGTGAGAAGGAAGGGAGCAAAGAAGAAGAAAGTGAAAGAGGAAGGAGAAGGGGTGGAGAAGAGAGAAGAGAGAGGAAGAAGAAGAAGAAATTGAAAGAAGGAAAAGGTGGAAGAAGGAGGAGCAGGGAAAAGAAGAAAGAAAGAGAAAGAAAGAAGGAAAGGGGTGGAGAAGAAAGGAAGAAAGAGGAAGGAAGAAAGAAATGGAAGAAGAGAGAAAAGAAAGAGGTAGAGAAGAGAGGAAAGCAGGAGAAAGAAGAGAGAAATAAAAAGAAGGAAGGGTGGAGAAGAAGGAGAGCAGGAAGAAGAAGAAAGGAAAAGAAGGAAGAGGTGGAGAAGGAGAGAGCAGGAAGAAGAAAAAGGAAAAAGAAGGAAGGGTGGAGAAGAAGAGGAGAGAGAAGAAGAGGAAAAGAAGAAATGGAGAAAAAGAAGGAGAAGAGGAAGAAAGAAGAAGGAGAGGAGCAGGAAGAAGAAGAAATGGAAAAGAAGGAAGAGGTGGAGAAAGGAGAAGCAGGGAGAGAAAGAAGAAAGGAAAAGAAGGAAGAGGTGGAGAAGAAGGGAGAAGAGCAGGAGGAAGAAGAAATGGAAAAGAAGGAGAGGTAGGAGAAGAAGAGAGAGCAGGAAGAAGAAAGAAATGGAAAAGAAGGAAGGGGTGGAGAAGAAGGAGGAGCAGGTGCAAGAAAAGGTAGAGGAGAGGGAAGACATGGAGGAGAAGAAAGAGTTGGAGAAGAAGAAAGAGATGGAGGAGAAGTAAGAGATGAAGGAGAAGGAAGATGATGAGAAGGAGAAGGGCAGGAAGAAAAAAAAATGGTGGAGAGAAAGGAAGAGGTGGAGAAGAAGAAGGAAGAAGAGGCGGAGAAGAATGAAAATGTGGAGGAGAAGCAGGACAAAGAAGAGGTGGAGAAGGAGAAGGTGAAGAATAAGCTGGAGACGGAGAAGAGGGAAGAGGTGGAGGATGAGGAAGGAGCAGGAAGAAGAAGACTGGGGGAAGACAGAAGAGGCGGAGGAGGAGCAGGAGAAAGAGGTGGAGAAAACAGAAGAGAATAAAGAGAAAGGTGGAGAAAAAAGGAAACGAGACGGAGAAGAAATAAGAGACGGAGAAGAAGGAGGATTAGGAAGATGAGCAGATGAGGGAGGAAGAGAATGAAAAGGAGGAGAATAAGAAAGAGGGAAGGAAAAGACAAAGAAGAAGCAGAAGACTAGACGAAAAAGAAGTAGAACATAAACAAGGCCAGGAGGCAGGCAAGAAATGGCAGTGAAAGAAGAAAAACGACCACCAGCCTGAAGACAGTTTTAAAGGGAAGAAAGAAGAACAGATGAAGACAGGAAAAGACAAGCGCAGAGGAGAGAGTAAGGGGCAGAGGTGGAGGGGGTTGGGATGAGGGGTGGGCAAATGGGGGCGAAGTGATAAAACCAGTGAATGAGGAGACAATAGAAAAATGGAGACAAAACTACATTGGGTGTCCACAGAGGGACCCGGGCATTATTAGACTAGGAGGGAGGGAGGGAATAGGATGAGAAACATCACAACGGATACGACACAGTACATCACAACAAACTGACACGATGTCGATCGAGTGAAATCTGACATACAAGAAACTATCACCATGAGGTTGTGCATGGGTAACCTGCAGGGTATGGTTTTTCTTTGGTCCTTTTGTTTTTTTTTTTTTTTCATTTATTATTCATTTATTTATTTATTTTTTATATCTCCTATATCTCCATCAGCATTTACTTCCACGCTGCAAAATTCTGGTGTCACCTCCGCTACACAGCCGTATCCGGGTCCGTCCTATTGGGGCCCCCAAATCCGGCAGTCTTTTGGGAGCGGCAGTCAACTTCTGGTCGCTACGAGGTAACCAGCCAGTGGAGACTGCGCTGCCACGGCGGAATCACTTCGATGGTGGTCAGGGATGGC
Source organism: Conus canariensis (assembly GCA_033310375.1). Taxonomy (NCBI): domain Eukaryota; kingdom Metazoa; phylum Mollusca; class Gastropoda; order Neogastropoda; family Conidae; genus Conus; species Conus canariensis. Next base: position 19,581,940 of record CM065739.1, read on the forward strand.
TGGTCTGTTCAGATCCGGCGTCCGCAGGACAGAACTGGCGCTGAGTTCTCCACTGACGACAGCAGCTGCTTAGTCCTGAGGTCACGGTGAGTGAGCCTCTCTCATCCTCTGGAGGTCCACGTCCGTCACATCACGTCCATTGGCAACAGTCGTTCATGACCTTGCCAGCACCGACGATTTGGACCCAAACTCGACCGGGATTCGGACGTAGAGAGAAACTGAGATCACAGTGAGAGCAGGGCAGGAAAGGCCGTTGACTTAGGTAAGTAGAAAAAGAAGTCATGAAATAATGATCAATGAGGATGTCGAATATGACGTCACGGAGTTTACATGTGGGTCTGGGAGACGTCATGACAGGGCTGTACTCTGCACCAGCTTTTATGGGTCAGATCTAGTTGCAAAGTGATGCGATTGCTGGCGGAAATATAAACAAATTTGAAAAATCATTGATAATGCACCATTAAAAAAAAAAGTAGACAAACGAAGCACGAGACAATCACAATCACGTAGACAAACGAATCACAAGACAATCGGAATCACGTAGACAAACGAATCACAAGACAATCACAATCACGTAGACAAACGAATCACAAGACAATCACAATCACGTAGACAAACGAATCAAAAGACAATCACAATCACGTAGACAAACGAATCACAAGACAGTCACAATCACGTAGACAAACGAATCACACGACAATCACAATCACGTACACAAACGAATCACTAGACAATCACAATCTTGCGATTCGTTTGTCTACGTGTTTTTTTCTTTTTTTTTTTCTTTCTTTCTTTTGTTGCGATGATTTATCAAAAACTTTGCACACCTTTAATGATTTATCTAGTCATCAACCCGGCCCCGACGCTAACAGACCGTGGCAGCGGTGGTCGTGCAAGTTGAACAACACGCTAAGAGATGGTTCCACTAAGAAGCAGACGAAACCGGACTGTACGCTTCCCCATTCTTCCGGTTTGAGCTCATGGTTCCCACGCTTAGCTCTCGATTAGGAACTGGCCCGGGTCACAGACACATTTCCGGATGAGACTCGAACGCACATCCTCCCAGCCTGCAAGCCCGCAGCGGTTACCACTGCACCACGGCGTGTGATGTTTGTGTGTTTGGTTGTCCCGCACGAAAACGTAGAGAGAGAGAGGGAGAGGGGGGCGGGGTTCTATCCAGCCACAGACGTTGAAAAAGTATCTGCAGCCCCATCAGATGTCAGTGATGGGGTTGTTCGTAGGACCACTGTCAGGAAACGGTTAGGTCTTTGAGGTCTGTGGGTGTCATAACTCTTGACGGAAATGCAACACAACCCACACACACACACACACACACACACACACACACACACACACACACACACACACACACACACACACACACATACAAACACACACACACACACACACAACACACCACACACACACACACACACACACACACACACACACACACACAACTCCATCAGCTGTTGTATGTGGGTCAAATGAACACTTACAACATGCACCTGGAATCATGCGCCGCTGAGTTTACCACTCCATCCCTTGCCACCACCACCACTTCTCTTCACCTCCGTCCTCCTCCTCACCCCCATCTCTTTCCACCACCACAGCTCTCCACCTCCGTTCTCCTCACATCCTCCATCCACCCAATCCCCCCCCCCCCCCACACACACACACACGCACGCACACACACACACACACACACACACACACACACACACACACACACACATACACACATATATACACACAAACATACGCGCGCGCGCGCGCGTGCGCGGGCAACTATACGCCATATCACCCCCCCCCCTCCCCCCCCAAAAAAAAAAGAAAAAAAAAAAAGCCAAAGCCAAGCTGTTCATTCTCCGGTAGTGTCCGGAGTTGAGAAGCCGGGACAACTGGGTCACGTGACATGACCTAACGATGACCCACCGTGCTGACTGATAGCAGGTCCGACAGCTAGCCAGCCACAGCCAGACAGACAGCCAGTCAGACAGCCAGAGAATCCAGTAAAACGGGACAGTCAGATGGCCTGATTATCAGGATGAAGAGCAGGAAATGGGACTGCAGTCAACAGCGGAAACAGGCTGCTGTTTGTGTGTCTTGTCTGTATGTCTGTATGAGACAGAAAGAGAGAACAGACACACTCTGTGTGTGTCAGTCTCTGTCTCTGTCTCTGTCTCTGTCCCTGTCTCTCTCTCTCTCTCTCTCTCTCTCTCTCTCTCTCTCTCTCTCTCTCTCTCTGTCGAGGTGACAGCCCTGATATGGCCCCAAGCAGTCGGCTGGGCTGTGAACAGAGTGAATTGACATTAAAACTCTCTCTCTCTGTCTTGCTCTCTGTCTGTCTGTCTGTCTCTGTTTTCCCATGCACGTGCTCACATACGCATGCAAGCACGCATGCACGCGCTCGCACGTGAGCGGACGTACGTACGTATAGAAACGCGCGCGCGCGCGCGCGCGCACACACACACACACACACACACACACACACACACACACACACCATGTTCTCTCTCTCTCTCTCTCTCTCTCTCTCTCACTTCTTCCCTCCCTCTCCCCCCCCTCTCTCTTTTCCTGTTGTGTGTGTGTTCCATCTTCTCTTGTTTTTCTTCGTCATTGTTTTCCGGCCCTCCCCCTTCCCACTGACACCCCCTCCCCCCCCCCCCTTCCCACTGACACCCCCCCCCCCCCCCCCCCCCCCGCGCGCTGTTCCGCGTCTCATTCCCCCCCCCCCCCCCCCTTTCTCACCCCTTTACCTTCTCAGGTCCTCAACTGGTTGTCGGCCCAGCTGTTGACGAACACTCCATGCAGCATATTGATTACTGCCGATTACGGCAGTGCCAAGGGGCAGTTCGTTTGTAAGTCGATGGCGCAGTTCTTTCCCCTCTTACCCCAGCAGTGACATCGTTTCCCTGTACACGGCTGTGTTGCCTCCCTGTCCGGAGGTTGTTTTTTTTTTCCTCTGGGTTGTGCCACTTTTTTGGCGGGACACTTTGTGTGGAGAAGTTCTCATCGCGGTGGGACGTCTGTGTGTACTTGCTGGACGTAAGACCATAGCATTCTGAAGGTCCATGTATTAATATATTTTTTGTTGTTGTTGTTGTTGTTGTTTGTCCCATTGCAAGTGAAGAGTATATAATGATGCACCGTATGCTTGCGTTGGATTGTCTTAATCATTTTTTGTTAAACGAGAATCATTATCATTATGAAAAGGTAGTTGTGCGTCATATATTTTTGGTCTTTCAAAACATTCTAATAGTTGGTGCATATCTCCCAAACTATCAGACTTATAACAATGATCTTTTCAGTAGCTGTCAAACTTCTTATAACAATGATCTTTTCAGCAGCTATCAAATTTAAAACAATGATCTTTTCAGCAGCTATCAAATTTAAAACAATGATCTTTTCAGCAGCTATCAAACTTATGACAATGATCTTTTCAGCAGCTATCAAACTTATAACAGTGATCTTTTCAGCAGCTATCAAACTTATAACAGTGATCTTTTAAGCAGCTATCAAACTTATAACAGTGATCTTTTCAGCAGCTATCAAACTTATAACAATGATCTTTTCAGCAGCTGTCACACTTATAACAGTGATCTTTTCAGCAGCTATCAAACTTCTTATAACAATGATCTTTTCGGCAGCTATCAAACTTCTTATAAGAATGATCATTTCAGCAGCTATCAAACTTGTGACAATGATCTTTTCAGCAGCTATCAAACTTCTGAAAAGAATGATCTTTTCAGCAGCTGTCAAACGAATAACAATGATCTTTTCAGCAGCTATCAAACTTATAACAATGATCTTTTCAGCAGCTGTCAAACGTATAACAATGATCTTTTCAGCAGCTGTCAAACGTATAACAATGATCTTTTCAGCAGCTGTCAAACTTATAACAATGATCTTTTCAGCAGCTGTCCAACGTATAACAATGATCTTTTCAGCAGCTGTCAAACGTATAACAATGATCTTCTCAGCAGCTATCAAACTTATGACAATGATCTTTTCGGCAGCTATCAAACTTATAACAGTGATCATTTTGGAAGCTATCAAACTTCTTATAACAATGATCTTTTCGGCAGCTATCAAACTTATGACAATGATCTTTTCAGCAGCTATCAAACTTATGACAATGATCTTTTCGGCAGCTATCAAACTTATAACAATGATCTTTTTGGAAGCTATCAAACTTCTTATAACAATGATCTTTTCAGCAGCTATCAAACTTATGACAATGATCTTTTCAGCAGCTATCAAACTTATAACAATGATCTTTTTGGAAGCTATCAAACTTCTTATAACAATGATCTTTTCGGCAGCTATCAAACTTATAACAGTGATCTTTTCGGAAGCTATGAAACTTCTTATAACAGGGAGCCGGAATAGCTCAGTTGGTAGAGCGCCGGACTCGTAATCTTGGTGATCCTGGGGTTGCGGGTTCGAACCTCCGCCGGGGGCGTTTCGGTACAGGGGGATTTTTCCCTCGGAGTTAACATTGGTTCTGACTCCATTTCCCATACAGTCCTTCGAATGAGACTATAAACCGAGGTTCCGTGTGTGAACGCACGCATAACATCTTGCACACACGTAAAATCCCATCACCAACTTTCGGAAGAGTAGGCCAGTTTGGCCGTTGGTATGGATGACACGTTACATATAGCATGCACCCTGCGTGAGAAATGGAAAGAATGAAGGAAGTAAGGAAAATGAGTGATCGATATTGAACGATACTGACTGGATGACACGGGAAACGACTGAATGAAGCGCCAGCTGGCAGCTCTTCAGTCAGCACTACCCAGGTAGGCAGCCCGTTGTGTAAACGAGTGTTGATTGTAAAGCGCTTAGAGCTTGGTCTCTAGCCGAGAATAGGCGCTATATAAGTATTCATTATTATTATTATTATTATATTTTCAGCAGCTATCAAACTCATAACAATGATCTTTTCAGCAGCTGTCAAACTTATAACAATGATCTTTTCAGCAGCTATCAAACGTATGACAATGATCTTTTCAGCAGCTATCAAACGTATGACAATAATAGCTATCAAACTGGTAACAACCATCTTTTCAGCAGTTTTCAGAACATGCTCAGCTGTTGGACACAGGGTTCCAGCCTATTCAGCCTTCTCTGAAACGCCGTGTCGGCGGTGGAGGCGGGTATACCCCGCCGTCGTTGTGAATTCACTGCTCCGGCGAGATCTAGAATCCGTGAAAAGCTACCTTCCAGCAAAAGTCGCAAGGAGCGAGGTCGGGGACTATAGGGTGGGGTGGGGAGGTGTGTGGAGGGGGGGGGGGAGGGGAGGGTATACGTTGCTTAGGCAGAATGTGTGGATGAAAAAGAGTATCGATGCCTCACAGACTGTTTTATTAGAGTTGATGCCAGTGGTTGTCTTGCATTGCCAGTGGTTGTCTTGCATTACCAGTGATTGTCTTGCATTGCCAGTGGTTGTCTTGCATTGCCAGTGGTTGTCTTGCATTACCAGTGATTGTCTTGCATTGCCGGTGATTGTCTTGCATTGCCAGTGGTTGTCTTGCATTGCCGGTGATTGTCTGGCATTGCCAGTGGTTGTCTTGCATTGCCAGTGGTTGTCTTGCATTGCCAGTGATTGTCTGGCATTGCCGGTGATTGTCTTGCATTGCCGGTGATTGTCTTGCATTGCCAGTGATTGTCTTGCATTGCCGGTGATTGTCTTGCATTACCGGTGATTGTCTTGCATTGCCGGTGATTGTCATGCATTGCCAGTGATTGTCTTGCATTGCCAGTGATTGTCTTGCATTGCCAGTGATTGCCGGTGATTGTCTTGCATTGCCGGTGATTGTCTTGCATTGCCAGTGATTGTCTTGCATTGCCGGTGATTGTCTGGCATTGCCAGTGATTGTCTTGCATTGCCAGTGGTTGTCTGGCATTGCCGGTGATTGTCTGGCATTGCCAGTGATTGTCTTGCATTGCCGGTGGTTGTCTTGCATTGCCGGTGATTGTATGGCATTGCCGGTGATTGTCTGGCATTTCCAGTGATTGTCTTGCATTGCCAGTGATTGTCTTGCATTGCCAGTGGTTGTCTTGCATTGCCTGTGATTGTCTTGCATTACCGGTGATTGTCTTGCATTGCCGGTGATTGTCATGCATTGCCAGTGGTTGTCTTGCATTGCCAGTGATTGTCTTGCATTGCCAGTGATCGTCTTGCATTGCCAGTGATTGTTTTGCATTGCCAGTGGTTGTCTTGCATTGCCAGTGATTGTTTTGCATCACAGCATGGACGTCGGGCTACGAGAGCAACCAGTCAGCTGGTGAACACAGTGACTCCGGGCCTTATTTACGAGTGCTAGAGAGTTCTGATGTTCCACTGGAATTATGGCCTCAGTTATGGAGATTAGGTCTGTGTGTGTCTCTGTTGGCAAGATCACGATAAAAAAGTACAGATTGGGGGAAAAAAGAAGTTTTTACTTTTTTTTTTTTTTTTCATTTTATGAAAGAAACTCTGTGGAAAGGTGGGGTGTGTGGCCCAGTGAAGAACTCGTTAAATGTTGGTGTGCGGCCGGGATCCTTTAGTCCTTGGGGGATGAGGTGTACGTGCGCTAGAGTCCCCCTTCTCTTTGTCGTAATGATTTGTGGTTCTGAAGTTGACACTGGAGGAATCAAAGGTTTCTTCTTTTATTGGACTTATTTGTCTGTCTGTCTGTTTGTCGCTCTCTCTGTCTCTCTCCGTCTCTCTCTCTCTCTCTCTCTCTCTCTCTCTCGTCTGTCTGTCTCTCTCTCTCTCTCTCTCTCTCTCTCTCTCCCTCCCTCCCTTCCTCACCTCTGTCTCTGTCTCTCTCTCTCTCTGTCTCTGTCTGTCTGTCTCTTCCTCTCTCCCTCTCTCTCATTCTCTTTCTCATTCACTCTCACTCTCATTCTCTCTCTCTCTCTCTCTCTTCTGTCTCTCTCTCTCTCTCTCTCTCTCTCTCTCTGTCTCTCTGTCTCTCTCTTCAGCCGCAGCTGATGACAGGCTGTGTATGCAGCCCTCTCTTTCAACATTCAGATTATTTGCAGATCTACGACCATCCCAGCGGTCAGTGGCTAATAGGAAATCCTTCGCCTCTTGTCTTCCCAGGCTTTTCTTTGCCTTTGCACAGCAGGGGCCGCTGTGTGAAAATAAATGTCTGGGTGTCAGCATCTCACAGGATCTCCACCGGGACAGGTCGTATCGCGAGCATCTCCAGAAAGCCAGAAAGACCCTCAGGCTTTCTTCACCATGGCCTGAAAGTCGGCTCCGTCTGGACAGGTTGGGCGCACACCCCCTCCCTTCCCCTCTCCACCCTTACCATGTGCGAAAGTCAGGGACACCAGCGAGATCGAAAGAAAGCAAAGTGACCCTCTCTCTGAAGAAAGTACAGCGCTGGCCGTAGCTTCCTGCAAGTTCTGCGGTGCTTGACGAATGCCTTCCTCCTTCACCACACTCACACATGTGCTTATTCACCACACTCACACTTGTGCACATTGACATACATTCACATCATGGGTGTACCAAGATGCAAACCGATTGCCAGAGTTTTAATCAAAACCGAGCAAGCAAGCAAGCAAGCAAGCAAGCAAGCAAACAAACAAAAAAAAAACCAACAAAAAAAAACCCACAAAAAAACTGCATCGACTGGGAAATGGGATCAAACCCAGGGCCACCCGCGTACCCGGCAATCGTCTACCAGTAATAGACCAGTCTTCGACTGTGCGGAATTGAGATTGCTCTTGTAAGACGATCTTGCGATTTTCTAGGCCAACACCTCTTTTCCCACGATCGAGGCTTTAATTAAAAAGAAATGAAAAGGAAAAAAAAAAGCGTAACAAATTGTCGGGTCTTCTGATTTAGGGCTGCAAAGCTCCCCTTGGTGTGTATAATGTGTGTGGAGGGCACACGGGAAGCGGAAGTAGTGGGAGATGGGGGGAAAGCGCATGCGTGATCATTGCGAAGTCCTGTGCGAGAGATATGTTGGCCCTTGTATGAAAAAAAAAAAAAAGAAAAAAAAATTCTTCGTAGGGAGTTTTCATTTATTGTGTGTAACTGCGGAAAAAACAACAACACAACAACAATTTTTCTACGATTGAGCCCATTGTTTGCTCTGTCTGTCTTTTTGTCTGTCTGTCTGTCTCTGTCTGTCTGTCTGTCTCTCTCATATTGACATATTATGTCGTGTTATGTGATTCACCGTCCCAGTCAACTTCCCCCAAGCGAGAGAGAGCCATGCCCCCCACTGACGTGGTGGCGACACGTTACGTGTTGCTAATTCTGACCTCACTCTTTCCTCCTTGGCCGTCATGCTTATAATTATCATCACCCGAAGCGCAACACAATCAATGTTGGGAAGTGAATATTCGACCCAAGCTTTGCACGGTGGATCCCGCGACGAGGTGGTTCTCAGAAGTCATTTCCGCCTTGGCTTAAGGCTGTGTCAGGCCAATTGATGTAGGCTAGAACACCAAGGCTACACCACAATGTTGTTATGCTCTGCATAGTTATGCGGGGGATTGTCTTCAGTTGTGACAAGCTCCAAGCATAACATTACCAGTCTCCAAACTCCCCCGAAGTCGGAGTGTGGCTGCCCATGTGGCGGGGTAATCAAAAACGGTCACACACGTAAATTTTTCTCATCCCTAGCTGATGCATTTGTACCATAGTGTCCAAGTACTTCGGCTGTTTGGATGATACCTGGAGTGTTTTAGCCAGGAGGGTACGACAGCAACAACAACAACAAAAGCGATTTCCTCCACCCACCGAACGTGATGGAAGCTGTCGATGTGTGTGTTTATATACTGTGAAGGAGGTCAGCATTTTCCGTCTGATCGGTCGGAGTGGGACCGGGGGATTGTGACCGGCTGGGGTTGTTTTGACACTGGTCTTGTTTTAGTCTGAGGACTTTTTGTGTTTCTCGGTCATGGGGATGGGTTTCGTTTGGTCCTGGTCCTGGTCCTGTCGTTCAGCGTGCTGACAGGGAGGGAGGGGGCTACGTGGCTGGCGGTGTTCTGGAGAGAGAACTGGACTTGACGACGCGGCTAGCGTTCTGTTAAGAAAGGTAAGCGTAGAAAAATGAATAGATAGATAAATGAATGAATGAATGAATAAATAAATAAATGAATATATAAATGAGTAAATAAATGAATGTGTAAGTAAGTATCACAAATAATTAAAGTAATAAGTAATGAGATAAATAAACAAACAAACAAACAAACAAAAATGAGAATAGAAGCCTGGGTTTGGGGGACATGTGGTGAAGTGTTAATTAAGGGAGCCAGTGTGGTCATGAGTTGACGTCCCAGCCTGAGTCTTCCCTCCCTCCCTTCCTCCCTCCCTCCCTCCCTCTCTTCCAGCCTGCTTCCTTTCCGTCACACGTGACGAACGTCTTCCCATGCTCCATTGGGCTGTACTAGGGCAAAGCACGCAGTCAGACACTGCGACTGCGGCGAAGTCTTATGTGTGAACCACGTGGGAAAGAGTAAAGATGAGAGGAAAAGGTGCGGATAGAAAGGGAGAAGAAGAAGAAGAAGAAGAAGAGAAAAAAAAAAAGCAGAAAAAAAGAGATGTAGGAAGTGAGGGTGAGAGAGAGAGGCGACGGAAGGGTGGTGGGGAGGAGAAGGAGAAGAGGAGAGAGAGAGAGGGAAGAGGGGGGGGGGAGGAAGAAGGGTGGCGGTGGTGAGGCGGGCCCGGCGGGGGCATCGAAGCGAGCAAGCCCGGGGGCGTGGATCGGTGCGGATCGGAAACCCGGTTCGGCCGGGAAGAGATGTTATCGCGGCGCTGCTCGCTCCACTTCCGGTTGGAAATCACAGCATCTCTCTCTCTCTCTCTCTCTCTCTCTCTCTCTCTCTCTCTGGGCGTTGACAGCGTGACTGGCCCCGCCACCACTTGGCTTCACTGTGAGGCGCCGTCAGTCAGTCACGAGAGGAGGGAGAGAGAGAGAGAGAGAGAGGAGAGAGAGAGAGAAGAGAGAGAGAGAGATGATGACGATGGCAATGATTCTTTATTTTTATAACGGTGAAGTGTTGGCTTAGCCATTTTTCATACTTTGTTGTTACTATTCTACGAAGCTAATACTAAATGATACAATGAGAGAGAGAGAGAGAGAGAGAGAGAGAGAGAGAGAGAGAGAGAGAGAGAGAGAGACGATGACGATGACAATGATTCTTTATTTTATAATGGTAAAAGTGTTGGCTTAGTTAGCCATTTTTCATACTTGTTGTTACTATTCTACGAAGCTAGTCTAATACTAAATGATACAATGAGAGAGACAAGACAAGACAAGACAAGACAAAATTCTTTATTTACGAGGATAATAGATAAGCACTGATGTGCTTTTTTACATCCAGTCCTCGCCCTGAGTAGGGTCAACAATATAAAATAAAAGGTAACAAAGGAAGCATGCAAAAGTGACTAGAACTACAATACAATACGGGATTAAAATTAAAAAAAAAAAAAAAAAAAAGAGAGAGAGAGAGAGAGAGAGAGAGACGCAGGAGCGAAGGGAGTGCAGGGTAAGTCTGCAGAGAGAGAGAGAGAGGGTGGGGGAGAAAGAGGCGAGAGTGGGTGCGATAAGAGAGCATGTTTAGAACAATCTGACAATCAAAAAATTCCAAAGAGATACAAGACAATCGATTTTGAAGCACCGGGGGAGGGGGGGGGGGGGCGATAGAAATAAAGCACAAATGGAGGTGGGAAATGCATAATGATAGCCCAGTCGCTACGGGTAGGAGGGGATGTCATATGGATAATAAATCAGTCATTCCAGCAGAACCGTGAGAGAGAGAGAGAGAGAGAGAGAGAAGAGAGAGAGAGAGAGAGAGAGAGAGAGAGAGAGAGACATAAGAATACAAGCATATCGACAGAATGACAAGAGGGCAGGAGGTAATAGGAAATCACACACACACACACACACACACACACACACACACACACACACACACACACACACACACACACACAAAATGTACTCATATAAGACATACTTACTAAACAAAATAACATACATGTGCATTTCAAGTACAAAACACTTTCTAAATAGTCAAGTATATATATAAGGCAAAGAGGGTGGTGGTGATTGGTGGTGGATTTATGGCGGAGTATGTAAGTACTGGCACATAAGATGGTTGAAATAATGTGTTTGAAGGTTGATATGCATTGGCGTTGTTTGGTTGATTCAGGGAGCGAGTTCCATTGACAGGAACCTGAATATGTTAAACTGGATTTGAATAAGTCAATTCTAGGAACAGGGACATGAAGTTTGGGTAGAGTCCTTGAGGAATTTATTGAGAATCTGTGAACTAATGTTGAGGGTGCCTTCCCAGACACAATCTTGTGCATTATGATCCCTTTGTTGTATTGTAATCTCAGACTTAATGGGAGAACTTGAATCTTTTTATAGTCCGAGTCCAGAAGACTACTGCTTTTTAGGAGGACTAATTTGAGTGCTCGCTTGTGTAGGCTTAACAATGGTTTGAGAGTGTTAGCGCTAGCACAGTCCCATAGTGTAGATCCATAGTCTATGTATGATTGAATATGAGACTGGAAAAAGAGCTTGCGTGAATGCAGGTCGAGGAAGCGTTTGATTTGGAGAGTTGATAAACTTTCTGTGAAACTTTTTTGCATAGTGAGGTTATGTGAGCTTGCCAACTCATATTGTTATCAATTGTTATTCCTAGCACTTTGAGGCATGTAACCTGTTCAACGGGTTCATTTTTAAGATGTACAGGAGGAAACTTAAGAGTGAGATTTTGTCTTTTTTGCCTAGTTGTGGTAAGCATGGATTTAGTTTTTTGAGGGTGAAGCGACATGTGATTTAGTTCAGTCCATTTGACAGAGAGAGAGAGAGAGAGAGAGAGAGAGAGAGAGAAGAGAGAGAGAGAGAGAGAGAGAGAGAGAGAGAGAGACATCAGAGAGAGAGAGAGCCACATATATATATATATATATATATATATATATATATATATGAGAGAGAGAGAGAGAGAGAGAGAGAGAGAGAGAGAGAGAGTGAGTCATGGGCATGGGAATCTGCTTAGTCGGGAACGAGTTAGAAGTGGTTGCAGGAACAGTTCGTATATTACCACCCAAATACATTTTTCTCTCTCTCTCTCTCTCTCTCTTCTCTCTCTCCCCCCCCCCCCCCCCTTTATATTCACAGGTGTACGGTAGCCAAAGACAGTGAAAAGAGGTCTTTGTGACAGTCGCGGTTATGTGGAAATGAGGATGATGACGGTGGAATATCGTAAAAGTCGCAAAGACGTTGACGATTTCAGTTTTCACCCAGTCACCAGATCTTGAACTGAAACCTGGGGCAGATGAGAGAACGTCTTTATGACTAAGTGTACACGAGTCACAAGGAATGTTTGGAGTAACAGTGCACGAGCGGACATTAAAATTTAAATCACAGTTATACACAGATACGTTTTAGTGATAACGCAGTTCAACAGTAGGTATACATACACGACTGGGTTAACCCGCGCATGTACAAACACACATGCATATGCACGCATATGTTTTAGTGATAACGCAGTTCAACAGTAGGTATACATACACGACTGGGTTAACCCGCGCAAGTACAAACACACACGCATATGCATGTGCATATAAACACACATGCGCATGTTCATACACCCCGCCCCCCACCTTGCACCCCACCCCCCACCTTGCACCCCACCCCTCCCTCTCAAACATGCATTCACGCGCACGTGCGCGCGCGCGCTCACACACACACACACGCACGCGCGCACGCGCGCGCACACACACACAGAGGTCCGTATAGTAACTCTTGTGGTTTAGTTCTTTTATCAAAACTATCATATCTTTCCCTTCATAGCATCAGTGTTTATCACCTTCATGATTTACACTATTACTGTATTAATTTCAGATTCTTTCCTACTTGTTCATGTTCAATTTCAGATTCTTTCCCACTTTTTCATGTTCAATTTCAGATTCTTTCCCAGTTTTGTAAACGAAATGAGAACGTCAGTGTTTTTTCTTCCTTCTCATTTACATAAATCATAATAGAATGGGAACAGATCAAGTAAAGGAAAGTCATCTTCTGTGTCTTGCGGTGTTGCCGTTTTGTGTCCTGTCTTGGTGTTAGTATTTCCTTTTTCTGCCGTGAAGCCGAGAGAGCTTTCTGCAGAAACTGGCTTCAAAGTTTGTACTTTTTTTTTTTGGTTTTTGTCGTCAACTGAGTTTGTTGGAAATGACCAAATATGTCCTTTTTAAAATTTTTTACATTTTTTTTTTTTTTTAACGAACTCACGAGTTTCAGTTGGCCCATGTAAATCAGTGTGATGGTGAGAAGAGTGATTCTCTCTCTCTCTCTCTCTCTCTCTCTCTCTCTCTCTCTCTCTCTCTCTCTCTCTCTCTCTCTCTCTCGTGTGTTTATAGAAGTTGTGTTTTTAAAAGTTGTGTGAATGAGTTTTCTTTTTATTATTGTTTTCATATGATTTGTGAGTACTCTTCAATATGATGACAACCCTGATATGGCCCTTTGCGGTCGGCAGGGCTGTAAGCGACATTACTTACTGTCTGTCTCTGTCTCTTCTCTCTCTCTCTCTCTCTCTCTCTCTCTCACTCTATATTTGTCTGTCTGTTTGTCTCTGTCTGTCCGTCAGTCTGTCTCTGTCTGTTGTCAGTCTGTCTGTCTCTGTCAGTCTATCTGTCTGTCTGCCTGTCTGTCTGTCTTTGGCATTCTCTCTCTCTCTCTCTCTCTCTCTCTCTCTCTCTCTCTCTCCCTCCCTCTCTCCCTCTCTCTCTCTCTCTCTCTCTTCCCCCCCGCCCACACACACGGCATCTCTCTCTCCCTTTGTCTGTCTGCCAGTCTCCAAGGTGTTGGCCTCTAATGCTGAAACAAATGTATCCTCGACCAACAAATATGCGGTTTAGTTGAAAAAAAAAAAAAAAAGCAAAAAGAAAGAAAGGAGAAAGAAAAAGAAAGGAAGAAAAAGAAAGGAAGATGTCCTTGCAACTTTTCCGTTGACAATACTGAAGACTATAATCTGCGTTCTTAACTTCAAACCAGCACTTCAAACCTGTAGTGATTCTGCCCCTGGCCTTGATGACATCCATTACCAACTTTTTGACCATCTCCAGGAAAGTTGTCTCCAGTTCTTTTAGTTTTTTTTTTAAATGCCCAATCTTATCTGGACTGTAGGATATTTTCACACCCTCCTGGCGGAAAGCATTCTGATTCCAAAAACCTGGAAAAGACTTGACCAGTTCCTCTCATTTTGTTCAGTAGAACTGTTAGATAGTGGGAACAGATGGTCACTTCTCGACAGATGTGGAAGCAGGAAACCGATGGCCTTGTGGCGATAGAACATGTTATTTCCGCAAGCGTCATTCTGTAAAGCTGACAGTTCATTTCGTCTTGAAAACGCCTTCCACAACAGGTTTTTTTGGGTTTTTTTAATTTTTTTTTTTTTTTTTATTAACAAGAGCATTCTGTAGGTGTCTTTGTTGACTCGAAGAATGCTGGTGTTCTCAGGCTTCTTCATGATCTGGGTTTTCGAGGCCATCAATTTCTCTTCATTGATTATTAAATTGATTCGTTTTTTAAAATTGTTTTTGTTTGCTTATTTATTTATTTGTTTATTTTTTGCTGATTGGCAGTGTCAAGTTCATGCTGGCACCTCGCTGTCTGACATCCAGGAACTGGGGTAAGGTGCAACCGTGGGGAGAATCCCTTCTCCTACCGTCTTTGGCATTAACATGAATGGCGTGGTCAACCCGATACACCAAGGTTTTCGAGTCATCAGTGTTGGGTGACAGATGATTAACTCTCTCTAGGTGTTTGGAGCCATCTACCCTGGAGCACAACGTTGATTTCAAATTTTCGTGGACAAGATCCGACAGCGAGTCGAAGAAAGTGTTTTTTACTTCTCAGTTTCAGTTACCAAACTCACTGTATCGGAGCTTAATCTAGAGGCGGGATTGGTACAATCCCCCGAAAATCTGTTCCTTCCCGCAATTATCGAGTCTTAACGCGGGCAGACTCCCGCACATTTGCAGGAGTGCCCGCCCTGTTCACTGATCGTTGCGGGCGCTCGTTTGTTGTCTGCTTGAAAAACTGAAACTAGGACTGAGCAGGAGCGAACGATTTCTTGATATTTCATTGGCTGTTGGTGTAAATCAACCAATCGGCGGCGTTCATCTCCTCCATCTCGATCACCGACGAGAAGTTGCGAGAGTTTAAGGTGCCATATTGGATATTTTCCAAAATGAAGCGTGCACCCACCCTATTCGACTTCGACTTCCGTGGAGGAAAAGTGAAAAAAAAAGATTCTGTGCCATGCGAGGGTGGAGAAGATCATGAAGAAACCGCGACTACATCCAAAAGCTCGGAGAAGCAGCCCGAAAAGAGTGCCAGTGCAAGGGAACACCGGTTTCAAGACGATTGGCTGAAGAAGTGGCCCTGGGAGGGGGGAGGGGGGGGGGAGTGCCCCCCTTTTTTTTACATTGGGGGGGGGGGGGAGGGACTGCCTCCCTTTTAAAAAAAATCCTAGATTA
Organism: Conus canariensis; assembly: GCA_033310375.1. Taxonomy (NCBI): domain Eukaryota; kingdom Metazoa; phylum Mollusca; class Gastropoda; order Neogastropoda; family Conidae; genus Conus; species Conus canariensis. The sequence goes on from CM065739.1 coordinate 19,597,445, forward strand.
AGCTCTGTGTATTCACAAGACAACTTTGGACAAATCTCTTGTTAACCCTGAAAATCACGTGGATAAACTCCCCCGTTTCGGCTGTGAAAGGAGACAGATCGAAATTCCTGGGAGTTAGTTTCTGCCAAAAACTCCACGTGAAAAGTCACATCAATGATTCAACATCTTCGTGATCAGAAAACAGTGAACATTGTGCAGGTTGCGGCACACGGAGATTTACAGGGTTCTCATCCCGCTCCAAACTGTACAACGGCTGTGTCATGTTTGATGTTGCAAGGCCTGTCGGAGTTGACATTGGTTCTGACTCCATTTCCCATCCAGTCCTTCGATTGAGACTATAAACCGAGGTTTCGTGTGTGAACGCACGTATAACATCTTGCACACAGGTAAAATCCCATCTCCAACTTTCGGAAGAGAAGGCCAGTTTGGCCGTTGGTATGGATGACACGTTACACATGGGTATGGCTGCCTTAATGGCGGGAGAAAAAAAATGGTCATACACACAAAACTCCAATCCTTTTGTTGGGTAGATGGGATTAATCCTTGCCTGTCTATACAGGGAGTGTCCGCAGGAGTATCAGCTTGCGTACGCAGAAGAAGGAAGAAGAAGAAGAAGAAAAGAAAGAAGAAGAAGAAGCAAGGCCTTCCTTCCCAAAACAAAATAAGAACCCCCCCCCCACACACACACACACAAAAACGAAACAAGACAAAAAAACAAAACAAAAAACCTCTGGACCCCATACACCACCAAAGGTTTGGAGTCTGGCTTGGGGCGTTCCTCATTACCCCCGGCCGTGTATAGCCTGCAGTCAGACTCCTCTGTAATCATCAGCTATTACTTACACTGAACTATTGATTGACCTTCTGTGAAGACACCCCCCCCCCCCCCCCCCGATAAAAAAGGAAGAAGAAGAAAGAAAGAAAGAATGAAAAAGAAAGAAAGAAAGAACACCCCCCTCCCCCAAAAAAGAAAAAAAGAAGAAGAAAGACCAAAAAAAAAACAACAACCGAAAACAAACAAACAAAATAAAAAACACCTTATAACTGCAGACATCGACATTGGAGCCGTGTGTGACCTGTCCAGATGTCCAGATGGTCCACCATGGACTCCTCACGCACCTGGAAAGCCGTGTTGATCTCGCCTCTTACATCGCAAAGATTAGGACTCTCACCTGCTCTTAAGTTTCCATCCGGGCAAAGATATATTTCCTGACCGAAGGTTCTGAACGGGACGAAGCTTGTTGCTTCTCTGCTGCGTGGTCAGATCCATCTGTCTACACTGCCGAGCTCACAGCCGTGGTCCTGGTACCCTGAAATGGTCTGTGAATCTAAACGTGAAGATGTCTTCTTCTGACTTCCATTCTGTATGGGAGGCAACCTCAAACACCCACAGCTCCTCTCTCTCTCTCTCTCTCTCTCTTTTCTCTCTCTCTCTCTCTCTGTGTGTCTTTCTCTCTCTGTGTGTGTGTGTGTGTGTGTGTGTGTGTGTGTGTGTGTGTGTGTGTGTGTGTGTGTGAACAGTTGTACACCTTTGTGAAATCTGATGGGTAACAACCTAGTTTTTTTTTTTTAAGCTTGGGTTTCCCGCTTACGTCGCGCATTCGACACAGTGAGATGGACGATCAGACTGATTTGCTAAGAGCGCCCAAAAGTACAGAATTGTGCGGATTCATTCTACTATCCCTCACACCGATATTTAGTTAGACCCGAAGTTCAGACTAGCATCAAAGACCTCCGGCAGCAGGTCTGGAACTCGGCAGACGGACAACAACAACAGACTCTTTCAAATCCATCCAAACCTGAAAAGCGGTTTTACCATCTGCCTCTGTGGGTGGTCGTAAAGAAGGAACAGTGTGTAGTGCCGGTTACGCACAGGCCACTCTTTTTACACCCGGTCGTGTTGTTTTGGGGGAAAAATAAAGGAAAGAAAGCAAGAAAGAAACAAGAAGCTTCGTGGTGCTTTATTGTGGATGTACCGTTCACTATAGAACATGTTCATATGATAGAGTGTTTGGACTTTATATGATGCCAGACATGCACACTTTACAGCAGCTTCCGTGAAAACCTTGTTTAGTTAGCGATGTTTTCCACAGACGTGAAGGAGATACATATATTTTTTCATCAAAGAATTTTTTTTTACGGAAGGAAGATCTTTTTGCACTTTTTTTTTTTAGTGTGTGTGTGTGTGTGTGTGTGTGTGTGTGGTGTGTGTGTGTGTGTGGTGCGTGTGTGTGTGTGTGTGTGTGTGTGTGTGTGTGTGTGTGTGTGTGTGGTTTGTTGTTAGCTTTGTTGTTGTTGATGTTGTTGTTGTTGCCTTGTTTGTTTGGACAGCTATGTGTAAGGAATTGACCTGAATGAGACGACAGCTCTGATATGACCCGTCATGGGGAGTTGGGCAATAAACAACATGATCTGTATTGTCTCTTT
>CM065739.1:19602371-19619871 GCA_033310375.1 Conus canariensis
ACCCTCCCCCCTCCCTCCCCCTCTCCCACCTCCCCGTTATCGTGTTCCATCTTCCACGAACGTACACAGCGAAAGAAGCCTGCCAGTTAGTTGTTCTGTCCGTCAGTCACCACGCAACCAGACAGACCACAAGACAAACTTCTCGTTAGCTTTTGAAGCTGGTCTAGTATAGTTTCCTTGTACATTGAAGTCGGGAGCTGTTGTTTGGATGGGTGTCGGTCGGTGTGTGAGACCCCTTTTGTTGGTAACGTAAGGGGCCCATCGATATTTGTCGCTCGCTGTCTTGTCTCTTTTTTTTTTTTCTTCTCTTTTTGTGTATCTCTGTGTCTGACTCTGATGATCTATCTGTCTCTGCCTCTGTGTGTGTGTGTGTGTGTGTGTGTGTGTGTGTGTGTGTGTGTGTGTGTGTGTGTGTTGGTCTGTGTCTGTCTGTCTGTCTGCATCTCTCTGTCTATCTCTGTCTTTCTGTGTTTTTCTTGTCTTGTTTTTAATCTTGTCTTTTTGTTTTTCTCTTGTCTTGCTGTCTCTGTCTGTCTTGCTTGTCTATATCTGTCTGTCTTGCCTGTCTGTATCTGTCTGTCTGTCTCTCTTTCTGTCTCTCTCTTTATGTGTGTTTATATATATCCATCTCTACCATGTCTAGCAGTCTTTGTCTCTGTGTGTGTGTCAGACTATCAGTCAATATGTTTGCCTCTCTCTCTCTCTGTCTTTGTCTGTCTGTCTCTCTGTCTGTCTGTCTGTCTGTCTGTCTCCCTCTTTGTCTTTATCTGTCTGTCTCTGTCTCTCTGTCTCTGTCTTTGTCTCTGTCTCTCTCTCTTCCCGCCCCCACCCCCACCCCCCTGTCGTCAAGTGATCGAGTGATTCATCCTCGTTCTTCGGTCGACTGTCTGGGTCAGTTACGCTGTTGTATGGACAAGTGCTGCATTGTGTCTGTCTCAGACGGGGAGCACAGGGAACACAATGAAGCGTATCACTTTACCGTTCAGTGAGTAAGTAGGTAAGTAACGCAGTGACGATGTCTCACTGTAAAAAAAAAAAAAAAAAAAAAAAGACCGGTCCATTTTAAACACTTCTTCCTCTTTCAAGACTAAAGGAAAAGGAAAGACTTCTCCCACGTCTGTCCAAGAGAAGAGAAGAGAAGAGGAGAGAGAGAGAGAGAGAGAGAGAGAGAGAGAGAGAGAGAGAGGGGAACAAAATTGTTGTCTCTGTATGTTTTAAAATACCACCCTCTTCTTCCCTCCTTCATCCCTTCGGTAAAGATCCCCCTTCTCCCCCCTCCCCTCCCAGCGCATTACCCTCCCTCGCTAACATTCCTGTTTGTCGTCCATTGATTTTTTTTTTTCTTTTCTGTTTACAATTTTTTTTTTTTCAATTTTTTAATTTCATTCTTATTTGTGTGTGTGTGTGTGTGTGTGTGTGTGTGTGTGTGTGTGTGTGTGTGTGTGTGTGAGGTTCCCTTGAAGTAGTTGAAAACGTTTACTTCGTTTGTGTGAGGTTGTTTTTGTTGTGAATTCTGTTTTGTCACCGTATCTCCGAAGACAGAGGGTGGCTGTCTCAGTGGTTGGGGACTAAAGATGTCCACAGCTGTTGGGTTTTTGCCAGCAACGAAGATGATGCCGTTTCCTCTTAGATTGAACTTTCTCACCCTGATCTCTCTCTCTCTCTCTCTCTCTCTCTCTCTCTCTCTCTCTCTCTCTCTCTCTCTCTCTAATGAGAGTGACATGTTTTCTGTATATAGAACTTTTTGTAATATATATCTATATATCTATGCATGGATCTTGGCAGGCATTTGAAGTATATTATAACTAAGTTTAGATTTAGCATTTCTGACTTGTCAGTTCACAACTGTAGGTATAGAAACCATAGGCCACAAGACTTAATTTGTAAACTATGCAAAGTTGCAGTCGAAAACGAATGCACTTCTTATTATGTTGTCTATTCTACAATGGCTTAAGAGAAAAGTTCATAGCTCGAAAGTTCTCTCATAATCTAAATGGTTTTCGTTTATCTCTCTTGTTGGCCTCAACGAACAGTAATACAGTCAAAAAATTAGCGCTTTATATTCATCAAGCATTTAAAGCGCGGCAGATTGCTATAACTTGAATGTATATTTATGTATAAGTATGTAATGATGTTTATATGCATTTGCGTTTGTTCCGCTCTTCCAAAGAGGGCCTTGGCCTTATGGAATAAAGATTTCATTTCATTTCATTTCGTTTCTCTCTCTGTCTCTGTCTGTCTGTCTCTCTTTCTCAGTCACACACACACACACACACACACACACACACACACACACACACACACACACACACACACACACCACATACGCGCACACAACACGCACACTCATACAAACTTGCACACTCGTGCGCACACATGCATTGCATAGAGGCTCGCGCATAAACTCAAACTCACCACACACACACACACACACACACACACACACACACACACACACACACCACCACACACACAACACACACACACACACATTCTGGCTGTGGGTTGAACAGGCGATTTATATGAATGGCCCGGCCATGCGTATTTCGGCCGCTTGTTTAAGGAGAATCAAGCTGAGTTTTGACCTCAAAATAAAGTCAACTTGTCACGACAGGGAAGGAGATGAATTCATGTAGAGGAAGAAAATTAAACAATTTCAGGACGGTTTTCACAGATTTTCCGTGACGCGACAAAAACCAACAACAAAAACAAAAACAAAAAAACCCCAACAAAACAACCACCACATAAAAAAAAAAAAAAAATCCAAAAAACGAACCCCCCCCCCCCCCAAAAAAAAAAAAAAAAAAAACAACAAAAAAACCCAAAGCAAAACAGAAAAACAAAACAAAAAACAACACAACAAGAACAATATTAACAATAGACACACAGACACAGACACAGACACACACACACACACACACACACACACACACACACACACACACCACACACACACAAAGGAAAGAAAGAAAGAAAGGTTTTGCAAAATGTAGGTAGAAGACGTACCACATACTCCAAAGCGTCACACTGCAAAGCGAGTTTAGTCTCAAAGACTGGCAGTATTGTACCGAGAAAGTGAGGTTTTCACGATAAGTGCTGTGATGACAAAACGCCGCTGTAACTGTTGTTATTGTTATTTCTTTTAATACAGATCCGTCTGTAAAGAATTCAGGATGTGTTGGGTATTCGGTATGAAAACAGGATCTTGTATTTGAGATGAGAATGTGTGTGTGTGTGTGTGTGTGTGTGTGTGTGTGTGTGTGTGTGTGTGTGTGTGTGTGTGTGCGTGCGCGCGCGCCCGTGTGTGTGTGTGTGTGTGTGTGTGTGTGTGTGTGTGTGTGTGTGTGTGTGTGTGTGTGCGCCGCGCATGTTTCATTTCGGCATTTCCTGTCAAGAAACAGGCGTTCAGACTGCCTGGCTTCAGTTGCCGTTTCTGTCCCATTCATGTGGGAGTTTACTGAATGAATTCCATACATACATATATATATATATATATATATATATATATATATATATATATATATATATATATATATATATATAGGCTGCGATTGTTGTGTGGGAAGAACTAAATATTTTTACTCTTTGGGCAAAATGGTGACCAGGTCAGTTTCATTACTCTGGAAACTTTCTGTTTTAAGCATGGCACAAATGTTGCTGCAGCTAACGCACGACATTCATCCTGTCAACAGATTCCTGCTTTTCTGTAGACTTCTTGGTTGGAGGCAGGGGTGGTGGACAAGCGGAATCCAAGTTTTGCAGCTTTAGTGGCTGAAACTTTGAATCTGTAGGAGCCTGGAAACAAAGGCGCTTGTGCACTGGAAGGCGAGGGGTGGGTGGGTGGGAGGGTTAGATATGGTCAGAGCACTGGGAGGAGAGTGAATCCATGTTGGCCTCTCCGTCCTTCATCGGTGGTAATTAACTGCAGATTCACACACACACACACACACACACACACACACACACACACACACACACACACACACACACACACATGTATATCTATATATGTGTGTGTGTGTGTGTGTGTGTGTGTGTGTGTGTGCGCGCGCGCGCGCGCGTGCGTGCGTGCGTGCGTAGGCGCTCATACACATATGCACCCACCCACTCCCATTCCCACCCCTGAGCCCAGATGAGTCCATGCGAACCCTCCCCCCTCTTCCTTTCCTTACTCTTCGACCTCCCCTCCTCCCACCCACCACCTCTCCACCCCCCTTCCCCCCCCCCCACACACACACACATACGCACAGCATGATGCCAGTAAACCACGAAGAAGGCAAAGGGTCACAGCCAGTGGACCAGAACAATTTGGAAGTGGAAACACTGGGAACTGCAGGCATTAGGTTACTTTGCCTCGGATGTTTCAAAGAGAAAGGGCGAAATTGGTGGAGCCGCCGAGAGACGGGGGCGGGAGGGAGGGAATGGGACTGCCAATATTTCATCGTCAGCGCTATACCCCAAACACAACAGCAGAGAGAGAGAGAGAGAGAGAGGGGAGGAAGGAAATGGGTGATTGAGAAGGGAAGCGGGAGTAGGAGGGAGGGAGGGAGGGAGGAGAGGGGGATTATAGGGGTGGTTAAAAGCTGGCTGGGGTAGGTAGAGGCGGGTTGGTTGGGGGCGGAGTGGGGGGGGGGAGGGGTGTGATGGGAGGGGAGGGACAGGAGGGATCGGTTGGCGCCACTCTCAGATCAGATCAGCTGATGATGAATGGGCTTTTAACTGCGTGCGTGCGTGTGTGCGCGCGCGCCCTCACACATCGTGGTGTGTGTGTGTGTGTGTGTGTGTGTGTGTGTGTGTGTGTGTGTGTGTGTGTTGTGTGCAAGAGAGAGTGAGTGAGCGAGCGCTCGAGTGCGCGCGGGATGTTTGAGGGGGGGAGGGGGGGGGGGGGGGAGGAGCGTGAGCTGGCGGTTGGCGCTGCGGAGGGCTGTGTGTGTGTGTGTGTGTGTGTGTGTGTGTGTGTGTGTGTGTTGGAAGGGAGGGTGGGTGGGCGGGAGGGCTGAGAAGGAGGGGATGATGTGCGGGTGAGGGGGAGGGGAGGGGGGGAGGGCGACGAGGGATCGACGTAAGTCAAGAGCCCAGCTGATGGAGTAAGTGTCGGCTTTCTTTTGGCAAAACAGGATTACAGTGTGTGTGTGTGTGTGTGTGTGTGTGTGTGTGTGTGTAGTGTAGTGTAGTGTAGTGTAGTGTAGTGTAGTGTAGTGTAGTGTAGTGTAGTGTAGTGTGTGTGTGTGTGTGTGTGTGTGTGTGTATTGTGGTTAAATTCGGCAGGCGTGAGTCAGTGCTGCACTCCAGATCGGTGGATGATGTCAGTGCGCCCGGATCGCGGGGACTACTAGGCCTACCTCTCGTTGCCTTCCCCGCTGATTTCGGAGTGCTTAGGGGGCGGACGACTTTTGCTCTTTCTGTCTAGTCTGTCTTTCTGTCTGGGGGACTTGCTTGCTGGCTGGTTTGTTCTCTCTGTCTCTGATTCTCTGTCTCTCCCTCCTTGTCCCCCACCTCTCTCTCTCTCTCACTCTCTCTCTCTCTCTCTCTCTCTCTTCTCTCTCTTTCTCTTGTTCTCACTGTCTCTCTCTGTCTCTTTTGTTCTGTCTGTCTGTCTGTCTGCCTGCCTCTCCCTCACTGTCTCTCTTCTCCAACCCTTCTCAGTCTCTCTCCCCGCCTCTCTCTCTCTCTCTCTCTCTCCGTCTCTGCTCTGTCTATCCGTCTGTCTGTCTGTCCGACTGTCCGTCTGTCTCGTCTCTTTGTTTACTCCGTCTTCTCTCTCTCTCTCCTCTCTCTCTCTTCTCTCTCTCTCTCTCTCTTCTCATAAGAACAGAAGGAACGTATAGTAGTACTGTGACAGGTCAACAGGAAGGTTCCTGGTCCGCAGAAGCAGAGAAGGAGGGATGACAGACTGATGGAAGTCATTAGCCGTGTGCAGCAGTCACCTGTAATACAGCGGTCTCCGGTCAACATTCCACACCCTCACCCACCCCACCCCAAACACACACACACACACACACACACACACACACACACACACACACACACACACACACCTCACTCAGTCACTTACTCAATCACTGTGTGTCTGTGTGTCTGTGTGTCTGTGTGTCTGTGTGTCTGTCTGTCTGTCTGTCTGTCTCTCTCTCTCTCTCTCTCTCTCTCTCTCTCCGTAGGATGAAGGAAAAGTCTGATCCGAGTGCTTTGAAGAAGAGAGAGATGGTTGATCGCTGGAAGAAGTCGGCCCTGTATGACATCGTGTGTGTGTGTGGTGGTGTGCCCCACTACAGTCTGTGGTCAACACTGTTGCACCTACCGCTCCCTCCCCACTTCTCCTTCACGCCCCCCTCCCTCCCTCTCCCACAGTTCGCGGCCCGTGTTCTCAGCGTGATGTAAGACACAGCTTCGAGTCATCAGCACTCTCTGGAACCGTCTCCTTTCTCAGAGTAGTAGGGTGCAAGCGTGGAATTATTAAAGCAGAGGATCGCATCATAACAAGAAATGTATACTTATAGACAAGACGCTCCGGGGAATCTTGTGAAAAGTTGTTATGGTGACGGAAGGTTGGTTTCTCTCCCCCCCCCCCCCCCCCGCCACCCACGTTTCCACCCTTGTTGTTGTTGTTGTTGTTGTTGTTGTTGTTGTTGTGTGTGTGTGTGTGTGTGTGTGTGTGTGTGTGTGTGTGTGTGTGTGTGTGTTCATCAAGATTTATGGAATAGTATTTACAAGGTAAAAAATCAGGTTGAATGGCATGAGATTATATTGGGACACCCCTGGTTGATTCAATGGCAAAGAGAGAGAGAGAGAGAGAGAGAGAGAGAGAGAGAGAGAGAGAGAGAGAGAGAGAGAGAGAGGTTTCACATAGTTGAAGGGGTCCCGGGTGTGAGTGGATAGAAATGGGGCTCTCTCTGTGTGTGTGTGTGTGTGTGTGTGTGTTGTGTGTGTGTGTGTGTGTGTGTGTGTGTGAGGGGGATAGGTCAAGTGTACGTGTGGTGTGAGTAAAAGGGATTGGTGAGCGGGGAGGATATAATCACTGATTGTGAGTGTGATGTAATTGAGTGTGTGCGTGATGTCATTGATCGAAGTTCTCGAGAAAAACGAGACAAAACAGCTGGGGGGTGGGGGTGGGTTGGGGGGGGGGGGGGGGCAATTATCTCTGAGTTAAATAAAAGATGCAGTCCAGGGAGGGATAGAAGCTAGGAGAGCAGCTTCTCTCTGCCACTTGGGTTGATCTTAGAACAAAAAAAAAAAAAAAAAAAAAGAAAAAGAAAAGAAAAAGATCGGGGCTGGAGTGTAGACTGATGTACAAAGATACAGAAATGGATGGGATAATAAAGGACACATGCGTGTCAATCCCAAAACAATTAACTTTCAGTTATCGACAGCAAATAGGCCCACCTTGTGTTGCAGTAGTTTTTCAATCGATGTGTGTGTCATTGATAAGATACGGCAGGTCCCGTGCGGTCTGCTGGATGACACAATTCCAGAATGTACGTTGTTTTGGGAACAGTCTGCTGGATGGATTGATGTACTGCCATCAGCCCCTTCCGTGACCCTCCCCGTGCAGAATGTTTAATGCCTTCTGATAAGATGTTTGAAAAGTCAGTGTTCTTGAATGCGAAAAGCCGTTTTGTATGTTTCAGACAGGCTGATCTGTATCTGTATCCAATATTGTAAGAGCATTGTTACGCGGTCTTTGGTTGTTTTTTTTTTTTTTTTTTTTTTTTTTTTTACATCACGTTAACTTTTAAACACACATTAAACTAATAAAAGAAGAGGAGGAGGATGAGGATGAGGATGATGGTGATGATGATGATGATGATTAGCAGCAGGATTGCTCAGGACTATTATGAGGGGGTTGGGGGAGGATGGGTGAGCGTGGGAAAGGAAGAGGGAGGCGGTGGTGGGGTGGAGGGGGGTGGGTGGGGGGGGAGTGTTGTGATATTTGATTGAATTGTAAAGACAGTTTGTAAGATCACGCCGTGTGCTGTCGAACAGCTTCAACGGGAGAGAATTCATTCATAGTGGTTTGATGCTTTTCGTTTTTCTCAACTAATGGTGTGTGTGTCGGTCTGCCGCATCTGGCTGCCGGAGGCGTTCCAACCACGCCTCTACATCCCCCCCCCCCCCCCTACACACACACCCATCCCCCTCACATCACTTCCATGGTCGTCTTTCCCTCTGCGTAACGTTGCTGGGTCTGTGGTCCCACAGTTGTGGTTTTTTTGGTTTCCTTTTAGAAGAAAGGATGGAAGGGGTGAGGGTGGAGGAAGGATGGGTGAGCCAGGGGGCAAGGAGATCGGGTTGGGGGGGGGGATGAGGGGGTTGGGGGAGGAAAGGGGGGCGGGAAGGGAGGGGAGGGGCGGCAGAGGGCTGACAAGGTTCTCTGGTTTCATGGTGTGGTTTGTGTCTGATAATCGCAGGGGACCAGGAGAGAGAGAGAGAGAGAGAGAGAGAGAGAGAGAGAGAGAGAGAGAGAGAGAGAGCGGCTCTCTCCCTTCTTACATCAGCATCGGGTTGTTGTTTTTTCCTTCTTCTTTATTTTCGTCTCTGTAGTATTATATTCTCATCCTCTTTCTTTCTCCGACTCGGTCCACATCCTCACACTCTCACTCCATCTCTCTCTCTCTCGTGTTGCGTTCTCTCCCTTCTTTTTGTCTTTAATGGGAAAGGGGATGTACGTTTTGCAATGAAACGGATATAAAAATGAAAACTGTGCAATTGTAAAACTTGTAAACATTTAACAAGAATACTGGACCGAGTATTGGGGTTCCTAGATCAATAATCGTGATAGCGAACATTCAGTGTGCTAAAGGTTTCCATACACATCATCATCAGTATTGTCATCATGTACATTCATCAGCGCAATGAATACTCTACGAATCATAGAGATCACTGACAGTAATGTTGGAATCACCGTCAAGCACACGTCGAGATTACCGCGGAATATGAACTGAGTCGGATTTCGTTCACGCTTCTTGCTTCCTGCTCGAGGCAGTTTTTAAAAGGTGTCTGAAATAACTCCGCCCATTAACATGAACTAACGAATTACGAGACAAAACACGACGCGTTTCGACTTGTTAGGTCTCCTCCAGGCAGTATTGTTAAGGGGCATAGTCGCTGAAGCTTTCTGAGATTATGTTTTCCTATTGACTATAGGAAACTGGGCCGTGGAAAAAGCGTTTTACTTTCTGTGTTTAAACCGCAGAATGGGTATCATTTTCTTTGACAGGAATCACTGTAACGATGAATAACGTTGTTGACAAGAAGACTAGACCTACCTGAATTGAATGGAGCAAGTGCAAACTTGAAGCTGAAAAGAAACCCACACGGCGGGCCAGTTACCGTTTTCTCTCTCTCTCCCAAACATTGTTTTTCTTTCTTTCTTTCTTTCTTCGTACACAGGCTGATACTTCTGCGGACACTCCCTGTATAGAGTTTTGTGTGTATGACCGGTTTTTTTTTTATCCCGCCATTAAGGCAGCCATACTCCATCTTCAGGGAAGGTGCATGCTATGTGTAACGTGTCATCCATACCAACGGCCAAACTGGCCTTCTCTTGCGAAAGTTGGTGATGGGATTTGACGTGTGTGCAAGATGTTGTGCGTGCGTTCACACATGGAACCTCGGTTTATAGTCTCATTCGAAGGACTGTATGGGGAATGGAGTCAGAACCAATGTTAACTCCGAGGGAAAAATCCCCCTGTACCGAGATTCGAACCCGCAACCCTAGGTTCACGAGTCCGGCGCTCTACCAACTGAGCTATTCCGGCCCCCATTGTTTGAAATGATTGTTAGTCTGAATATGTTTCTATGTGTCTAGTAGTCCGTGAGCGGCAGTTTCCTGGATAAACATGCCGACTTCGTGTCGTGTTAAGAATGAGTTCACGTAAAGCGAGTAACGTCCCAGTTAGTCCCAACTGTCTTATTGATTGCGCAGTCTTGAAATTCCTGCGAATATTTTGCACGCCATTCAGTGATTTCTTTTTAAATTCTGTCCAGCCGCAGCATATTCAAAAATTTTCAAATGAGTACAGTCATTTTGGCGTTTATCTGTCTGTTGACAGTTTCAAAGTGAGTGACTGCAGGCGTTTATCTGTCTGTTGACAGTTTCAGAGTGAGGTGACTGCAGGCGTTTATCTGTCTGTTGACAGTTTCACAGTGAGGTGACTGCAGGCGTTTATCTGTCTGTTGATAGTTTCAGAGTGAGGTGACTGCAGGCGTTTATCTGTCTGTTGACAGTTTCACAGTGAGGTGACTGCAGGCGTTTATCTGTCTGTTGACAGTTTCACAGTGAGGTGACTGCAGGCGTTTATCTGTCTGTTGACAGTTTCACAGTGAGGTGACTGCAGGCGTTTATCTGTCTGTTGACAGTTTCACAGTGAGGTGACTGCAGGCGTTTATCTGTCTGTTGACAGTTTCACAGTGAGTGACTGCAGGCGTTTATCTGTCTGTTGACAGTTTCACAGTGAGGTGACTGCAGGCGTTTATCTGTCTGTTGACAGTTTCACAGTGAGGTGACTGCAGGCGTTTATCTGTCTGTTGACAGTTTCACAGTGAGGTGACTGCAGGCGGAAATTGAAACAAATTTCACAGGTAATTTTAAGTAACTCCGCCGGTTTCACACGGACAAACAAATTACAAGACAAAACACGACCCGTTTCGACCTCTTAGGTCTTCTTTCAGGCTAAATAAACAACATTCAGGACAATGAAAATGAAGAACAAAGCAATCATTGATCTTCTTGAATTTCGGCCCAAGATGGGCGTGGAGATTGAATGCCGTGAAGAAATCCATTGTTGTCAGGGTTTTGGAGCATATCCAAAAGTTGACATTGAAGTCAAGAGAATCAGATATCCGTCTTTTTAACTTTGGAGTGTAATGTAGGGTATTAAAAGATGACGACCCGGGCATCGTCAGCAGTATTTATGCTGTGTGGCCCGGCCGATGTGTGACATGTTTGGAGCACTTTTTGCTGGCGATCTTGCTCCCGCTTGACGCCTTAATCTGCTCTCCTTAACACCACCCCTTACAATCCCGTTTGGGGATGATGATGTATGAGATGCTTGTCTGGGGCGTGTGGATCTGTATGTTCAGTCTCTGCTGTGGGGGTTTTGCGGCGGTTCCGAGCGGAACTGTTCTGACTTTGGTATGGTGTGGAGAGAGAAACCGTTGGTAAGGGAAATCGTTGGTATTGTGTGGACAGGGAAACCATTGGTAAGGGAAATCGTTGGTATTGTGTAGACAGGGAAACCGTTGGTATTGTGTGGACAGGGAAACCCTTGGTATTGTGTGGACAGGGAAACCCTTGGTATTGTGTGGACAGGGAAATCGTTGGTATTGTGCGGACAGGGAAACCATTGGTATTGTGTGGACAGGGAAACCGTTGGTATTGTGTGGACAGGGAAATCGTTGGTATTGTGTGGACAGGGAAACCTTTGGTATTGTGTGGACAGGGAAACCGTTGGTATTGTGTGGACAGGGAAACCGTTGGTATTGTGTGGGCAGGGAAACCTTTGGTATTGTGTGGACAGGGAAACCTTTGGTATTGTGTGGACAGGGAAATCGTTGGTATTGTGTGGACAGGGAAACCCTTGGTATTGTGTGGACAGGGAAACCCTTGGTATTGCGTGGGCAGGGAAACCCTTGGTATTGTGTGGCAGGGAAACCTTTGGTATTGTGTGGACAGGGAAACCGTTGGTATTGTGTGGACAGGGAAATCGTTGGTATTGTGTGGACAGGGAAACCCTTGGTATTGTGGGGCAGGGAAACCCTTGGTATTGTGGGGGCAGGGAAACCCTTGGTATTGTGTGGGCAGGGAAACCCTTGGTATTGTGTGGACAGGGAAACCGCCTGACGGTCGGTTCGCTTGCTCACAGCCAGCGATCAGCAATGTAAATGTGACGATGTGTTCTGTTTACGCTTGTGTGCGTGTGTGTGTGTGGTGGCGCGCCGCGCGTGTGTGTGTGTGTGGTGCGTGCGTGCGTGCGTGCGTGCGTGCGTGTGTGTGTGTGTGTGTGTGTGTGTGCGTGGTGCGTGCGTGCGTGTGTGTGTGTGTGTGTGTGTGTGTGTGTGTGTGTGTGTGTGTGTGTGTGTGAGGAGTTCTGCTGGCCATGTTTTGAAGACGACTGTCCGTGTCCGTGCTGTGTGCTGGGTTCAGAGGCCGCCAGGTGGAGCAGCTGGGGTCGTCACGCACTGTCTTCTCAGCATCACTCTTTGCCCGATTGTCTGTCAGTTTAGTCCTGCATGTTGTCTGCTTCACTTCTCTAACTGATTGTCAGTCAGTTTAGTCCTGCATGTTGTCTGCTTCACTTCTCTAACTGATTGTCAGTCAGTTTAGTCCTGCATGTTGTCTGCTTCACTTCTCTAACTGATTGTCTGTCAGTTTAGTCCTGCATGTTGTCTGCTTCACTTCTCTAACTGATTGTCTGTCAGTTTAGTCCTGCATGTTGTCTGCTTCACTTCTCTAACTGATTGTCAGTTTAGTCCTGCATGTTGTCTGCTTCACTTCTCTAACTGATTGTCAGTTTAGTCCTGCATGTTGTCTGCTTCACTTCTCTAACTGATTGTCAGTTTAGTCCTGCATGTTGTCTGCTTCACTTCTCTAACTGATTGTCAGTTTAGTCCTGCATGTTGTCTGCTTCATTCTCTAACTGATTGTCTGTCAGTTTAGTCCTGCATGTTGTCTGCTTCACTTCTCTAACTGATTGTCTGTCAGTTTAGTCCTGCATGTTGTCTGCTTCACTTCTCTAACTGATTGTCAGTTTAGTCCTGCATGTTGTCTGCTTCACTTCTCTAACTGATTGTCAGTTTAGTCCTGCATGTTGTCTGCTTCACTTCTCTAACTGATTGTCAGTTTAGTCCTGCATGTTGTCTGCTTCACTTCTCTAACTGATTGTCTGTCAGTTTAGTCCTGCATGTTGTCTGCTTCACTTCTCTAACTGATTGTCAGTTTAGTCCTGCATGTTGTCTGCTTCACTTCTCTAACTGATTGTCTGTCAGTTTAGTCCTGCATGTTGTCTGCTTCACTTCTCTAACTGATTGTCTGTCAGTTTAGTCCTGCATGTTGTCTGCTTCACTTCTCTAACTGATTGTCAGTTTAGTCCTGCATGTTGTCTGCTTCACTTCTCTAACTGATTGTCTGTCAGTTTAGTCCTGCATGTTGTCTGCTTCACTTCTCTAACTGATTGTCTGTCAGTTTAGTCCTGCATGTTGTCTGCTTCACTTCTCTAACTGATTGTCTGTCAGTTTAGTCCTGCATGTTGTCTGCTTCACTTCTCTAACTGATTGTCTGTCAGTTTAGTCCTGCATGTTGTCTGCTTCACTTCTCTAACTGATTGTCAGTTTAGTCCTGCATGTTGTCCGCTTCACTTCTCTAACTGATTGTCAGTTTAGTCCTGCATGTTGTCTGCTTCACTTCTCTAACTGATTGTCTGTCAGTTTAGTCCTGCATGTTGTCCGCTTCACTTCTCTAACTGATTGTCAGTCAGTTTAGTCCTGCATGTTGTCTGCTTCACTTCTCTAACTGATTGTCTGTCAGTTTAGTCCTGCATGTTGTCTGCTTCACTTCTCTAACTGATTGTCAGTTTAGTCCTGCATGTTGTCTGCTTCACTTCTCTAACTGATTGTCAGTTTAGTCCTGCATGTTGTCTGCTTCACTTCTCTAACTGATTGTCTGTCAGTTTAGTCCTGCATGTTGTCTGCTTCACTTCTCTAACTGATTGTCAGTTTAGTCCTGCTTGTTGTCTGCTTCACTTCTCTAACTGATTGTCTGTCAGTTTAGTCCTGCATGTTGTCTGCTTCACTTCTCTAACTGATTGTCTGTCAGTTTAGTCCTGCATGTTGTCTGCTTCACTTCTCTAACTGATTGTCAGTTTAGTCCTGCATGTTGTCCGCTTCACTTCTCTAACTGATTGTCAGTTTAGTCCTGCATGTTGTCTGCTTCACTTCTCTAACTGATTGTCTGTCAGTTTAGTCCTGCATGTTGTCCGCTTCACTTCTCTAACTGATTGTCAGTCAGTTTAGTCCTGCATGTTGTCTGCTTCACTTCTCTAACTGATTGGTCAGTTTAAGTCCTGCATGTTGTCCGCTTCACTTCTCTAACTGATTGTCTGTCAGTTTAGTCCTGCATGTTGTCTGCTTCACTTCTCTAACTGATTGTCAGTTTAGTCCTGCATGTTGTCTGCTTCACTTCTCTAACTGATTGTCAGTCAGTTTAGTCCTGCATGTTGTCTGCTTCACTTCTCTAACTGATTGTCTGTCAGTTTAGTCCTGCATGTTGCTGCTTCACTTCTCTAACTGATTGTCAGTTTAGTCCTGCATGTTGTCTGCTTCACTTCTCTAACTGATTGTCTGTCAGTTTAGTCCTGCATGTTGTCTGCTTCACTTCTCTAACTGATTGTCAGTCATTTAGTCCTGCATGTTGTCTGCTTCACTTCTCTAACTGATTGTCTGTCAGTTTAGTCCTGCATGTTTGTCAGCTTCACTTCTCTAAACTGATTGTCAGTTTAGTCCTGCATGTTGTCAGCTTCACTTCTCTAACTGATTGTCAGTTTAGTCCTGCATGTTATCAGCTTCACTTCTCTAACTGATTGTCATGTTTAGTCCTGCATGTTGTCTGCTTCACTTCATCTAACTGATTGTCTGTCAGTTTAGTCCTGCATGTTGTCTGCTTCACTTCTCTAACTGATTGTCAGTTTAGTCCTGCATGTTGTCGCTTCACTGTCTCTAACTGATATGTCTGTCAGTTTAGTTCCTGCATGTTGTCTGCTTCACTTCTCTAACTGATTGTCAGTTTAGTCCTGCATGTTGTCGCTTCACTTCTCTAACTGATTGTCAGTTTAGTCCTGCATGTTGTCTGCTTCACTTCTCTAACTGATGTTCAGTTTAGTCCTGCATGTTGTCCGCTTCACTTCTCTAACTGATTGTTGTCAGTTTAGTCTGCATGTTGTCTGCTTCCTTCTCTAACTGATTGTCAGTCAGTTTAGTCCTGCATGTTGTCTGCTTCACTTCTCTAATGATTGTCTGTCAGTTTAGTCTGCATGTTGTCCGCTTCATTCTCTAACTGATTGTTGTCAGTTTAGTCCTGCATTTGTCTGCTTCCTTCTCTAACTGATTGTCAGTTTAGTCCTGCAGTTGTCTGCTTCACTTCTCTAACTGATTGTCTGTCAGTTTGTCCTGCATGTTGTGCTTCACTTCTCTAACTGATTGTCTGTCAGTTTAGTCTGCTGTTGTCTGCTCACTTCTCTAACTGATTGTCAGTTAGTCCTGCATGTTGTCTGCTTCACTTCTCTAACTGATTGTCTGTCAGTTTAGTCCTGCATGTTGTCTGCTTCACTTCTCTAACTGATTGTCAGTTTAGTCTGCATGTTGTCTGCTTCACTTCTCTAACTGATTGTCTGTCAGTTTAGTCCTGCATGTTGTCGCTTCACTTCTCTAATGATTGTCTGTCAGTTTAGTCCTGCATGTTGTCTGCTTCACTTCTCTAACTGATTGTCAGTTTAGTCCTGCATGTTGTCTGCTTCACTTCTCTAACTGATTGTCTGTCAGTTTAGTCCTGCATGTTGTCTGCTTCACTTCTCTAACTGATTGTCAGTTTAGTCCTGCATGTTGTCTGCTTCACTTCTCTAACTGATTGCTGTCAGTTTAGTCCTGCATGTTGTCCGCTTCACTTCTCTAACTGATTGTCAGTTTAGTCCTGCATGTTGTCGCTTCACTTCTCTAACTGATTGTCTGTCAGTTTAGTCCTGCATGTTGTCTGCTTCACTTCTCTAACTGATTGTCAGTTTAGTCCTGCATGTTGTCTGCTTCACTTCTCTAACTGATTGTTGTCATTTAGCTGCATGTTGCCGCTTCACTTCTAAGATTGTCAGTTAGTCTGCATGTTGTCTGCTTCACTTCTCTAACTGATTGTCTGTCAGTTTAGTCCTGCATGTTGTCTGCTTCACTTCTCTAACTGATGTGTCAGTTTAGTCCTGCATGTTGTCTGCTTCACTTCTCTAACTGATTGTCTGTCAGTTTAGTCCTGCATGTTGTCTGCTTCACTTCTCTAACTGATGTGTCAGTTAGTCCGCATGTTGTCTGCTTCACTTCTCTAACGATTGTCTGTCAGTTTAGTCCTGCATGTTGTCGCTTCACTTCTCTAACTGATTGTTGTCAGTTAGTCCTGCATGTTGTCTGCTTCACTTCTCTAACTGATTGTCAGTTTAGTCCTGCATGTTGTCTGCTTCACTTCTCTAACTGATTGCTGTCAGTTTAGTCCTGCATGTTGTCGCTTCACTTCTCTAACTGATTGTCTGTCAGTTTAGTCCTGCATGTTGTCTGCTTCACTTCTCTAACTGATTGTCAGTTTAGTCCTGCATGTTGTCTGCTTCACTTCTCTAACTGATTGTCTGTCAGTTTAGTCCTGCATGTTGTCCGCTTCACTTCTCTAACTGATTGTCAGTTTAGTCCTGCATGTTGTCTGCTTCACTTCTCTAACTGATTGTCTGTCAGTTTAGTCCTGCATGTTGTCTGCTTCACTTCTCTAACTGATTGTCTGTCAGTTTAGTCCTGCATGTTGTCTGCTTCACTTCTCTAACTGATTGTCTGTCAGTTTAGTCCTGCATGTTGTCTGCTTCACTTCTCTAACTGATTGTCGTCAGTTTAGTCCTGCATGTTGTCTGCTTCACTTCTCTAACGATTGTCTGTCAGTTTAGTCCTGCATGTTGTCCGCTTCACTTCTCTAACTGATTGTCTGTCAGTTTAGTCCTGCATGTTGTCTGCTTCACTTCTCTAACTGATTGCTTCAGTTTAGTCCTGCATGTTGTCTGCTTCACTTCTCTAACGATTGTCTGTCAGTTTAGTCCTGCATGTTGTCCGCTTCACTTCTCTAACTGATTGTCTGTCAGTTTAGTCCTGCATGTTGTCGCTTCACTTCTCTAACTGATTGTCAGTTTAGTCCTGCATGTTGTCTGCTTCACTTCTCTAACTGATTGTCTGTCGTTTAGTCCTGCATGTTGTCCGCTTCACTTCTCTAACTGATTGTGTCAGTTTAGTCCTGCATGTTGTCGCTTCACTTCTCTAACTGATTGTCAGTCAGTTTAGTCCTGCATGTTGTCTGCTTCACTTCTCTAACTGATTGTCTCAGTTTAGTCCTGCATGTTGTCCGCTTCACTTCTCTAACGATGATTGTCAGTTTAGTCCTGCATGTTGTCTGCTTCACTTCTCTAACTGATTGTCTGTCAGTTTAGTCCTGCATGTTGTCTGCTTCACTTCTCTAACTGATTGTCTGTCAGTTTAGTCCTGCATGTTGTCCGCTTCACTTCTCTAACTGTCTGTCAGTTTAGTCCTGCATGTTGTCCGCTTCACTTCTCTAACTGTCTGTCAGTTTAGTCCTGCATGTTGTCCGCTTCACTTCTCTAACTGTCTGTCAGTTTAGTCCTGCATGTTGTCTGCTTCACTTCTCTAACCGATTGTCTGTCAGTTTAGTCCTGCATGTTGTCTGCTTCACTTCTCTAACTGATTGTCTGTCAGTTTA
>CM065739.1:19622371-19647371 GCA_033310375.1 Conus canariensis
AACCCACGATCTTTTACCACGCGATTCCAATCCCAGCAACATCTTACATGCTTTTAGTGGTAATCTATCATCATCCATCTGAACAATCTTCAGCCAGTATCTGATGCACTGCACAGATGAATTGATAAAGATTGGATAGCGGTTTGTTTTCCCATAAACACATTCATTAAGTGTCTTCATGTGAACACCTAAGAATTTCTTAAGAGCAAATAAATGAATACTTTCTACATGAACAGCAGATTTATCTAGGCCCCAGATCTCAGCACCATACTGAGCAACTGGTTGAACCTGAACATCAAAGAGTTTAAGAAACACTGTCAAGGAATTATTATTCAACATGTATATTTTTTTCAAGATACACAATAAGGCATTTTTCGCTCTGCTTGCTAGATCCTGACAAGCGACTGTAAAGCTTAAGCTTGTGGAGAAAAAGATACCAAGGTATTTATACCAATTTACAACAGCCATCCTCTGTCCATTACAATACCGTCTTTCGCTTGCTGCCAAGTGACCTCCTTTTCTGAAAACCACAATATTACTCTTTTTCATGTTTACTTTTAGCTGAAGTTTAGAAGCTGCCTGGCACAAATTGTTGAACTGAGTCTGGAGGCCAGTTGGAGTCTCAGATAATAACACAATATCATCAGCAAGTAACAAAATAAATAATTGATTAAAATCAGGAGAAAGTGTTGCACCGTGTCTTCCTTTCGCTCTAATTCCTAAAGCTAATTCGTTTATAAACAATGAGAAAAGAACAGGGCTACAAGTGTCACCTTGTTTTACACCCTGTGTACATGAAATAAATAGTAAGTTCCCCACCAGATCTTACTCTTGCTTTAACATTATTGTACATACTTTCAATACGTTGATATGATTTGCCGTTGATGCCATTCTTTTTCACGTTGGCCAGAGTAATTTCCTAGAAACAGAGTCGAACGTTGAGAGAGAGAGAGAGAGAGAGAGAGAGAGAGAGAGAGAGAGAGAGAGAGAGAGAGAGGTGTTCAGAAACTTTTATTCGATCAAGGACAGTCCTCTGACCATTGAAGAGAGAGAGAGAGAGAGAGAGAGAGAGAGAAGAGAGAGAGAGAGTTCAGAAAACTTTTATCCGATCAAGGTCAGTCCTCTGACCATTGAGAGAGAGAGAGAGAGAGAGAGAGAGGAGAGAGAGACAGAGACAGAGACAGAGACAGAAACAGAGACAGAGAGAACGCCAGAGAGAGAGAGAGAGAGAGAGAGAGAGAGAGAGAGAGAGAGAGAGAAGACAAGACAATTTTTTTTTTATTTACGAGGATAATAGATAAGCACTGATGTGTTTTTTTTCCATCCAGTCCTCGCCCTGAGTAGGGTCAACAATGCAAAATAATGACATCCAGTCCTCGCCCTGAGTAGGGTCAACAATGCAAAATAATGACATCCAGTCCTCGCCCTGAGTAGGGTCAACAATGCAAAATAATGACATCCAGTCCTCGCCCAGAGTAGGGTCAACAATGCAAAATAATGACATCCAGTCCTCGCCCAGAGTAGGGTCAACAATGCAAAATAATGACATCCAGTCCTCGCCCTGAGTAGGGTCAACAATGCAAAATAATGACATCCAGTCCTCGCCCTGAGTAGGGTCAACAATGCAAAATAATGACATCCAGTCCTCGCCCTGAGTAGGGTCAACAATGCAAAATAATGACATCCAGTCCTCGCCCTGAGTAGGGTCAACAATGCAAAATAATGACATCCAGTCCTCGCCCTGAGTAGGGTCAACAATGCAAAATAATGACATCCAGTCCTCGCCCTGAGTAGGGTCAACAATGCAAAATAATGACATCCAGTCCTCGCCCTGAGTAGGGTCAACAATGCAAAATAAGATGAGGCAACAAAAGAAGCATGCAAAAAGTGACGAGCACTACAGTACGATACGGAAAAAAAAAGTAAAATGAAGAGAGAGAGAGAGAGAGAGAGAGAGAGAGAGAGAGAGAGAGAGAGAGAGAGAGAGAGCGAGGAGTGCAGGGAAGGGCGACAGAGAGAGCGAGAGGGAGAGAGGGACAAAGAGGCGTGAGTGGGTGCGGGAAAGAGCATGTCTAGAACAATCTGACAATCAAACAATTCCAAGGAGATGCTAGACAATCGATTTTGAAGTACCAGGGAAAGAAATGAAAATAAGCACAAATGGGGGGGGGGGGGGGGGGGTAGATGTCATATAGATAAATAAAGTAGTGACCCTTCCCCCCTCCCTTCTCCCCCCCTCCCCCCCCCCCCCCCCCTTCCTTTGTCTCTCCTTTGCTGTCCATTAACACTCCCCATTTCTATTGTGAATCATGATCACCCCTACATTCAGTATTGTCCACCACTCCCACCTCTGCCCTTTCCACCCCTTCAAACCATGAACTGCGCTCTGTGACTCAAGTCAACCACCATCAACATCTTCCCTCTGCTGTCACTCCCTGTTGAAGTGTCTACGACACGAAACGTCGGTCATCCCCTCTCCAGGTGCTCTTTTTGCCACCTTTTCCCTTCACTTGTCATATAGATAATAAATCAAGTCATTCCAGCAGAACCGTGTGTGTGTGTGTGTGTGTGTGTGTGTGTGTGTGTGTGTGTGTGTGTGTGTGTGTGTGTGTAGAGAGAGAGAGAAGAGAGAGAGAGAGAGAGAGAGAGTATACAAGCATAACGACATAATGACAAGAGGGCGGGAGGAAGTAGGAAACACACACGCAAACGCACGCACGCACACACACACACACACACACACACACACATACACACACACACACACACACACACACACACACACACACACACGTACTCACATAAGACATACTTACTAAACAGAATAACATGTGCATTTCAAGAGAGAGAGAGAGAGAGGGAGAGGAGAATCGCTCAGCCATTGAATGGTCGAGAGGACACTGTCCGTTAAATGTGAGAAGGATTCGGTTACTACAACCTGCATCAACCAGCTGACTCCACCACTTCTTCCAGCTGAGCCAGTACAGAGAGAGTTTCAGGCTGACTGGCTTCACCACAGACATGTCTTGGCCTGTTCCACCACGACTCTGCTTCCCGAGTCCTCATCTCACCCCCACGCCCCACCCCGACCCCAACTCCTCCGCTTCCGTCCTTTCCTCCTCCACCCTCTTCCCCCTCCACCCCCTCCCCTTGCACCCCTTCCCTCGTATTGCCAAAGTTTCTTCTGTATATATGTCCCAGTCCAGGGTCGCGCTGCGTTGATGAACGCGCGGCTATTGGCAGTCACACGGGAGGGAGGGAGGGAGAGATGGAGGAGGGGTGGCAGCAGGAGGGTAAGGTGGGGGTGGGGGGATGGGGCGGGGGTTGTAAATGCTGAGGCTGAGGGGTTTGGGAGTTAGTGTGGAGAGGGGTGAGGGGTGGGGTGGGGGTGGGGGGTGGTTGAGGGGTCGCTATATTCCTGGTGGATCGTATTTCGAGGAAACCCAGCAGATTTTATGCTCACCCACCACCCTCTCTCTGTGTCTGTCTTTGCCTGACTTCCCTTCTCTCTGTCTCTGTCTGTCTGTCTCCCTCTCTCTCTCTCTCTGCGCGCTTGTGTGTGTGTGTGTGTGTGTGTGTGTGTGTGTGTGTGTGTGTGTGTGTGTGTGTGTGTGTGGGGTGCGTGCGTGCGTGCGTGCGTGCGCGCGCGCGTGTGTGTGTGTATGGTGTGTGTGTGTGTGTGTGTGTGTGTGTGTGTGTGTGTGTGTGTGTGGTCCCAGTCTGTCACTGTCCTGCGTATTTTTCTGGTTTTTAGTCTCTCTTTTTCCCTCTCTCTCCGCTTCCTCCTCCCCTTTCCTCTCTCCCTCTCCGTCTACTCTCCCCCCCTCCTCTCTCTCCTCTGTCTCTCTGTCATTCTACCTTGCCCCCATATCTCTCGCTGTAGTATGTGTGTTACTCTCAGGAGAAGGAGGAGGAGGAGGTGTGTGTGTGTTGTGTGTGTGTGGTGTGTGTGTGTGTGTGTGTGTGTGTGTGTGTGTTTTGAGTGCGTGTGTAAGTGTGTGCAGTCGCGCGCGCACGCGCGTGTGTGCATGTGTGTGTGTGTGTGTCTCTCTCCTCTCTCCTCCCCTCCCTCCCTCCCTCCCTCCCTCCCTCTCTCTCTCTCTATGTATGTATGTACACACACACACACACACACACACACACACACACACACACACACGTGTGTGTGTGTGTGCGTATGTGCGCGCGCGCGTGCGCGTGCGTGCGTGCGTGTGTAGCCAGGGAGTAAAAGCCCAGGGCTCTGGGGGCGAGCAATACAAGGGCAGGGGCAGGCAAGAGCAGCAGGAGGAGGAGGACACTAAATCATTCCTTTCACATTGGGATGGTTGAGGGGAGGGGGCAAGGCAGGCAGGCAGGCAAGCTGAACGATAGATGATGGGTCCCATCTGTGGAATTCCTCTCCCTCCACCACCACCACCACCTCCCTCTCTCTGCGTCTCCTTCTCTCTCTGTCTCTCTCTCTGTCTCTCTCTCTCTGTATCTCTCTCTCTCTCTCTCTCCCTACTCTCTGTCTCTGTATCTCTCTCTCTCTGTCTCCCTGTCTCTCTCTCCCTCTCTCTCTCTCTCGGTCTCTCTCCTGTCTCTCCCTCTCTTTCTCCCTCTGTCTCTCCCTCTCTCCCTCTCTCTCTCTCTCCCTCTGTCTCTCTCTCTCTCTATGTGGCCCAGAGCTGTTGGAGGTAGAGAGAGTCGAGGGCTGGCTGCACCGTGTCTGGGCTGGCTGGCGCTGCTGAGACGAGAAAGAGATGTGTGTTTGCGTATGGTGCATAAAAGAGTGGGCAGTTCCGGGGTGGTGGTGGGTGTGTCATATGGGGGAGGGGGGAAGAGAGAGAGAGAGAGAGAGAGAGAGAGAGAGAGAGAGAGGCGCGCGTGGTATGTTCTTTTAAGGGAAAAAAAGAGGTTGAAGACCAAAGTACGTATTAGAAAGGGGTATATAGCAACAAAGGAAAAGGAAGAAAAATGAGAGAGAGCGGGAGAGAGAGAGGGGAAGAGAGAGAGAGAGAGAGAGAGAGAGAGAGAGAGAGAGAGAGAGAGAGAGAGAGTTTTAATTGTTTTAAGACTCTAGCCCATAACATTGGAGTGGGCCAGAATAAAACAAAATAAAGAAAGATGAAGTCATAATTGAAGTACGAGAGAGAGAGAGAGAGAGAGAGAGAGAGAGAGAGAGAGAGAGAGAGAGAGACAGACAGACAGACAGACAGACAGACAGACAGACAGACAGACAGACAGAGACGGGGGTTGGGGAGACAGTCCATCTGTGTTGCATAGGAGAGTGCAGGGGAAGGAAAGACAGGGTCGCTGTCAACCACAGATTTTTAAAGTCGATGCTTTCTGCTCCCTCCCCCTCCCCTGCCCCTCCGTCACACACACACTGTCACTTACACACACACACACACACACACACACACACACACACACACACACACACACACACACACACTCACTCACTCACTCACTCACTCACTCACTCACTCACAGACAGACAGACACATTCTCTCTCTCTCTCTCTCTCTCTCTCTCTCCCCTCTCTCTCTCTCTTCTCGTCTCACCGTCTGTGCGTCAAGTGTCTGTCACTTTTTCTATCTGTCTTTCTCTCCCTCTCTCTCTCTCCCCCTCCCTCCCTCCCTGTGTGTGTGTGTGTGTGTGTGTGTGTGTGTGTGTGTGTGTGTGTGTTCAATTTTGTTGTGTTCAATTCAGAGAGGAGAGAGAGAGAGAGAGAGAGAACGCAGGCTCTTGCCTGCATGTATGTATGACTTTGTCGTTTGACTTGAAAGAGGGAGATGGTGGGAGGGGGGGGGGGGGGGGGAGGGAAAGGGGACGAGGAGGGGGAGAGGGGGGATCCCTTATGTGTGTACGTGAAGGAAGGCAGAAAACGTATCATGATTGTGGTGCTGAATTCGACTCGGTGTGCCTCTGCTTCCTATTGGCTGCTGCTGCTGCCGCCACCGCCTGTACTGCCACACTACATTGGCTACGTCACTTGGCGCCGCCTTGTCCCTGTGTGTGTGTGTGTGTGTGTGTGGTTTGGCTTTGCAGGTCGATGTATCTACATAATAAGCGAGTGTCTTAACTCTGTGTGTGTGTGTGTGTGTGTGTGTGTGTGTGTGTGTGTGTTGATCAGCGCCCCAACAGAAACTGTATGCTGTGTGCTTGTTAATAGTTGGCTGTGTGCACGGATCAGACGAATGCATGGATGGATGAATGGATGGATGGATACCTTAAAACTCTCTTCCCCCCCCCCCCCCCCCCGTTACCACGCTAACACCATGCCACTCCACTCCACTCAGCAAGCAAGCAGTAGGCCTAGCGGCTTTCGCGCACATACATACAACCGCTCTCTTGTCTTTTCTGTGGAGTTGGGTTTGGTGGCGAGACAGACCGACCGGTCTCTTGTGATTCTCCCATGCGTGTGTGTGTGTGTGTGTGGTGTGTGGTGTGTGGTGTCTCCGTGTGTGTGTGTGTGTTGTAGACTGGATGATCAACAGGCCAGACGGGCAGTGATCGGGGGTTCTGTATCCACTGTGTTGTAGCCTGGCCTGCATTTGGCAAGTGAGCGCTGGTGCGTGCGTCGAAGTAGTGTCGATTAGTCGTCTCCCCTGGGAGTTTTGTGTTTGGGGGAAAAGAAAAGAGGCGAAAAAAAAAAAAAAAAAAAAAAAGAAAAGTTGGGGGAGCATGTGGATTCCTCTTCCCGTGATGTGATGTCGGCGGCTTCGGATTTCGTGTTCATTAGTCGCCTGTTGGACCTTCTTGGAGTGTGAGTGTGTCGGTTGGTGGCTGGCGGCTTGGGGGTCAAGTTCTGTTGGTGATGGTGATGGTGATGATGATGGCTGCTGGGTGGTGGGATGTGAGGAGCGCCACGTGAGTGTGGGTTTTTTGGTGATCTCTGTGTGTGTGTGTGTGTGTGTGTGTGTGTGTGTGTTGTGTGTGTGTGTGTGTGTGTGTGTTGTCTTCGTGGTGTGTGTGTGTGTGTGTGTGTGTGTGTGTGTGGATGTGTGTGTGTGTGTGTGTGTGGTGCGCGCGCGCGCTCGCACGCGCGCACGCGCTTCGTAGTGTGTCTGTGCTGTGTGTGTTGTTTGTGTGTGTGTGTGTGTTGTGTGTGTGTGTGTGTGTGTGTGTGTGGCTGGCAAATCCATTCATTGAGCTACACCCATGTTTTTTCTGTAACCAGAGAAAGTGGAACCTAGCAAGGCATGGGCGCGCTCGTCCTTTTAATCACAGCGTTCTGTCTCGTGCTTCTCTCGACTTAGGACCGTGGCACTGGCGGGTCGGAAGGTAGAAGTAGTAGGTAGGCCTAGCGGTAAAGGATGGTAAGGATGGGGTGAGTGGCGGCGGTAGGCGGTATCGATGAACAAAGAAACGTGCTGGCGGGTGGAGAGGGAGGGGCGAAATCCCTGTGCCTGTTTCTGTCATCCTGGTGTGTTGAAAGGAGGAGGAAGAGCACCAACTCTGAGCAAGTCTTTTGAGTAATACAATGAGGTGCTTGTCTGGACTTTTGCATCCGGGTGTGTGTGTGGAACGTGTGATATCATCGGTGGGTCTGATGGACTTTACTACTGTAGGAAAGAGAGGGATTAGAAGCCATAGATGAATCTGCTCTCTTTACTTTCCCCACTCTGTCTCCCAGCCACCATTCCTGCCTCCCCTCCCCCCTCTCCCCCTTCCATCTATCTTCCTTCTGCTCCTCCTACCTTGTCTTTATTTTTTAAAAAAGACACAGACTCCCACCATTTTTCACTCGTTCAGTTAGTGGTTGCTTTGATATGGAGAAAAAGAAGTTTGTTGTTGTTGTTTTTCAATCTGTCTGCGGTCGCCAGCCAAGTGAAATCAGTACAACAGTTTGACCCAGATGGGCAGATACCAATGAGAGCTTAAGACAGACCGTTTACTTTGTTGCTAAATGCGCCCATTCAAAGTCTTCTGTACCCTAATCCCCCACCCCCACCCACTCCCACCCCCCACCCCCCGAAAAAAAAAAAAACAAAAAACAAACAAACAAACAAAAACAACCTTCGCATTTTCTCTCGGGGAAGAAGGGGGGAGGGGGGGGGGGGAGGAGGGAGGGGGCATCAGACATAAACGAAATTGTGGTATTGTTCAGAGAAATACAAAGAGAGAACAACAACAACCACAACTACAATTACAGTCAATAAACAACCTCTTCTGTATCCCCACCCTAGGAGAGAGCATGTTCGTTCGAACAGTCTTTTTGGGATTGTACTTTACGTTCTGGTTTCACGTCTCCTCGGGTGATATGCCAGACTGTATAACACAGCCTCAAGATAGTGGTAGAAGAGGTGTGTATGTGTGTGTGTGGTGTGGGGGGGGGGGGGGGGGGAGGGGGGTACTGTGTAACACGCACGCTACACTAGATCGACAACACATTTAGGTGGACAGCGGAAATTGGCAGTTTGTGTGTTGGGGCGTCCATGGAGATTCGAACTCCGCAACATGTGACAACGAACGATTCGAACTCGTATGCCCTGTCACTGAGCCGGCCTGCGAGTAGGTACTCAGTAGGCGGTAGATCTCTGTGATCTTTCCATTGCAAGACAGACGGTTCCAGACTCTCGTATCTGCGATTAATAATAAAAAGAACCCGCAGAACGTTTTCTTAGGTCAGCGTTTCCCGCGAGTTCTCTCAGCCGCCTGTCGCTGTGTTGGTGGCGGTGTCTGCTGTACCAGCTGTATCTGTGGTAGAATGGGGTGATCATTTAACTGTCTGTGGTAGAATGGTGTGATCCTATAACTGTATCTGTGGTAGAATGGGGTGATCCTATAACTGTCTGTGGTAGAATGGGGTGATCATGAAACTGTCTGTGGTAGAATGGGGTGATCATGAAACTGTCTGTGGTAGAATGGTGTGATCATGAAACTGTCTGTGGTAGAATGGGGTGATCCTATAACTGTGTCTGTGGTAGAATGCTGTGATCATTTAACTGTCTGTGGTAGAATGGTGTGATCCTATAAATAACTGTCTGTGGTAGAATGCTGTGTGATCCTATAAATAACTGTCTGTGGTAGAATGCTGTGTGATCCTATAAATAACTGTCTGTGGTAGAATGCTGTGTGATCCTATAAATAACTGTCTGTGGTAGAATGCTGTGTGATCCTATAGCTGTGTCTGTGGTAGAATGCTGTGTGATCCTATAACTGTCTGTGGTAGAATGCTGTGTGATCCTATAACTGTCTGTGGTAGAATGCTGTGTGATCCTATGACTGTGTCTGTGGTAGAATGCTGTGTGATCCTGTAACTGTCTTGGTAGAATGCTGTGTGATCCTATAACTGTGTCTGTGGTAGAATGCTGTGATCCTATAACTGTGTCTGTGGGAGAATGCTGTGTGATCCTGTAACTGTGTCTGTGGTAGAATGCTGTGTGATCCTATAACTGTGTCTGTGATAGAATGGTGTGATCCTATAACTGTGTCTGTGGTAGAATGCTGTGATCATTTAACTGTCTGTGGTAGAATGGTGTGATCCTATAACTGTGTCTGTGGTAGAATGCTGTGTGATCCTGTAACTGTGTCTGTGGTAGAATGCTGTGTGATCCTATAGCTGTGTCTGTGATAGAATGGTGTGATCCTATAACTGTGTCTGTGGTAGAATGGTGTGATCCTATAACTGTGTCTGTGGTAGAATGCTGTGTGATCCTGTAACTGTGTCTGTGGTAGAATGCTGTGTGATCCTATAGCTGTGTCTGTGGTAGAATGATGTGATCCTATAACTGTGTCTGTGGTAGAATGCTGTGTGATCCTATAACTGTGTCTGTGGTAGAATGCGTGTGTGATCCTATAACTGTCTGTGGTAGAATGCTGTGTGATCCTATAACTGTGCCTATGGTAGAATGCTGTGTGATCCTATAGCTGTGTCTGTGGTAGAATGCTGTGTGATCCTATAACTGTCTGTGGTAGAATGCTGTGTGATCCTATAACTGTGTCTGTGGTAGAATGATGTGATCCTATAACTGTGTCTCTGGTAGAATGCTGTGTGATCCTATAACTGTGACTGTGGTAGAATGCTGTGTGATCCTATAACTGTGCCTGTGGTAGAATGCTGTGATCCTATACCTGTGTCTGTGGTAGAATGCTGTGTGATTCTATACCTGTGTTGTGGTAGAATGGTGTGATCATATACTGTGTCTGTGGTAGAATGGTGTGATCATATAATTGTGTCTGTGGTAGAATGGTGTGATCATATAGCTGTGTCAGTGGTAGAATGGTGTGATTATATGTCTGTGGTAGTGATCCTGTAACTGTGTCTGTGGTAGAATGGTGTGATCATATAACTGTCTGTGGTAGAATGGTGTGATCCTATAAAGTTCTGTCTGTGGTAGAATGGTGTGATCATTTAACTGTCTGTGGTAGAATGGTGTGATCCTATAAATAACTGTCTGTGGTAGAATGCTGTGTGATCCTACAGCTGTGTCTGTGGTAGAATGCTGTGTGATCCTGTAGCTGTGTCTGTGGTAGAATGCTGTGTGATCCTATAACTGTGTCTGTGGTAGAATGCTGTGTGATCCTATAACTGTGTCTGTGGTAGAATGCTGTGTGATCCTATAGCTGTGTCTGTGGTAGAATGCTGTGTGATCCTATAGCTGTGTCTGTGGTAGAATGCTGTGTGATCCTATAACTGTCTGTGGTAGAATGCTGTGTGATCCTATAACTGTCTGTGGTAGAATGCTGTGTGATCCTATAACTGTCTGTGGTAGAATGCTGTGTGATCCTATAACTGTCTGGTAGAATGCTGTGTGATCCTATAACTGTGACTGTGGTAGAATGCTGTGTGATCCTATAGCTGTGTCTGTGGTAGAATGCTGTGTGATCCTATAGCTGTGTCTGTGGTAGAATGCTGTGTGATCCTATAGCTGTGCCTGTGGTAGAATGCTGTGATCCTAAAACTGTGTCTGTGGTAGAATGCTGTGTGATCCTATAACTGTCTGTGGTAGAATGCTGTGTGATCCTATAACTATGGTAGAATGCTGTGTGATCCTATACCAGTGTCTGTGGTAGAATGCTGTGTGATCCTATAGCTGTGTCTGTGGTAGAATGCTGTTTGATCCTATAGCTGTGTCTGTGGTAGAATGCTGTGTGATCCTATAGCTGTGTCTGTGGTAGAATGCTGTGTGATCCTATAACTGTCTGTGGTAGAATGCTGTGTGATCCTATAGCTGTGTCTGTGGTAGAATGCTGTGTGATCCTATAACTGTCTGTGGTAAATGCTGTGTGATCCTATACTGTCTGTGGTAAAATGCTGTGTGATCGATCATCGTCGTGATGCCATGGTACCCACCGCTGTTTATGGAATCAGCTCAGTCCATTGGTTTGTTGTTTGATACCACCAGCCAATCAGTTCTTGTTCCGTGGCTGGAATCAAAGTCTGGAAGGAGTCAGGTCAGTCTTGAGATTTGCTGTTCGCTAGCTACTGGTCAAAGAAAACATCGGATCAGTCTGTGTGTGTGTGTGTGTGTGTGTTGTTGTGTTGTGTGTGTGTGTGTGTGTGTGTGTTGCGTTCGCTAGCAGCTAGTCCAGTTTGTTGTTCCCTGTCGGGAGTGTGTCTAAGCTTCGGTGGTTTTGTCTAGCAGCAGCTGTTTCAGAGTGGTTCCCTGTCTAAAATGTAGATAGAATCGTCCAGGGGTTTGTTCTTCTCTAGCAATCTGTGCTTCTTGTTCCCTGTCTAAAATGTATATAGAATCGTCCAGTGGTTTGTTCTTCCCTAGCAATTTGTGCTTGTTGTTCCCTGTCTGAAATGTAGATAGAATCGTCCAGTGGTTTGCTCTTCTCTAGCAATCTGTGCTTCTTGTTCCCTGTCTAAAATGTATATAGAATCGTCCAGTGGTTTGTTCTTCTCTAGCAATTTGTGCTTGTTGTTCTCTGTCTGAAATGTATATAGAATCGTCCAGTGGTTTGTTCTTCTCTAGCAATCTGTGCTTCTTGTTCCCTGTCTGAAATGTAGAGTCATCCAGTGGTTTGTTCTTCTCTAGCAATCTGTGCTTGTTGTTCCCTGTCTGAAGTGTGTCTGGGAGTCGTTTGGTGTGTTATTCGCTCGCCTATAGTCTAAACTGTCGTTCCCTGACTGGAAATCTGCAAAGGATCGGTCGTCGGGTTTGTTGTCATTAGCACCTGTCAAACGTCTTGTTCCTGACGAAGAAAGTCTCCGTGGGTGGGTCAGTCCGTTGGCTTGTCATTAGCACCTGGTCCAAACGTCTTGTTCCCTGACCGAAGAAAGTCTCCGTGGAGTCGGGTCAGTCCGGTGGCTCGTTGTTGGCCGGCAGCTGGTCAGACTTGTTGTCCAGCACACTCACTGCCAGAAGACGAAGCAGGGGGTGCCTAGTACGGTGGGGGTGACCGACCAACACCGCCAAGTGGACACCAGTTCACCATGGAACAGAACCAAAGCGCTGGACACCAGTCCAGCATGAAGAACGAAGAGGTTACCACACTTCAGTCTTGGACGAAAATGAGATGATAGGACAGACAGCCCCGTCCGGGACCGAACCCAGGACTCCTGCCAGTGACTACATCCTGTCAGCAGTACTGAACAGACCTCGGTGTGGCACGTCATGGCCTTGAAGTAAGGGCCATTAGCCGGCAGGACGTTCTGTTCACCTCTAAGTTATGCCAGACTTGATGCGCTCAGCTAGCTCAGAGTCTTGAAGAAGTCGGGTCATTACATTGGCTTTGTTGTTTGCCTGCAGTTTGTCAGAGTTGTATGTCCGATGTGGTGACTGACGTGGCTGCGGAGTCGGCTCCGGGTGAGGTGGTTGGGGAGGGGGGAGGGAGGGTGTTATTCGCTAGCTGCTTGTGATACAAGTCAGAGTTCGGGGTTGCAGCACAGGTCAAGTAGTAGCAACAAAGTTTGAACAGATGAAAATCGCCCTGGCTGTGTGAAAAAAATTTTTTTTTGAATGTGAAAAAGATGATTTGATCCAGGAATTTGGGGTCAGTAGATTAGTTCAGTGCCATATGTCGACAAAAATAGCACAACGATGCATGGCTTGCGGACTCCCTGTGCTTCTACGCCATTTGTAGGGCGCTAGGATTTTGGAGTGAGAAGTCCAGCGGACGACAGGAAAAACGAAGGGTCATGTAGATCATGCTTGCATAGAAAAAGAAACGGATATGACATCTGCCTCAGTGTGAGTTATGGTATGGGTCAAGGGCTTGACTGAGCGATGAAAATGTTTTGGTACTGGCTGATCTGATGAGAAAAGTCAGGTGCAGCTTTGAGTGTCATAGAGAACATGTAGCGTTTTGGGCCTGAACTCTAACAAACCGTGGACTCGGACCTAAAAGTCGTTGGTTCCTGACTGACGCCTTCAAGTTCAGCAGCTCCAGTAGTTTTGTTGTACACTTGCAGCTGGTTACAGCTGTTGTCCGCAGAACGAAGACAGTATTGTTTAGTTTGTGTTAGCGCAGGGTTTTCTCTCACTTTCGTTGCGCAGCGGGGAACGTGACAGGGCCAGTTTTCGCCTGGAGCGAACAAGCTTTGTTCTGGTCATCCAGGGACCCTGAGTTCCATCCCCGCTCGAAGCTCCGCCAGGTCAGAGATGTTTTTGGCTTGGGAATCCAAGCGTGGGCAGACTCCATGCGGTCACCTCCAGGTCCTGAAGATGAGACTAGGAAACGAGGTCCCGTTGCTGAACGCATTCCATTAAACACACACAAGAAGCTACATTTGCAACGCTCGTTGAATCCTGTTCACGTAGAGATGATAACCGTCGTGTGCCGGTGGGATTGGTCTGCCTGCCTGTCTGTCTATCTGTCTGTCTGTCTCCCTCTCTCTCTGTCTCTCACATAAACACATGCGCGCACTCGCACGCATATACACACAGGCACACGACACATGACGCGCGCGCGTGCATACACACACACCCACCCACCCACCCACCCACCACCCCCACACACACATACACACACACACACGAAACACACAGAATCCAAAAATATGCACACAAGTGTAGTTAGTGTTCAGACGTCATTCACCACATCTCACTCTCTCTTTCTCTCTCTGTGTGTGCGCGCGCGTGTGTGCGTGGTGTGCGCGCGTGCGTGTGTGTGTTTGCGTGTGTGTGTGTGTGTGTGTGTGTGTGTGTGTGTGAAAGACAGACAGAGAGAGAGACAGAGAGAGAGAGAGAGAGCGAGACAGAGAGAGCATTGATGTGTGTGTGTGTGTGTGTGTGTGTGTGTGTGTGTGTGTGTGTGTGTGTGTGTGTGTGAAGAGAGAGAGAGAGAGAGAGAAGAGAGGGGTCAGTCGTGAGTATGAGTAGGGATTAGCGCAGGGACTGGGGGGGGGGGGGGGGGGGTTGATAATCACAATCCCCCTTTTTTCTGCGTGAAATTTTCGCCGCTCTTCCATAGGGGAGTTGCATTTCCATAGCAAGCACCGCGCACATGTTGAGGTATGCATTTTTTTCATCATTGTGTTCATGGTTTTGTTGAACCCCCCCCCCCTCTCTCTCTCTCTCTCTCTCTCTCTCTCTCTCTCTCTCACACCGTACATTGAGTTGAAAATGAATAGATACATAAAAAAGTGAACTGACCAAGTTTCGATTTGGTGTGTCTAGTATAGCATGTCATTGCTTTAGGTACAGTGTCAGAATAGATACAGTGTCAGAAATGAAAATACGCTTACCTGCCGTTTATGCAGTATTGGTAAAGAAGATGAATTACATTTTTATTTTGCTGGCCGGCCCTGAGTGATCTTAGAGTACAATTTATACAACCGAAATACCACAAGGTTCCATACAATTTCAGGTTAACTTTACGTATGTCGACAAGGCATGAGACTACAATGAATTTTTTTTTTTTTTTTTTAGCAATGTATATTTATCTGGCGCTTAATAGGTTGAAAATTGTGACTTCGTAAAACGTTAGCCGTCAGTGTATACAATGAAGAATATTATTTTGTTTATTAATGGTTAAATTGGTATATGTCACTGGCTGTTCTCTTGCTTAGTTAGACTATGTGAACAGCCCCCGTCAGTAAGGGTCCTAAGGCCTTTACCTGAATATTTTTTTGTCTTGAGGGTCGCTTCTCTCTCTCTCTCTCTCTCTCTCTCTCTCTCTCTCTCTCTCTCTGTGTCTCTGTCTGTCTGTCTGTCTCTTTCTCTCTCTCTCTCTCTCCATACACACAACACACACACACACACACACACACACACACACACACACACACACACACATACATACACGCAAATATACATTCCAAAGAACGTTCATACAGAACTGTGCTCTTGTCTTGTTGCTGTAGGTCTGGGGAGGGTGATAAGTGCGTGCTGCTCGTGACATTCAGACTGATATGTCTCAGCGAGAGAGAGAGAGAGAGGGGGAGAGGAGAGAGAGAGAGAGAGAGAGAGAGAGAGAGAGAGAGAGAGAGAGAGAGAGAGAGAGAGAAGAGATGGAATCTCAAAGAAACGAAAACATACCAAACTCCAGCGTCGTCAAAGGTTAGCCAAACATTCTTTTTTCTTTTTTTTTTCTGAAGGGCAGCGCTTTACCAACAAAGAGGCCTTTATAATCGGGGCTTTCTTTCGCCTGGTGCCTGATGAAAGAAAGGTGGCAGCAGTACTGGTCTCAGGTCTGCTGGGCACGGGGAAAAAAGGAAATGTGATCCAGGTTCAAATGCTTTGCAACAAAATGGACACAAGAAGTCTTGGTTTCATCTAGACGTGCTGTTCATTGTGAAGAATAACGTTTTTTTTCAAATGCTTTTTGTTTTGTTTTTTTAATTTTTGTTTTTTTTTTTTAGCGTTTATCTTTGTTTATTTTCAAATTAAGCTAAAGTAGCGTGCAAATCGGAGCATGTTCGTTTTTTAAGTGCTTCAAGTGCCTTACCCCGCTGGCCATTTTTGTTTTGTTTTGTAGTGTTTTGTTGGGGGGTCGGAATAGCTCAGTTGGTAGAGCGCCGGACTCTGGTGATCCTGGGGTTGCGGGTTCGCATCTCCGCCGGGCCGTTTCAGTACAGGGGGATTTTTCCCTCGGACATTGGTTCTGACTCCATTTCCCATACAGTCCTTCCAATGAGGCTATAAACCGAGGTTCCGTGTGTGAACGCACGCACATCATCTTGCACACACGTAAAAATCCCATCACCAACTTTCAGAAGAGAAGGTCAATTTGGCCGTTGGTATGGATGACACGTTACACATAGCATGCACCTTCCCCGAAGATGGAGTATGGCTGCCTTAATGGCGGGATAAAAAACGGTTATACACACAAAACGCCACTGCCTGTCTATACAGGGAGTGTCCGCAGGAGTATCAGCCTACGTACGCAGAAAGAAAGAAAAAAGAAAGTGTTTTGTTTCTTTCTTCTTTTTTAAAAACTGCGTCACGTGCCTTTCCTTGCTGGACATTTTTGTTTTGTTTTGTAGTGTTTTCTTTCTTTCTTTTTTTTCTCATTTAAACTGCTTCACGTGCCTTTCCTTGCTGGCCATTTTTGTTTCGTTGTGAATTGTTTTGTTTCTTTTTTTTAATTTTTTTTTAAAAACTGCTTCACGTGCCTTTCCTTGCTGGCCATTTTTGTTTTGTTTCTTTCTTTAAAACAACAACAACAACAACAACAAAAAACTGCTTCACGTGCTTCCTTGCTGGCCATTTGTTTGTTTCTTCTTTAAAACAACACAAAACAAAAAATGTTCACGGCATTCCTTGCTGGCCATTTTTGTTTTGTTTCTTTCTTTAAAACAACAACAACAACAACAACAACAAAACTGCTTCACGTGCCATTCCTTGCTGGCCATTTTTGTTCTGCTTTGTTTCTTTCTTTCTTTCTGTACTGTTTCCTTTTCCCCCTCCTTTTCTCTTTTTTCATTTCTTTGTCACATCGTGTTTGCTTCTCATTGCCTGTTTTCACTCCCCCCCCCCCCCCAACCACCCCCCCTCCTCCCCTCTGTCCCCGGCGAACAAAAACTGCAGACAGAAACGAAAAGTAGCTAACCCTTGTCAGTTACTGATTTGTTTGGCATAAAGACTGCTAGACGCGGATGACGCACAACGATGCGTTTCGACCTCTTAGGTCTGATTCAACGCCCATCTTGCGCCGAATTTGAGAAGATAAGTGATTGCTCGTTCTTTGTTTTCATGGTCCTGAATGTTGTTTATCTTGCCTGAAGAAAACCTAAGAGGTCGAAACGCGTCGTGCTTTGTCTGGTAATTTGTTTGTCCCGGTTGTTCGGCGGACTCACTTAGAAGCCTTTAAAAAAAAAAAAAAGTTTGAAAGAGAGTATGTGGTCGGTTGGGCTGTGATGATAAAATCTATAGATAAAAGCTATCTTTCTCTTCGTCTAGAAGTCTTTATCCCTAACAAATCGAACTGATAAAGGTGAGCTGTTTTTCGTTTCTGCCTACATTTTTTGTTCGCCGAATTAAAGAAAAAAAAAATTGCGTGCCATTTGACAATCGTGGAAGAAGGAAGATATCTGGTAAAAATCCACAGAACTGTAACAGTACGAAGATGTATGATTTTCTTTGAATTTCATGTCATCTAGCATGATATTTGCTTGGTAAATAGTGTGCAAAATTTTCAGATGTTGAATACTCTGTCTGGATTCTTATATGGATGGTTACCTTGCCCCTAATCACGCTACTTAGAATATAGCCGGATTTCTTCACCAGAAACCTTAAGATGTAGATAAAGTAGTTGGTTGGTTTCGTGATAAATTTTACCTGATATGTTTTGACGTTGTGGTAAAGATGTTGGCACAGGTCTCAATTCGTGTGCTTCAGGCTTCCCACTGACTGTCTACTGACTGAACCCACTGTTTTAAAATGAAGTGGAGCGTTGTTTCAAAAAATGATTCTGGCTTTGTTTTTTCCTTGTTAAGCTCTGCACGTCTTCAAGATGAAGAAATTGTTTTTCGTTGCGGTTAATTTCACTTGAAATTAAGTCAGATTCCCTTTCATATCAGTTCTGAAAGAATTCTGAAAAAAAAAGAAAAGAAAAAAAACCCACCGCCAACGTCGTTTAGTCCTGTATTAGTCGTATTGTCAGAAGAAGTAATGAACAGTTCTTTCTAAGAATCATTGTTGAGTCTGTGTAGACCTTTTAGATCTTTAGTCCTCATGTTGAGTAAAGTGCATTGTTCCTTTTGCAAGCTGTAGTAAATGCCACAGCGGGGTGTGTCTGCAGTTCCTTTGTTCCTGTATTTTCCCTGTCCACTGCAGATTCAGATGTTTTTGGAGTTGAATCACGTTCATCATGTTCAGGCCTTCCTCAGCTGCCTGGGATTGCATGACTGGTCACTTTTTCAAACGCCTTGGCATTACTGAAACTCTTGGCACACACACACACACACACACACACACACCACACACACACACACACACACACACACACACGCGCGCGCGCGCGCGCCCGAAAAGAGAAAAAAGAGAGAAAAAGATGGCACTTAGTAATCTAAGCTTATGACTTACTTGACGATCGATCTGATCTACATCTTACCTATCGGATGTGTTGTGAACGGGGTAGAATTTGGAAATGATTCCGATCACGATCAAAACGAGAATAAACTATTGAAATTCGAGATTGCGATAAAATGTTTGTATTGAAAACTATCAAATATGTTCACCCATCCCATATTCACCCGAGGATCAACGATATACGACCCCCCAAAGAAAGCAACAACAACAAAACTACAACAACAACAAAAACCCAGGTTCAGAGTTCAACTCACTCTCGTACTTCTTCGTCCCTTCTTCTCCTCTTAACTAATCTCTTTCCTTTTTCCTGACTCTCTCTCTCTCTCTGTCTCTGTCTCTGCCTCTGTCTGTCCGTCTGTCTGTTTCTCTCTCTCTTAGCTAGTCTGCTGCTTCCGCCAAAGTGACAGGCAGTCTCTTTTTTTTTCCCTAAAAGTACGACTCACTAAATTAAAAAAGAGCTGATCACTGAGGAGCAAGCACCCTGTAAAGGTGAGTTTTCAATCACTCCAGCCAGAGTTCTCCCCAAATCATATCATGCATTAGCTAGCAAAGCAGGTCTGCCGGTTCAAAGCGCACACAAAGAGAAAATTATATATATATATATATATATATTTTTTTTTTTTTTCGGAGGCGCATGACAGTGGCCCTGTTGCCTGCATGCCCAGCCAACTGTTTTGTTGAGATGGTTGGAGCCAAGACACTTCGGGCATGAAACAGGCTTTTAGGGACCACCTTCTGTTCCCGGTGGTTCATTTTTTGCCCCCCCCCCCCCCCCCCCCCCCCATCAAAGTAACTTTTAGATAGTTTTTGTTTGGTTGTTTGTTTATTTGTTTGTTTGAAGGGGAACATCGCCAATCGGTGGTAACACATAAAACGAACCTTCTTCCTTTGAAAAAAAAACAAAAACAAAGCTCTGATGGTTTACCATCAGCGTTTCTTGTCTCTGGTGATTTACCATCAGCGTCTCTTGCTTGTTCACAGATTTCATCAACGCGTGCACCTCGCATTCACGTTTGAGAAGAGAAGGCTCAATCTCTGAATCAGTGACAAACAGTGGAACGTTGTCAACCCTTGCGTCCCTCAGTCGAGGGCTTTTACTCTCCTGAGCCACTCACTGTGAAGAATGAACAGCAGATTTGCATCGAGGTCCCTTAGTTTTAATCCGAATACCTTCGAACAAACGCCGCGTTCTTATATTGTTAAATGGACGCGGGATGGATTCGCCACAGGCTATTAATCTGTTGCGGCCCAGTTCCTGACCCCTGAACGCTTGACATCTCTCTCTCTCCCTTGCTCGCTCGCTCGCTCGCGCGCGCGCGCGCAAGACAGATTTCTGAGACCGTCGGACGGTTGTTGGCAGAGTCAGGCGTGTCATCCATTTTAATGAAGACGGGGTTGACGCCGGTAGCCATGGCTGTGAAGACGCTTGTTTGGCGAAGGGAGAAAAGGGGTCGCATGGTATTGCCACTGTAGAAATCCTCTGTGAAGACGCTTGTTTCTCTGTCTTCACTTCTCCTCTTCCTCTTCTCTCTCTCTCTCTCTCTCTCTCTCTCTCTCTATCGATTGTCTATCTATCCATCTCTCTCTTCTCTCTCTCTCTCTCATCTCTCTCTCTCTCGTATATCGATATGTCAGTCTATCTATCACATATCTCTCTCTCTCTCTCTCTCTCTCTCTCTCTCGTATCGGTATGTCTGTCTATCTATATGTCTGTCCATCTATCTGTCTGTATCTATCTATTTCTCTCACTATCTCTCTTCTGTCTGTCTATCTGCCTATTCTATTCTTTATCTGTCTCTCTGTCTATTCAATTCTTTGTCTGTCTGTTCTATGTCTGACTGTCTGTCGGTCTGTCTCTCTGAATATCTGTGTCTTCTGTCCATCCTTGAATCTTCCCATCCATCCATCTGCCTGTTTATCTTTCTGTCTGTCCGTCTCAGTCTGTCTGTCAGCCTGTCTGTCTGTCTAAATATCTATCTCTATCTTCTGTCCGTCTGCGAATATTTCCATCCATCTGCCTGTTTGTCTATCAGTCTGTCTACCTGCCTCCTGTCTATCTGACTATCTGTCTACCTAAATATCTGTCTCTGTATTCTGCCCGTCTTTGAATCTTTTCATCCATCCATCCATCTGCCTGCCTGCCTGTTTGTCTGTCTGTCTGCCTGTCGGTCTGTGTAAATATCTTTGTCTTCTCCGTCTTTGAATCTTTCCATCCATTCATCCATCTGCCTGTTTGTCTAGTCTGTCGTCTGTCTGTTTGTCGGCCTGTCGGTCTTTCTGAATATCGATCTCTGTCTTCTCCACGTCTTTGAATCTTTCCATACATCCATCCATCTACCTGTCTGACTGTCTGTCTCTCTGACTGTCTAGTCTGCCTGTCGGTCTGTCTTAATATCTATCTCTGTCTTCTGTCTGTTCATCTTTTTCTGCTGTCTGTCTGTTCATCTTTCTCTGTCTGTCTGTCTGTTCATCTTTCTCTGTCTGTCTGTTCATCTTTCTCTGTCTGTCTGTCTGTTCATCTTTCTCTGTCTGTTCATCTTTCTCTGTCTGTCTGTCTTGTTCATCTTTCTCTCTGTCTGTCTGTCTGTTCATCTTTCTCTGTCTTCTGTCTGTTCATCTTTCTCTGTCTGTCTGTCTGTTCATCTTTCTCTGTCTGTCTGTCTGTTCATCTTTCTCTGTCTGTTTCATCTTTCTTTCTGTCTGTCTGTCTGTTCATCTTTCTCTGTCTGTCTTCATCTTTCTCTGTCTGTCTGTCTGTTCATCTTTTCCCTGTCTGTCTTTTCTGTCTGTCTGTTCATCTTTCTCTGTCTTCTGTCTGTTCATCTTTCTTCTGTCTGTCTGTTCATCTTTCTCTGTCTTCTGTCTGTTCATCTTTCTCTGTTCTGTCTGTTCATCTTTCTCTGTCTTCTGTCTGTTCATCTTTCTCTGTCTGTCTGTCTGTTCATCTTTCTCTGTCTGTCTGTCCTGTTCATCTTTCTCTGTCTGTCTGTCTGTCTGTCTGTTCATCTTTCTTTCTGTCTGTCTGTTCATCTTTCTCTGTCTGTCTGTCTGTTCATCTTTCTCTGTCTGTCTGTTCATCTTTCTCTGTCTGTCTGTCTGTTCATCTTTCTCTGTCTTCTGTCTGTTCATCTTTCTCTGTCTGTCTGTCTGTTTCATCTTTCTCTGTCTGTCTGTCTGTTCATCTTTCTCTGTCTGTCTGTTCATCTTTCTCTGTCTGTCTGTTCATCTTTCTCTGTCTTCTGTTCATCTTTCTCTGTCTGTTCGTCTTCACTGTCTGTACTGTTCATCTTTTCTGTCTGTCGTCACAGCGTCCGAAGTTTCCACACGTGTTTGTCTGTCACCTCCCCTTTCCTCTTTCCATCCCCTTCCCCTTTCTCGCTCTGTCTGTCTGTCTCTATGTTTGTCTCTCTCATTTTACTGGTGAGAGAGGGAAAGGCCATTAAAAAGAAATCTATAGGAATTCTGGTTGGTGCACAGACTGTTGCTCGACGCTTTCCAGTCATCGTGCTCTGTTAGTGCGAGCGACAGATTCCCAACCCATCAATTTGAAAACCGCTCCAAAAATGCAGGCAGCGAATTTATTGTCGTTGTAAACAGGCAGGGGGAAATTGAAATCATAACGTGCACTTCAGGGCCGTAAATTCAGGGATCGGGTGAAGGTATAATTAAACAGATAATTGATGGCAGCCGTTAATTAAGCCCAAACGTATTTGTTGGCGATGTTATTTAGCGGGGAACACAGCGTTTGCTTTTTTCATTTTTTTTATTTCTTTTATTTTGCTTTTACAGTTCGCTGTCAGTTCGTTGTTCGACCTTTTTTCCCCATACAAATGTATCTTTGACAATCTGAAGCCCCATTTAGTTGTTAAAAACCAATCTCCGAAGTTAACCTAGAATCGGCAGGTAATTTACCGCACAGTTATTATGTTTGATTTTAATTAGTAATGAGTTCATTTTTTATGAAGTCTGGTTTATTATTTTTTTTCTGTCTGGCACGTTCTCTCCGTCGGATGTACCGAATTGTTTTCCAATGGAAACAAACGATCAGGTTGTGAACACGTGACCGCCCCGGGGATAGGTGTAGCAGACGGCGAGATGGATGGAGCATGAGATGGTGACTCCTAGGCGGCCAGTCAGCCAGAGGGTGAGTTTCTGCACTCTGTTGTGCAGTAGCTTTTACCTATGGGTATTTGTGATGATCTCTTGCCTAGTCTCGTATTCACATGACCGTAAAGGAAAATCCCTCCTCTTAGGAGGTAATAGAGAGTATGGTTGTGAAATTTTGAAGTGAAACGTTTTAAAATGAGAATTTCTGCACTCTCGTGCAATAGCTTCCACCCTTTGGTATTTGTAACACTCTCTTGCCGAGTCTTGTATGACCTGAAAGGAAAATACCTCCACTTAGGAGGTAATAGACAGTATGATTGTAAAATATTGAAGTGAAACGTTTCATAATGTGAATTTCTGCACTCTGTAGTGCAATGGCTTCCACCTGTGGGTATTGGCAATACTTTTGTCTTTCTCGCCCACTCTTGTGTGACCTTAGGGGAAAACCCCTCCTCTTGGGAGGTAATAGACAGAGTATAATCGGTTCCAGAACTGCGCGGACAAACTCCCGCGCTCTCTGGAACCGTTCATTGGGCAGCAGGCCCTCCCTCCATCTGATATCTGGGTTTTAATATAACCCTCCGGCCTGTCCTGTTTCCCTGCTTTTTGTAACACTCGCTCTGACCTGCAACATCGATGATTTTTTTTTCCCCCAGAAACTCGGCGCTGTCAGCCAAACTGTGCTTATAGTTCTTTTTGTCGTAAGTCTGTCGCTGCTAGACTCCACTACTGCTGCGTGTGGCAGTACAAATACACAGGACGGTGCTGGTCAGCTAAGTGTGCCAGACATTCTCACTTCTGGGACTGGGACTGCATACTACTGTGTCTGTGACGACAGGTGTTTTGGATATACTGATTCAGGCAAGCTCTTTTTCGGCGGCTGCTGGAGTTGAATAAGATGAGAATCGTTAATTCTGCTGCAACTTGTCCGGTGTTACCAGTTGTGACTACAGCGTCCGCCAGTCAAGAACAAGTTACACTTGCAGACCGACGTCAGCATTTGTCGTGACAGTTGTTGTCATTGGCTGTGGTTGTGTTGTGTCTGGTTCTGGATGGGGGCTTGTCTGTCGCTTTCTCTCTGTCAGCTCTGGTTCCTTGTGAACTCCGGTTCACTTCGTGGTGTTGGTCAGCCGACGGTTGACGTCGGTTTTCTTTGCCTCTTTCCGTCCTCAAAAGGCCTGTCTTCAAGGCCACCAGACGGCCTTCTTCACGCTTAGATGGTGATGGTCCTGTGCCACGTGAGGCCGCCTCAAAGAGGGAGCAGGACGAAAGTCGCTGGAACGCTGCACGAGTCCCTTCAATGGTCCACGCAGACTACGGACGAGAGGGCATTTTTGTTTTTTAGCCCGACCCCGAGGGGGGTGCCCACAATGCCCTGCCCTGCCCGTACAAGCATGATATCTCAGGCCATGGCCATCGTAGTCAGACAGCGCTCCATCGCCGATCGCCCGACATCTCCAGGAGCCGTCTCCCGGCGACACAGCCTAGACCCGCCGTCCTCCTTACAGCTGAAGTCACTGCGTCGCCTGACACTGACCTCTCACATCAGCGTCCCTCAAAGAGCACTGCCACCTCTCCCTTGGTGTTCGCTGCCATGCCACCTCGCAGGGAACTCTCTGGGCGGCCCGCAGATTATCATTTGGGCCTATACAGTGTCCAAACAAAGTTCAGCCAGAGTTGCGGATACGGTACCCCGTATACATAGCCACATGACGGACGCTCTGTGAAGTCATTGACATAACTGACCTTTGACCTTGTTCTTGCGCGCGCACTCTGCCTTTGAGGCACGAATGCCTCGCCACTCGAACGAAGAAAATGAAGTCGTTGCGAAATTGTTAGAGAATGAAACAATAATGTTGTAATACTGACATGGACAACTGCCAGGAACTTTGGTATTTGGCCCCGATGACACATGTGTACCGTTATCGGTCGTACGGCTAAGTCGTCTCACACACACACACTCACGCACGCACGCACGACACAACACACCACACACACACACACACACACACACACACACACACACACACACCGCGCGCGCACGCACGCACGCACGCACGCACGCACGCACGCACGCACCACACACACACACACACACACACACACACACACACACACGGCTCATTTTAATGTAGTCTGACTCACTTCTACGTCGCATATGAAAGTCACGGTTTTC
This sequence comes from Conus canariensis, assembly GCA_033310375.1. Classification (NCBI taxonomy): domain Eukaryota; kingdom Metazoa; phylum Mollusca; class Gastropoda; order Neogastropoda; family Conidae; genus Conus; species Conus canariensis. The sequence goes on from CM065739.1 coordinate 19,647,068, forward strand.
ATTACCCAGATTAAAAAAAAACTAATAACAAACAACGCTGTGATTGAATTTATAATTGAATCGGCATCAGCGATAGCCGCCGTTTGGGAAGAGAAGTGAGCCCCACATATCGAGTGTCTGCTTCTGATCTGGGAAGGCGATTCTGGTGGGGCAATGTGAGCACCATTGTGCAAGGGGAAGGCCGCCCCAACAGAGCACGGTTCTGTTCTGCCGAAGTGGCCGCTCTTAAAGCTTGCGGACAGACCCGTCCAGGGTTGGAACTAAACCGAGCGTTTCGACCCGCCAGCCCCGAAACTTGGGTGCT
>CM065739.1:19652371-19663348 GCA_033310375.1 Conus canariensis
TACTGACCCCGTCATTGGAAGTCAGGTTGATCCTGAAGAAAACGACAAACTATACAAGAGCTCAGACTTGAGTCTGGGGTGTACTGTTGCTCCAGTGTGTATCGGATTTGTTTCCGAATGCCGATAAAGGTCCTGTTTTTGTGTGTGTATAGTTTCCTTTGCTCTGTTGTAACTGCAGGTGGTTGCAGTGGCCTAGGTCTTCTGATATTCTAGTGTCTCAAAGGTTGTCAACAAAGAAGGGTCACTGTTACAGGTGTATGAGGGTTTTGTAATCTTTTTATTTTCTCTGAATTGTTCGGACGCATATGGATTGGTGTTAGATTTGTTTACCAGTGCTTGGTTTGTGTGTGCGTGCGCGCGCGTGCGTGTGTTGTGTTGAGACAGAGAGATGGCGAAACGAGAGAGAGAGAGAGAGAGAGAGAGAGAGAGGAGAGAGAGAGAGAGAGAGAGAGAGAGATAGACAGAGGGGAGTAACGAAGGGTGCAGGAGAGAATGAGAGTGTATAACCTGTTGTTTTGCAAATTAACGATACTTGTCCGTTCAGTTGTGTGTAACCTGTTCTTGCCAATCAGCCACCGTCATTGTTTGTAACCCTGTTTCATTTGCACACTATCATAGCCACCGTTCATTGTATGAAGTTTGATCTGTTTAAGCTTAGAAAATAAACAAAACAAAACAAAACTCTCCCTCTCTCTCCCTCCCCTATCATCCTTCTCTGTCAAGATAGAATACGATCGCCTCCCCCCAAAACAAACAAACAAAACAAACAAAACAACAAACTACATAACCAACCAGCAAACAAAAAAAAAACACACACACACACAAAAGAGAGAGAGAGAGAGAGAGAGAGAGAGAGAGAGAGAAGAGAGAGAGAGAGAGAATTTATCGCCGTTGGCCGCTTTTGGAACAATATTATATCAACTGACAAACAGTGTCCAGAGTCATCTGTCGTGGACCCTCCTCTTCGATTGTCCCCAGGTGTGTTCCACCAGTCTGCCTGAGAAGTGGTGTTTGACGCGGGCTTCCTCCCTGAGTTTGTGTCTGATCCACACACACCCTCCCGCATGCTCTGTGGTGCATTCTATGTCATGTACCACTCACAGTGAAACCTATTCTTTTAAGAGTGTTGGGACTTGCATGATGCGAGTTATAAACACTTTAAACAGCAGATTCCCTGAAAACTTTGTTCAGAGATGTCCCACCAGATGTGATCTTTGAATTTCTGAAGGAGATTAACACTTTTCCACTGACGTAAAAATTTTACGGGGGAATGATTTTAACAAAATTTCCGATGTGGTTTTAGAAGGTGTGTTTTAAAAGTTGTGTGAGTGATGTTTTCTTTCTGTTTATTATTTTTTTTAATGACTTGTGAGTTGACTTCAACTCTGTACCAGCCCTGATATGGCCCTTTGTGCTCGGCTGGGCTGTAAACACCATTAGCTTACCCCCATGTGCCCATCTGCGTGTCTTGATCTCTTTATCGGCTGGAAGCGGTGTGTTCTCTGCCAGAAATGATCAAGAAGCTTGTCATGTACGTTTGTTCCACTGTGAACGAGGGTGACGAGCGAGGCAGTCTCAGCTTCACTGGGGGAAATCCAGAGAGCTAAGGTTCACCAGAGTTAAGTCCACAGGGTGAATGAAACTCCACCGGGTCAGAAGTCCACAGGGGGAAAGTCCACAGGGTGAATGAAGTTTCCACCGGGTCAGAAGTCCACAGGGGGTAAAGTCCATAGGGTGAATGAAAAGTTTCCACCGGGTCAGAAGTCCACAGGGGGAAAGTCCACAGGGTGAATGAAAAGTTTCCACCGGGTCAGAAGTCCACAGGGGGAAAGTCCATAGGGTGAATGAAAAGTTTCCACCGGGTCAGAAGTCCACTGGGGGTAAAGTCCATAGGGTGAATGAAAAGTTTCCACCGGGTCAGAAGTCCACTGGGGTAAAGTCCATAGGGTGAATGAAAAGTTTCCACCGGTCAAAGTCCACAGGGGTAAAGTCCATAGGGTGAATGAAAAGTTTCCACCGGGTCAGAAGTCCACTGGGGGTAAAGTCCATAGGGTGAATGAAAAGTTTCCACCGGGTCAGAAGTCCACAGGGGGGAAAGTCCATAGGGTGAATGAAAAGTTTCCACCGGGTCAGAAGTCCACAGGGGGGAAAGTCACGGCGGCGGAGAGGGGAATCCACTGGGTAAAGTCCATAGGTGAATGAAACTCCACCGGGTCAGAAGTCCACAGGGGGGAAGTTCCACGGCGGCGGAGAGGGGGAAGTCCTCATTATCAGGGTGAAGTCGACAGGCAACAAAAGTCCATGGGATGGAAGATAAGTGCACAGGAGAATAGTCCACTGAGAGAGAAGTTCCACCAGATGAAAGAAAGTAAGCCGACATGGACGCGCGAAGGGCAAAAATCGAATGAAGATGGGGAAGGAAGGGTAGTATGGGGGTTGGGTGGGGGGGGGGAGGGAGGGGGGGAGGGGGGGGGGGGGGGGGGGGGAGGGAGGGGGGGGGAGGGAGTTCGCGGAGCAAAAGTCTACCGGGATGGAACCACACATAGTGAGAGTCAGCAGGTCAAAAAATCCGTCTCATCGCTTGAAAAACAGCCCCCCCCCCCCCCCCCCCCCCCCCCCCCCCGCCCATTCCTGAACTTGATTACAAGCTCACAAATGTGTGTCTCTCTCTCTCTGGTTCCTCCAACTTTGGAGCATAGAGAACTATGTTGCACTCCGCCCCTGTGTGGCCTCAACAGAGAACTATGTTGCACTCCGCCCCTGTGTGGCCTCAACAGACACGATGTTGACCTGGGAACCCTGTGTGGTGGTGTGTTGCAGGACGTGCGGCAGCTGGTGGCGCCCCTGGTGAAGAGCTTTCAAGGGGAGGTGGACTCCCTGTCTAAGAGGAGCAAGGCCGCGGAGAGCGCCTTTCTCTCCCTCTACAAACGTCTGGTGGACCTGCCAGGTAGGGAGGGGGCAGACAGGTGCCCAAGGGGGGTATTCATGTGTGTTGTGTGTGTGTGTGTGTGTGTGTGTGTGTGTGTGTGTGTGTGTGTGTGGGGTGGTGCTTTGTGCGTAGGAGGAAGAGAGAGAGAGAGAGAGAGAGAGAGAGAGAGAGAGAGAGAGAGAGAGAGAGAGTATAGGTACGAACAAATTAAAAAAAAATTATTTGAGGGAAAACAGAATAAGTAGTAGTGGCTATTTTTTTTTTTCATCTGACATTAAATTACATAAGAAGGACAGTAACACCTGGACACGAAAGAACCAGATCCAGTTTTTTTTTTTTTTAAATCCTGCAATTAAAACAAAGGAAATGGATCAACTATGCAGACTTGAAGAAAAAAAAGGAAAACCATAATGGTAGAAATTAGATAGAGAGATAGGCATCGATGTGTGTGCATGTGTGTGTGTGTGTGTGTGTGTGTGTGTGTGTGTGTGTGTGTGTGTGTGTGAGAGAGAGAGAGAGAGAGAGAGAGAGAGAGAGAGAGAGAGAGAGAGGACTGATGAAGAAAGGCGAACCAAGAAAAAGAAAAGATTCACGACGACTTGACAATCATTAAAAAAAATGGTACTTACGATAGACTGTGCACAAATGACTCGAATAACATCTTGGAACACAACTCAAACCGTCTGTACAATCTCCAGTGAAGCTTTGCATTGGAATAAAGGAGAGAGAGAGAGAGAGAGAGAGAGAGAGAGAGAGAGAGAGAGAGAGAGAGAGAGTATAGGTACGTACAAATTAAAAAAAAGTATTTGAGGGAAAACAGAATAAAGAGAGAGAGAGTATAGGTACGTACAAATTAAAAAAAATTATTTGAGGGAGAACAGAATAAGTACTAGTGGTTATTTTTTTTTTTTACATCTGGCATTAAATTACATAAGAAGGACAGTAACACCTGGACACGAAAGAACTAGATCCAGTTTATTTTTTTAAATCCTGCAATTAAAACAAAGGAAATGGATCAACCATGCAGATTTGAAGAAAAAAAAGGAAAACCATAATGGTAGAAATTAGATAGAGAGATAGGCATCGATGTGTGTGTGTGTGTGTGTGTGTGTGTGTGTGTGTGTGTGTGTGTGTGTGTGTGTGTGAGAGAGAGAGAGAGAGAGAGAGAGAGAGAGAGAGAGAGAGAGAGAGACGACTGATGAAGAAAGGCGAACCAAGAAAAAGAAAAGATTCACGACGACTTGACAATCATTAAAAAAAAAAATGGTACTTACGATAGACTGTGCACAAATGACTCGAATAACATCTTGGAACACAACTCAAACCGTCTGTACAATCTCCAGTGAAGCTCTGCATTGGAATAACATGGAGAGAGAGAGAGAGAGAGAGAGAGAGAGAGAGAGAGAGAGAGAGATTGGTTGACCTTTATCGGCACAGTAAGCACTTTCCCCGAAGTGACCAAGCATTAGGCGTCTCGGTAACAATCAAAACAACGAGAACTACGAAGTTCTGTCTGCAAGGTTGTCTGTCACAGATATTCTTTTTCTGTTTGCCATTTTCATTTTCCTCATTGTCACAGTGGCTTTGCTGCGACGCTGCTTACTCCGGCTCCTTTCCCATATACAGCCAGCCGTACCTTGCTGCAGCTGCGGCAGTCCACAGGGAGAGCTAGCAAACGAGAATTTCTTCTTCTGTGTACACTCAGACAGGAACCCCAGAGGCACTGACGAAGGCTGCTGTACTAGCGGAAGCCCTCCAGAGATCCATCCATCTCCAGGGAGCTTCTCCCTCATCGATGTGTCGGCAGGCCAGGTCTCTGTTCTTAGCTTTCCTTATGTGTGGGGCAGTCCTGCAGGACGTGTTCCACAGTCATTGGGACTGTGACCTTGGCATGGGCACCAACCACCCTGAAGACTCTGCAATGTGAAATCCTGTGAACGTGTGGCTAACGATAATGAGCAAGCAGGTCGTCATTGGAGAGGGCAGCGCACCGGAGGAGAGAGACTGACTCTCTGTCCTGCTGCTGAATCACTGGGGTGGTGTTCACTAGTACCTGTTTCGATCTGAGACACGCACGCACGCACGCACGCACGCACGCACGCACGCACGCACGCACGCACGCACGCACGCACGCACGCACGCACGCACGCACACACACACACACACACACACACACACACACACACACACACACACACACACACACCGCTGGCTGCCGAGGACAATTGATTGACAGTGTCTTTTCTGTGTGTTCTGGCACTGTGGGACAGACCCAGCAGGAGTCTTGGAACAAGCCGTGCAGTTCCAGAAGCGGGCGCAGAAGGTCGCTGACCTGGAGATCATCAACAAACAGCTGAGGGAGACGCTAGGGGACTACAACAAAGAGTTCGCTGACGTGAAGAACCAAGGTCAGTGTGCACAGAGAGAGAGAGAGAGAGAGAGAGAGAGAGAGAGAGAGAGGATTGATTGATTGGGCTGGTTTATTCATATAGGTCTTGGCCTCTTATGAAGGGGTGAGTGAACATGATAATTATATAGACTGGAAAACATACTCATGAGAGAGAGAGAGAGAGAGAGAGAGAGAGAGAGAGAGAGAGATTGATTGATTGGGCTGGTTTATTCATATAGTCTGGCCTCTTATGAAGGGGTGAGTGAACATGATATTATATAGACTGGAAAACATACTCAGAGAGAGAGAGAGAGAGAGAGAGAGATGAGAGAGGAGAGAGGGAGAATTCGGCTGGTTTATTCATATAGGCCTTGGCCTCTTATGAAGGGGTGAGTGAACATGATAATTATATAAACAGGAAAATATACTCGTGACAGAGAGAGAGAGACAGAGAGAGTGGGAGTGGGATGGTGGGGGTGGTGAAGGGTGGAGGGACAGGGAGTAAATGTTACGACGCTACTTGAGTGTCTTATAACTGGAATCGTGACCCACAGTTGTCTTTTTTTTTTTTTTTTTTTTAAAGAGTAATGCTCTTTTGAAAATTAGAAACAATTCTCCCAATGAGCAAACTGTCAAGAAAAAAAAACGAACTTGGAAATTGAAGTAACGTCTCTGTCTTTGCGCAAACGACCAGGAAATCCTTTGAGAATGGAAGTAATCCCTGCCTTTGAGCATGGGGAGGAAAACAATGAGAAATGGGGGAAAGAAAAACAACAACAACAGTACTGTCATCCTTAAGACTCCCACGGAAAATCCGTGAAAAGCAAGGATGTTCCATAAAAGACCAAACGGTTTTCAAGGAGAATCATATCGGTTATTTTATTTTGTTGTATTGTATTCTGTGTGATAAGAAGATGAGAATAAAATAGGATTCAAGTTTTTTTTTTTTTATTGTTGTTGTTGATTGTAAGTGTGTGTCGACAGCAAACAACATCAGAATCTTTGACATTAGAAGTTAAAACACATTAGATGCAAAGAAGTTGGTAATGGAGGTAAAAGCCGTGTGCATCATTTTGCTGTGATCTCACATCCGTTCGCCCTACCCTTGCAGTACGAGAAAGTAGCCTTTAGATATTCTGGAAAAGAAATAGTTTGAGTTTATTCCTTTCTGTTTTGTATGTATCCTGGATCAGTAAGTGTGTATTCATATGTATGTATCTGCCTATCTATTGATCTATCTGTCTGTCTGTCTATCGGTCTATCTTCTGTCTGTCTATGTATGTATGTATGTATGTGTGTGTGTGTGTGTGTGTGTGTGTGTGTGTGTGTGTGGTGTGAGAGAGAGAGAGAGAGAGAGAGAGGGGGGGGGTAGGGTAGTGGGATGTATACGAACATAAATATGTTATTGGTGGGGGTGGGGAAAATGGGAATGAACAAGCGCCACTACAAACGTCTTTCCACCTTGCCCTTTTTGTTTTTCATTCAGCTTTATTACATACAGCCTGCCGGAAGGAGAGTGCTGTCATCACATATGAGGGGAAATGCAGGGAAACAATTCTCATCGCATTGCAAAGAAAGGAATAAATATGTTGTGACGGAGAATTGAATGGAGTATTTGATTAAAAAACAACAACCAACAACCCTGAAACGTAAAGCACATAAGCAATGTTGTTAGGAGAATTGAATGGAGTATTTGATTAAAAAACAACAACCAACAACCCTGAAACGTAAAGCACATAAGCAATGTTGTTACGGAGAATTGAATGGAGTATTTGATTAAAAAACAACAACCAGCAACCCTGAAACGTAAAGCACATAAGCAATGTTGTTATGGAGAATTGAATGGAGTATTTGATTAAAAAACAACAACAACCAACAACCCTGAAACGTAAAGCACATAAGCAGTTGACAGCACATGAAACAGAACAAGATGCAAAGCATATAAACGTACTCCCAGTTTATCTTGAATACAAGTACTTTATGAGATATTCCATAAAGAAGAAAAACCGTTACAGGCCGTTACAGCCGTTAGTAACGGCAATAGCGGTAAACTAAAACATCGGGCATCATCCGTGGCCCATAATGAACATACCTACAAATTTTCAGAAAGATCGGCCCAGACGTTTTGTCTGGAGCGAGTGGAACACATTTTGACCATGGACAGACACACAGACAGACACATAGACAGACGGACACACAGACACGAAGACAGCATTTGTTCGTTCCCATTGTAAGAACTGGGAGTACAACAACAACAAAAATGATGTGTTCTTCATTAAATCTGGGTACGGATAAAACAGAAAGGTAGGTTACTGGGGTCTGAGATTCCATGTGGTTGCAGGTTTTAAGCTCACGATGGTGTCCTCGGCCACGGAGGATATGTTTTTGCCTGTGTCTGTCTGCTTTTCTTTTTTTTTTTTTTTTTTTTTTTTAAGTATCTGTCAAGACAAATAATTTGCAAAAATGATTGAACCCATGGTGAAAAGACGGAACTGGCCCAAGGATGAAGTCACAAAAATGTCGGTGCAGATCTCCAGAACGGGAACTCATATTAAATTTGGGTGCAGAAACACCGGAAAGAAATTAATTAAATTTGTCTGCAGATCCGCGAGACGGGAACTCATTAAATTTGGATGCAGATCCAGGAGGGGGGTGGGGGGAGGGGTAATTAAATTTGGGTGCAGATCCGGGGGACGGGACCTGATTAAATTTGGGTGCAGACGGATGTCGATGAAAGAAAGGATCCAACATGTGTTCAGCGAGATGACACCAAACCATTGATCAAGTTTTGACCTCAAAATGGTGGAGAGATGGAATGTGTTCAGCGAGATGACACCAAACCACTGATGTGGATTTTGACCTCAAAGTGGTGGACAGATGGAATGTGGCCAAAGAAGGAACTCCAGGGGAGGTAATCCGTATTAGAGCTTTCATTGAACAAGAACCACCTTGCCATTCTCAGGGGACGTATGTCGCTGGTGGTAATGATGCCCAAAGCAAGTTAACCCAATCAGTCATCTCAACAGTTCAGTGGCACAGAGAGAAATGCCGAACCGTGGGTTTTGAAACGGTGCGCCTGGAACGCCGACTGTTGATACCCGGATCGTTGTATCTTGGCGTGCGCTTCAGATCAAATCTTTGACATTCCAGATCAGTTAGCTTGACCCATAAACTGAGAGGAGGTAACTTGTGTTTGCAGTGGAAGGGCAGGAGTTATCATCGTGCCCCGGAGCAGGTCTGTTGTGGTGTGGCTCCATGATGCAGGTTGGGGTCAGAGGGAAGGGGGGCCACGATCAGTCTGACTTCAGGCAGAAGCCTGCTCCCTCTTTAGAGTTCCTTTCTGTGGCTGGAGTTGTCAGTTCGTTGTGTGCATAGCGGCAAGTTGTCGATGAGAAAACACTTTGTTCATTTTCTACTGGTTGTTTTGTTGGCTGGCTGCTTCACAGCACAAACAACAAACCGCAAAAAAAAACACAAAAAAAACCCCACCGTCACTCTCTCTCTCTCTCTCTCTCTCTCTCTCTCTCTCTCTCTCTCTCTCTCTCTCTCTCTCTCTCTCTCTCTCTCAAAGGAAGGCGCTGTGTTGATACAAACTGGTCATGTGAACTCCCTCGGTTTTCTGGGCACCCTCAAACCGAGATGTTTCATTCAGTCAGTCAGCCCGGATTGTTCCGGACTTGGCCAACATTCAGCCGGCTCACGGAGTACCGTGAAATCAGGAGTCGTGATTCACTGGGCAGTGCAGCGCGTTCGAGGCGTTGCCGGGAATAAAATGTAACAAAAAACGCCTTGTCACCAATAGCGTGGGACACCATGTCCTTCATTGATAAGGCCCTGTAGCCGATAGGACGTTCACCGCACCTCTACGTCTATGTGTACCGATATAACCGTGTTCACGGTCAGCATCTTTGTGCTAACTGTGGCAGTGACGAGGCACTTGTTTGAAGGAAGCCACGACAGTGAAGGCTTTGTAAAGAAGGAAGTTGTGCCGTTTGCACACGGGCCACTCCTGTTACACCCGTTCTGTTCTTGTAAAAGGTGAAGAAGCTCCTCCGTGTGCACATGTACCACTCACAGTAAAACATATTTCTGTTAAAAGTGTTGGCACTTGCTTGATGAGAGACATAAACATTTTACAGCAGACCTCCATGATGAAAAAAACAACAACAAAAACCGTGTTCAGAGATGTCCCATTTTGATGTGTGATCTTGGAATGTCTGAAAGAGATTTAACATTTTTCATCTGATCTAAGATTTTTACGGAGGAAAGGTTTTTAACAAAATTTCCTGTTTTTCAAGGTGTGTTTTCTAGGGTGTGTGATTAAAAGAGAAAATTGTGGATAATGACTAGTGAGTTGACTTCAACGCGGTACAGCCCTAATACGGCCCTTAGCGGTCGGCTGGCCTATAAACATCCTTACCTTACCTTACTAGTGGAGGTTAAATAGTTGCACACACAAAAAACGAAGGGCATGAGGGCCGGTGCTAAGCTGACGTGGAATCCCACCCAGCCAGCCAGACGGAGAGGGAGAAGGTCGGCTCTCCGGAGACGCACGTGAGCGAAGTCTTGGCTTCCAGGCAGACGCTTCAGAAACTGGGTCTTCACCTGACCATTACCGCTGTGTGTCCCTAGACGGGAGACTTGTCACTACGGCAGACTGTTCTGTCTCTCTCTCCCTGTGTGTGTGTGTGTGTGTGTGTGGTGTGTGTGTGTGTGTGTGTGTGTGTGTTGTGTGTGTGGTGCGTGCGTGCGTGCGTGCGTGCGTGCGTGCGTGCGTGTGTGTGTGTGTGTGTGTGGTTTGTGTGTGTGTGGTGTTGTCTGTCTGTCTGTCTGTCTGCCTGCCAGACCGTCTCAATTTGTGTCCCTTTCTGTCTGTTTGTCTGTCTGTCTGTGTCTGTCTTGCTGACTGCGTGTGTGTCTCTGTGTGTCTTGTCTCTGTCTCTGCCCCCCCCCCCCCTCTCTCTCTCTCCCCTTGTCTCTCTCTCTGTCTACTGTATCTAATCTGAAAATCTGTCTCTGTCTGTCTGCCTGTCTCTCTGTCTCTCTTGCTGTGTCTCTGTAACTGTCTGTCTCTGTCTGTTTCTCTCTCTCTCACTCCTGTCTCTCCCGTTTTCTCTCTGTCTTTCTCTCTCTTTCCCTCTCTGTTTACTACCTGTCTCTGTGTGTGCTGTGTCTCTCTCTGTCTGTCTGTCTCTCTCTTCCTTTCTCTATCTGTCTGTCTGCTGTCTGTCTGTCTCTGTCTCTCATTCTCTCTCTGTCTCTCTGCCCCCACCCCTCTCTCCCTCTGTCTTCTCTTTCTCTTCCTCTCTCTTTCTCACTCTCTCTCCTCTTCCTCTCCCTTTCCCCTCCTCTCTCTCCTCTCCTCCCTCCCCTCCCTCTCTCTCTCTCTCTCTCTCTCACTGGTGTTTTGTTACGGTGACCAGCCGGATCGCCGTAGAGGGCATAAGGGGGGCCTATCAGGGTCCGCAAGGTCGCCTGCTGATTGACCGATAGCGTGGAGTCCTCGATCTGCTGAGGACGCAAGGCGACACTGGACCCTCTCTCGGTGTAAAGGCATCACCCTCCCCCCACCTCCATCCCCACCTTCCGGCACCCCACTCCCGCCTACCCCCCCCCCCTCCTCTTTTTTTTTTTTACGCTGTACTGCCCCTCCCTTCCC
>CM065739.1:19673362-19738362 GCA_033310375.1 Conus canariensis
TGTATGAGGCTCGCCTGTAGTCCACCATAAAAAAAATACACTTAAGAGCAAAAACAACAACAATAACAAAACTTTAAAAACAAAGTTCCAAACCAACTTAATTGATGCGTTAATGGGAAGAATGGAGGAGGGATGGGGATGAGGATGGGAGTGCAGGGAGAGACTAGACGTCAACCCTGTCAACATGAAGCCATAATCAAAAGTGAAGCGAATTCTTCCTCAAGACCCCTCACATGCGCTTAAAGTAAATCGACTGAGGTTCCAGCTACAGTGTCTTTGCATAACACATATGCACGCACGCACGCACGCACGCGCGCGCGCGCGCGCGCGCGTAACACACACACACACACACACACACACACAGGCTGTGGATCAACCATCAAAATCCATCCCAGTTCAAATGAACAACTATAAAATGACAGGCTTGTGTGTAAGGGGAGGGGTAAGTAAGGGGGGGGGGGGGGGGGGGGGGGCGGGCATGTGAAGTAAATCCTTCTCCCAGTGAGTGCATGGTTAGTTTCCCCGTTCCTCCAAGGAGGAGGTCAGCAGAATCATCAAGCGCGGATACAGAGTGGTTGAGTGGTCAGGTAAGGTAATGATCATGTTGCTTAATAGCCCAGCCGACCGCAAAGGGCCATATTAGGGCTGTCCCCGCGTTGAGGAGTGAGTGGTCATAGCCCAGCCGACCGCAAAGGGCCATATTAGGGCTGTCACCGCGTTGAGGAGTGAGTGGTCATAGCCCAGCCGACCGCAAAGGGCCATATTAGGGCTGTCACCGCGTTGAGGAGTGAGTGGTCAAAGGCAGGAGGGGGGGGGGGGGGAGGGGAGGCTTGGGGGGAGGGTAGGGGGAAGGGAGAAGGGCGAGGGGAGTGAAGGGGAAGGCGGGGGTGGGGGGGGGGAGCGTTCCAAGTCCCGGCCACATCCGTTGACCACTGAATTCGCTACCCCTCCCCTCCCCTCCATCCCTCCCACCCCCACACACCCTCCCCATTCCCAAAACAAAATGAGGGACACTATCGTACAGGGCAAATTCCGAAAACAAACAACAACAAAAAAAAAAAAAAAAAAGAAGAAAGAAAAACAAAAACAAACAAAACCCTCATGGAAACACGTCAACAGTAAACAGTGTATACAGAGTGTAGATCATCCCAATGCGATTCTCACCCACCGCCCCACCCCCACCGCTCCTCTTCCCATATCTCTCTCCCCCCCCCCCCCCCCCCCCCCCCCCCCCCCCCCCATCCCCCCGCCCCAAACATACACACTAAATTTCGGGGACTGAAATTCAGTCGCTAAAGAAAAATGAAGCTCCGGCCTCGCTCTCCCAACATTTTTTTTTTTTTTTTTTTTTTGGTGCTGGGGAGGGGAGTGGTTGGGGGGAGGGGGAGTCTACTAGAGACCTCTACACCTACATTTAACCCCCCCCCCCCTCCCCCGACCTTCCTGTCTCCGCCACTGCACGGCACAGCCATGTTTTCCAGGAGAACTGTATGATGGATGGTCAGGGTTGCGCGCGAGTTAAACTCAGAACTATGTGAATATTCAAAAGGGTCAAAACTGACTTGGGGAGGGGGGGGGGGGGGGGGGGGGGGAGGAGAATAAAAAAAACAAAAAACGAATAACAAAAACCAAAAAGAAAAAAAAAAAACGACACAAAAGCCAGATACTCGAAGAAAAAGATCGATCTCAAAGCTGATTATATACCCTATTCATGCACAGACACATTGATATAGGACTATTGTGTCATCTCTCTCTCTCTCTCTCTCTCTCTCTCTCTGTATTAGACATCCCCCCTCCCCCCACCCCACTCATCTCTCCCCGTTGTTTCTGGTTTTGGACGTAGCGAGGGGGGCGGGGGGGGGGGGGGGGGGGGGGGGGGCCACAGGGGAAGGAGACAATGCGGATGGCATGATTTCCCTTCGCCAATCATTTACAGCAAGTTGATGTTCCCCCCCCCCCCCCCCCCCCCCCCCCCCCCCCCCCCCCCCCCCCCCCCCCCCCCCCCCCCCCCCCCCCCCCCCCCCCCCCCCCCCCCCCCCCCCCCCCCCCCCCCTACAAGAAGCCTTTACAATTTTACTTCTTCAACTTCTTCCCAAAGTTCATCAGCCAAGTGTAATGTAAATGCAGACATAGAACAACAATAACAACAAAAAAAAAGGCTGAGAAATACGCTGCACAAATGAAAAGTGATGAAGATGATTATGTCGCTTTTTGCCTTAGCCGACCGCAAAGGACCATCCAGATCTGGATTGCCATGTCCTTGGAGTCAAACTTTCAAAAACTGATTCATACACACATATACACATGCACATGCACGCACGCACGCACGCACACACACACACACACACACACACACACACACACACACACACACACACACACACACACACACCTCTCTAATAAAAACAGACGTTAAAAAAAAAAAAACAACAACAACCAAAAAAACCACGCCATTTAAAGTTCCCAGTCCCTCGATCTCTATGAGCGAAAATGTGTAGGTGGAGCTGTATGAAGGGATATGTTCAGATCATCTTGCTGTAGCGCTATACGCAACAGAGCAGCAGAAGTAACCTCCCTCTTCAGATCAGGAGCCAAAAGCAAATATTCTTTGGATGGAACAAAGTTAGGCACAAAACAAACAAACCAAAAAAACAAAAAACAAAAAAAAATGTCTTGTGTGACAAAGAGCTGGTGAAGTCTTAGTGATATGAAGCCAGATCAACGTAACCTTTGCAAATAAGTAACACTTCATTTCTTTAAATACAAAAAAAAAAAAAAAAGTTCCCATCATGGAAAGAAAAATCCCCGTCGTTTGTCACATTAATAAAAAGTTCCTGTCGTTTGTCATGTTAAAAAAAGTTTCTGTCGTTTGTCACATTAAAAACAAGTTTCTGTTGCTTGTAGCATTAAAAAAACAACTTCCCGTCGTTTGTCATATTAAAAAAAGTTTCTGTCGTTTGTCACATTAAAAACAAGTTTCTGTTGCTTTGTAGCATTAAAAAAACAACTTCCCGTCGTTTGTCATATTAAAAAAGTATCTGTTGTTTGTCACATAAAAAAAAGTTTCTGTTGTTTGCCGCATTAAAAAAAAAGTTTCTGTTGTTTGTAACATTAAAAAAAAAAGTTTCTGTTGTTTGTCTCATTAAAAAAAAAGGGGGTTCCCGTCGCATGAGAACATCAATTCCTGTCACGTGCTACCAAAAACAGTTCTCCTCGCATTCCCATCATTTACAAAAAAAAAACAAACAAAAAAAAAAGCTGTCGCCGGGAAAGCGGGAAAACATGAACGTGTTACAAGGGGCGGCATCAGTGAAAGGGGCGAACGCAGCACGTTCGAATTCAGACAAGAACAAATGTTTTGAACGCAGATCCAACGCATGGTCTGCTCAAACTACATAACATCATGAAAATACACAGGCTTGTTCAAACTAGGTACGACTCGCTCCCCCCCCCCCCCCCTCCCGCCCCCCCTTCCTAGCCTCACCCTGAAAAGGGAAAACAGCACAAGACAAATAGCCAGGACAATGGATGCATAGCAACCAAGGTATCCACTTGGTTATATAGCAAGGGCGATGGCCAGGAGAAAGGATATATATATATATATTGTGTGTGTGTGTGTGTGTGTGTGTGTGTGTGTGTGTGTGTGTGTGTGTTGTGTTGAGTGTGTGTGTTCAGAGACAGATAAGGATGTAGATATATAGATGTCATAAAAAGAGAGAGCCAGGCCAATGGATACATCACAAGGAAGGAAGCCAGACTACAACCAGACTAACGGATAAACAGCCAGGGAGACAGCCAGGCCAACGGACATACAAAATGGAAGATAACCAGAAATATGAACATTTTAAGGAATGACAATAACATGGCCGAATGCTGGAGTACAAATTTTGAGTACAATTACCCAGAATTGTGATAAAAAAAAAAATAAATAATCGATACAAAACGTGGCTTCGTAACCTCTGTACTAGGGGGTGCACATAACAAATTCCATAAATGTCATTTATGCAGATAACCTAGCTAGTGCATAACTAACCAGGAAGATAATCACATCACTGTATAAACTGCTAGAAAGACAAGTAGATCGATGCTTCCGAGGGGCTAGAAAGACAACCAGGCCAGAGGTTGGATAGCTAGGGAGATAAACTAGGCCAGTGGATGAATAACTAGGAAGACGACAATGTCGACACATACATCGCAAAGAAAATAGTCACATAAATGGGTATAGAGCAAAGAAGATAAAACAGGCCAATGACAAATTTTAAATGTAGTTAATAGCGCACCGCCAATAAATAACCACCAAAAAAAAAAGACAAACGAATCACAAGACAAAACACGACGCGTTTCGACCTCATCGGTCTTCTTCAGGCAAGATACAAAACACTCAGGACAACGAAAATGAAGCACATACTGTTAGTTAGGCAGAATAATCTACCACTGCAGATATGTATACTTATCTCCCCCCATTTCTTCAATGTAAGACATAAGAGCAAGCTTTGTTTATAATTCAATATATATGTATATATATATATATATATTATGGAATTATAAACATGTGTGTGTGTGTGTGAGTGTGTGTGTGTGTGTGTGTGTGTGTGTGTGTGTGTGTGTGTGTGTGTGTGTGTGTGTGTGTGTCGTGTATCATGTCATAAGCCCGTATTACTCAGAAACGTGCGCTCATGAATAAAGAAAACATCACTCAAAAAAAAAAAAAAAAAAAAAAAGGGGGGGGGGGGGGGGGGGAGGAAAAAAACAAGAAGCGAAGTGCCTTATCAGGCTCTTTACGAATGAATGTGCACAACGTGACCATGATATGTTGATGAGTTTACAAAAGCAAGCAAACAAACAAACAAAAACCCCAACCAAACAAAAAAGGACTCAACATGGCTGTTTTTGCGGATATTAGAAACAGACCTCCATCCATTATACAGAGATATGCTACCCAAAACTGACCTTATTGCTGTGGTAAAACTTTGGAGACAGCAGGTTTTTAAGCAATGAGAGAGAGAGAGAGAGAGAGAGAGAGAGAGAGAGAGAGAGAGAGAGAGAGAGAGAGAGAGAGAGAGACGTTTGGATATATTTGGATGTCAACAATTCATTACCATAACTTTACAGCCCTGAGAGAGAGAGAGAGAGAGAGGAGAGAGAGAGAGAAGAGAGAGAGAGAGAGAGAGACAGACAGAGACAGAGACAGAGAGACAGAGAGAGAGAGATACATCGATACATAAAGTTTCACTTTGTCTTGGAAGTGATTCTGTTTGTGCATTGCTTCATGTTGTGTGGAAAGCAAATCCTATGCGGCTGACACACATGTGTGAACGCGCGCGCGCGCGTTGTGTGTGTATGTGTGTCAGAGAGAGAGAGAGAGAGAGAGAGAGAGAGAGAGAGAGAGAGAGAGAGAGGAGAGAGAGAGAGAGAGAGAGAGAGAGAGAAGAAAAGAGAGAGAGAGAGACACACACAGAGAGAGATACATCGATACATAAAGTTTCACTTTGTCTTGGAAGTGATTCTGTTTGTGCATTGCTTCATGTTGTGTGGAAAGCAAATCCTACGCGGCTGACACACATGTGTGAACGCGCGCGCGCGTGTGTGTGTATGTGTGTCACAGAGAGAGAGAGAGAGAGAGGAGAGAGAGAGAGGAGAGAGAGCGAACAGCGTTTCCACCCCGCCAAGATAATTATTGTAACCCTTTCCCACGCTCCTAACCCTTAACCCTCATTTTCAACAAGAAAAACAAAATCATGAACATCCTGGGAAGAAAAAAAAAAGCATAAAATATCCAGAAAACTGCGAGAAACAAACGAACGCATCGTATATACGACAGTAGAAAAGAAATCACCATCAATCGACAGTTAGCAGCTGGCCCACCACTGCACCCCTTCCCACCCACCCGCTCCAACCCCCCCAACCTTCCCCAACTAGCAACGACGTGAAAAGATTTCCCTGCCCCTTCACATCGCCACCCCCTCTCCCTCCGTTCATCAACTTGTCAGAGCATAAACTCCCCGTCTCTCTCTCTGTTCATCCAGTTTTCAGGCAGAGCATACAGTCCCCTCTCCCTCTGTTCATCCAATTTTCAGACAGAGCATACAGTCCCCCTCTCCTCTGTTCATCAACCTTTCAGAGTATAAAATCCCTGTCTCTATCTGCTCATCCAGTTTTCAGACAGAAAATAATTTCCCCTCTCCCTCAGTTCATCCAATTTTCAATCAGAGTATAAAGTCACCGTCTCCTCTGTTCATCAAATTTTCAACCTAAAGTTCCCCTCTCCCTCTGCTCATCAAAATTTCAGACAGAGTATAAAGTCCCCCTCTCCCTCAGTTCATCAACTTTTCAGAGTATAAAATCCCTGTCTCCCTCTGTTCATAGCATTTTCAGTCAGAGTACAGAGAACTCCTCTTCCTCTGCTCATCCATTCTGCAGTCAGAGAATAGACTCCTCCTTCTCCATGAGTTCATCCAGTTTCCAGCTAGAAAGAACATAAAGTACCTATCTCCCTCAATCCATCCAGTTTTCAGTCACAAAGAACATAAAGTACCTATCTCCCTCAATCCATCAAGTCTTCAGTCACAAAGAACATAAAGTACCTATCTCCCTCAATCCATCAAGTCTTCAGTCACAAAGAATGTAAAGTACCTATCTCCCTCAATCCATCCAGTTTTCAGTCACACAGAACATTAAGTACCTATCTCCCTTAATCCATCAAGTCTTCAGTCACAAAGAATGTAAAGTACCTATCTCCCTCAATCCATCCAGTTTTCAGTCACACAGAACATTAAGTACCTATCTCCCTCAATCCATCCAGTTTTCAGTCAGGAGGAATACAAAATCCCCATCCCCCATGGTGTTCATCAAGTTTTCAGTCAGAGAAAAAAGAAAGTCCCTCACCCCAACACTCCTCGCCCCTTTACCCTACCCCAGCGACCTTCCTCCCCCTCCTCCTTCCCACTATTTTTTTTCCCTGGGTGTCCTCGTTATATTTCCTCTGATGGCAGTATACAGAACTTGGGGTCTTGGGAGGGAAAACAAACAAACAAACAAAAACAACAAAAAAAAACAACAACAACAAAAGCCATCTTCCTTGACGAAATGATCTGCTTCTGATCAAAACACAAAACCGCTCTTACAAATTCTCCACTAAAACTCCTTCGAGCTCACCACTTCTTTTTTCCTTTTCCTTCCTCATCTTCCATTCCCCATAAACAACAGCATTATTCTCACACAGCTCATTAGGACTCTCTCGGACAGGCATATCCAATCCACCCTCTCTCTCTGTCAGCCAAAACGCCTTGGGGTTTGAATCTCTATACCATGTTCTCCTTCGGTTTCTATGTACAAGTAGATTACGCTTCATCTTAAAAAGAATCTCAGAGGATGGTACAATAGTACTTACTGGACAGGTAAAAATTATTCTGTTTATAACTTGTAACTGCCACATGTGAACGCCTACCTGGCTTAAAAATCTCAGGTAGGGGAGAGGGTTGGGGCTGGGGGTGGAGGATCAGTACCAAGGGCAGGTGTAACGGCTATGGGAGGAAGAAGAGGGTGGGGGTAGGAGTGTGGGGGAGATGGCATTCTGAAGTTTGGGTGAGGGGGAAAAAAAATAGAGAAAAGGCGTAATAAGAGAAGAAGCAGGCTCAACCGCGGCAATGGTGTTCAACATCTAGTTAGTTACTCTCTCTCTCTCTCTCTCTCTCTCTCTCTCTCTCTCTCTCTCTCTCTCTCATATACAGCGCTTTGCCGTTGATCCCGAAGCCCAATCCGCGGCAGTGAGCGACATGTACTGTCAGCATACAATTTCCAGGATTTATCGTCATTCACAGAATTCTTTGCTTTTTTTTTTATATAAGGATACAGAGCTAATGAGGATCAGGCTCCATCCTTTTGCACTAAAAAAATCAACTGACTGAACGCAATATAACAAAGCAAATGATGAAAAACCAACATAGGCACAAGAATATAATTACACAAAAACAAAAGTGTGTGTGTGTGTGTGTGTGTGTGTGTGTGTGTGTGTGTGTGTGTGTGGTGTGTGTGTGTGTGTAATAAACAAAAAAAGAAAAACGAAGCCAATCAAATAATACCCAATCGTTTTTCCAACCCATAAGAAAGATACCCAATGTTTAAGACATCGATATAAACGTGCTGAGTATGCAGAACTAGTTAATGTACAAAGACTGTGGATGTACAAAGCTTGGGGCGGGGGGAGGGGGGGGGGCAGTAAAACTGTGGAATCGCATTTGTCTAGCCCTTCAAAACAGCAAAACGACAAGGGACTATAGAACAAATGGGGAAGTTAGGTCTCCTTCCCTTTCCCTCCACCACATGAGTGCGAGCGCGCGCGCACTCTCTCTCTCTCTCTTTCTTTCTCTCACTCTCTGTCCACACACACACACACACACACACACACACACACACACACACACACACACACACACACGCACACACACACACACAGAGCTGCCACAACACAACCCGCAACAACCAATGGTAGCTGAAAAGCGAACGACGTCATACTGTCGGTTGATATTTTTTTCAGGGGTTCAGGGGAAAGAGAGTGTCTTTGTCATGAGCTCATGGTGATAACCAGGGAACGCAGTGCCAATAATCAGAACATATGACGGCACAGACTTTATAAAAAAAACAAAAAACAAACAAAACAAGCAAACCAACCAAACAAAAAAATCCTTCGTCTGCTCTAGCAGGTCTTGTAGAGAGTGTTTCCGTGGTCATACATATGTTCTAGTTTAATAGAGAATCGAACAGGAAAATTCTTCCCAAAATGTACGTTTGTTTGATTTAAAAACAAACAAACAAACAAACAAACACACAACAACACTTTTTCTTGCTAAAGCATTTTCCGTCAAAGGCAAACGGCACCGCGGGAATGTATTTACAGCATACAGCTTTTGCTAATATAGACCACAGTCAAACAAGTACAGGCTAGGGTAAAAAAAGAAAGAAAAAAGAAAAAGAAAGAAAGAAAGAAAAAAAAAGAAACAAACAAAAAGCTCTCTTTCAAAATATTTTTTATAAATTCAAAAAGAAAAAAAGAAAAAAAAAGAAAAGAAGAAAAAACGGGGAAAAAAATTTTGCTGTCGTTTTAAATGAACGCGACTGACTCATTTGGCGGTGGTTAGCAGACATACATAATATACAAACTGTCCATTCCTCACTGAACCGTCGTCAGACATCGAGAGGAACAGGGACTGTGTGAAGCGTGCGTAAGTAGGCAGAGGTGGAGGTAGGACGAGGCAGGGGGGTGGTGAGATGGTGGGGCGGGGGGGGGGGGGGGGGGGGGGGGGGGAGGGGGAGGAAGGAAGAAGAAAAAAACATAGCGAGTGAGTGTACATGGTCACTGTAATGATAGCATCAATGGGCAGAATATACTGAGCAGAATATAAATCCAAAACTGAAAAAAAAAAGCAAACAAAGAAAACGATACACCCGAAGGTGCTGGTGGGACCCAGAGAAGTACTATCCTCAACTGCGGTACTGTCAAAAAGGAAAAAAAAAAAAAAAAAAAAAAAAAAAAAAAACCGAAAAAAGAAGAAAAAAAAAGCAGCAAACAAACATTCATATATATCGCAAGCTACTTGCGATTTCAATTACTGGAGTCGTAATTAGACGTAGTTCGAATGCGAATATAGAATTGGGAATCTTTTGACATGAATACCTGTTGACAATACTCTCATCATAAAAAAAAATAAAACAATAAACAAACAACCAACCAAATTAAAATCAAAACATCTACTGATACACTCTTTGACTACTAACTTTTGAAACAAAATTTAGAAAGAAAAGGGGTTAGCTACTGCCACAGACGCAGACAAACAGATTACAGGACAAAACACAATGCATTTCGACCTCTTGGGTCTTCTTCAGGCAAAAACAAATAGCATTTTAGGGCAGTGAAAACGAAGAACGAGAAACCACTTATCTTGTCAAATTCGGCGCAAAATGGCTGTTGGAAGAAGTTTGAAACTGACTTATAAAAAAAACAAACACACTAATAAACAAAGAAAGTAGTAAACAATCGAACTGAGAAACAAGCATTTAAAAGGCTTATGGGCTGTTTCATCCCGAACAAAACCTGTGAAACAACTCTTTCAGTGTCAGCTGAAGGCTCTTTCACGGTAGTTACAACGTACAGACCAAAAGAAAAAAAAAGTCCGGTCCTTAAAAAAAAGAGTCTACAGAAACAACAAATGTTGTGCGAGAAACTGTGAACATCCACTCCTGATTGTGATTTCAGATAATATTAACAGCACTCGAAGCGTTGGATTATATTTATCAGTAAGAATGGTGAACAGTATGAAAATTAGCAACTTAACATTTTGAAAAAAGCGCCAAGGGAAAGGAAAATGTTCCATAAAATGGGCAAAACTGTTGATATTCAATTTTACTTGATGAAAGAATTCAGTTATAGAATAGATGTGGACAACACACACACACACACACACACACACACACACACACACACACACACAGAAATATGCACGCCCGAGTGTGTGCGCCTGAAAAAACAGAAACAAAAAAAATCATCAATCACGTATGTCCACTATTTCAAAATGCAGTTTTGTAAAATATTGGCTTTAATCAATATTTTCTTGAAACTGTAGATTTGTTAAAAGGCTATGGAACTAAATAACAGAAATTAGATGAAACTTTGTGTGTGTGTGGATAAGGTGACTTCATAATATCTTTTAATGTTTAATGTATGACAAACACAATTTCAAATTTCCAAATATACTAGGTATATATTAAAAAAATAATAACAAGTCCAGATTCAAGTTTGAGAGTCTTCAAAGATATTAGATATACATTTCAACTTGATTGTTATCTGATAAATTAATGCGATTCTTGAAAATGATATAAAAAATCGAAATAATTCATGATATAATTCTATAATATCTTCAAAATCTTCACGTATCGGAAAACATTAACATACACATTTACGTAAGAGTAGTGCATCATTATAATACATTAAATTTCATATATATATATATATATATATATATATATATATATATATATTATATGCAAGAAAAAAAAGGTCTGCCAAAACTACCAGCTATTTGGTTGGTCTGGTATATATATACATGTATAGGCTATATCAATGTTGAATGCCATCAGTCCAAATTTAACTGCAAGTCTCTGCTAACGTTAGATAAACATATCAACATTACCACCAACAGCCCAAACTCAAATTGAAGTCTTCATTACATTTCAACGTTAACCATGACCAGTCTCATTTAACTACCAGTCTCCTGCGATATTATATTTACTATACAATTTAAAAATTAGTCATGACCAGCCGAAATTTCACTGATAGCGTCCAAAGATGTTATGCATACATTTCAACAGTAATCATAATCAGTTCAAGTTCAGCTACAAGCTTTCAAAGATATGATGTGTTCCAACATAAATCGACGCCAGTCCAAATTTAATAGCAAGTCTTTAAAACTGCCAGGTGCGTATTTCAATATTAATCATAACCAGTCCAAATTCATCTGTGAGACCCTGAAGATGATAGGAAAATGTTTAAATCGTACTTGCCACCAGTCCAAATTTAACTGTGAATCTCCAGAGTTAGATGGAACATGTTTCAACATTAATTGCAATTAGCCAGGATGCAAATGAGTGGAAAATTTACAAACATACAGTAGCGTTCAGGTCAGCATAAATATTTCATTGTGGAATGTTTGAATGTTCCAAAATATGGTGTTTCTCTTCTCTTTTCTAATCAGTTGATGGTTTCTACTTTCAGTTGATGGTTTCTGTTTCCAATCACTTGTTGATCTCCCGTTTTGTTTTCATTTTTGTTTTGTCTCTCTCTCTCTTTCTTTATTTTTTTTTTTATACTGTTTACAAAGACATGTGAAGACAATACAACGTCTGTGCTTGTTTCACAGTTATGTATGTGTTGTCCTGCATGTCAAGCCTTTGTTGGTCTACATAATTGAATATGTTCTGTACAGGACACACCGTAAACTGCTTGTAAAAATGCCTGTAGTTGACCACACACAATGAAAGACTCAGTAGCAAGCTTTGTTCCCTTACTCCAAACAGTCCTGTCGATGATAGCCAGATTTAATTGGAACTGTCCATAAACTCATCGCAACTGGAGAAACGTACGCATGGAAGTGGAACTGTCATAAGCCTGAGTGTAGTAGACAACACTTGGTGCATCATCTAACCCAGGTGGACTGCTGTGTACTCCTTGGCCAGCACGAATACCGGTATCTCGATGACCGACCACAGATGAGACTAATCAAGGGTTTCTGCCTTGGCACTCTTCTTCATCGTTCGCTCAGACAGGATTCCAGAGGCCTGGCTGAAAGCCGCAGTCTGCTGGAGCTGCCCCGCAGGTCAGAGAGTTTCTCCCTGAGCGTTGGTCCGTCTGCAGACCGAGTTTCTGCCTGAGCGTTGGTCCGTCTGCAGACCGAGTTTCTGCCTGAGCGTTGGTCCACCTGCAGACCGAGTTTCTGCCTGAGCGTTGGTCCGTCTGCAGACCGAGTTTCTGCCTGAGCGTTGGTCCGTCTGCAGACCGAGTTTCTGCCTGAAGATTGTGGTGGAGGAGACAGGGCTTGGGGAGACGTTCCACTGTCAGCGAGGAAGTTTGGCGAAGACATGCAGCAGAGTCACTGAAACAGAACCTGGTGGCCACGTGGTGTTTGGTCTCTGGAGAGTGCTTCTCTTGGCCTCATGACGATCACCTGGGGCGGTATGCAGATAGGCCCGATAAATCGTCTATCGTACCGATTGCGGTAGTCGGCTCGATAATGCGGAAAAATTCTCATGCAGGAAACCACGATAGAGACCTGTCCCCCCTATAAGTTTATAGGTGGTACCTCCCTCCGATATCTCGTCTTTCGGTCCGATATCTATGTTGATAAGATGGCAGCCGCGTTTGTCGCCCTGAGAATGCGGAGACGTCGAATGTTGCGAAGATAACGTATTTTTCGAGACAGACTGCATCCACTGGACAGATACGATGATGTCGAACTGTACTCGAAATTTAGAATCAGGCGACAAGACATTCTGCAGCTGACAGATTCAGTTGCAGAGACAATTGAACTGTCCAACCGGCAGGGCAGCTTGACCCAATGTCCGTGAAATTCGGTTTCCGCGCCCGCTTCCTCTCGGCCATTTTGCTGCTAAACTGATGAACGCATGCGCAGCGAGGGCGAAAGTTGGGGAATCCCTGCCAAGTTATTCTTAGAGCAGCCACGGATACCCGATAGTTATTGGAGGCACTGTCGGATGTCCATGCATGCCGAGCTATCGGATGAACTGTCCCACCGATAGATCTCGGTGGGATAGATCCTATCGGACTGTTAAATTATCGGAGGTATCTGCATACCGGCCCTGGTCATCATCCATGGAGAGAAGGTTGCAGCCGTTCTTATTGCTTGGTAGGGGTGTTGCTGAAGCCATCTTTTCCTTTTTATTTTTCTCCTTCACTGTGTGGGGTGTTACAGTCTGATTTGAATCTGGATTTTCAAAAAATCTCATGTTTGCCTTAAACTTGTTCCGAATTAAAACAAAAACAACAAACAAACAAACCCTCAGGTGGTTACACAAGGACGTCTGCAATGAAGGAGCTATGTCCCCTGACGTCTTACGGGAATGATGTGTACACGCATGCACACCTATGTCAACACAGCGCAGGGTTCCAAGGGTGGTGCAGGATTGCTCCTGGCTGATTGGTCTGGCAGTTGAGGACAGCACTTCTCTGGGATCCGATGGTGTCTTCGGGTATACCTGTATCTTGTATGCCTTTTGGCCAGCTGTGGGGAAAGGCCCAGTGATAGAGAGGAAAGACCCACTGACCGCAGGGAAAGTCCTGTTGACAACTGGAAAGACTGCAACCCCGGTTCCTCTTCAGCGGGCACAAGACCATGTGTTGAAAGCTCGCTTGTGTTTGGAGTTACACTGTTTTCACCTGTCAGCGAAACGACAACGAGCGGGGCTGCAAGATGCGTGTAGCAGTTCACTTGGTGATGGCGTCTTTCGCCGATGGGCCCTGCAGTCATGAAGTATGGGCTGGTACACCCACCCATAAAGGCGCTTCCATGGAGAGTCTGTTGTGTCGCGTCTGGTGGTCACACAACGACATCTGCCAGGTAGCAGTTATGTCCCTTGACGTCTTAATGGCATGACCTGAGCATGCACGCGCTCTATGTGAACGCAACGCAGGGTTCCAAGGGTGGTGCGAGATTGCTTCTGGCTGACTCATTTGGCGTCTTAAGTCAGCTCTTTTCTGGGTCCCTCTGGCGCTTCGGGTGTAGCTTTCTTCTCGAACTGATAAAACAAACAAGCAAACAAAAGCCCTCCAAGTCATTGCCTTCCTTCTCATTCCACTCCTGTCAGAGTGCAGCGAAGGCCGATGGGCAGAGGCGATGCAAAGGGCTGCATTGCCTTCCTTCTCATTCCACTCCTGTCAGAGTGCAGCGAAGGCTGATGGGCAGAGGCGATGCAAAGGGCTGCATTGCCTTCCTTCTCATTCCACTCCAGTCAGAGTGCAGCGAAGGCTGATGGGCAGAGGCGATGCAAAGGGCTGCATTGCCTTCCTTCTCATTCCACTCCTGTCAGAGTGCAGCGAAGGCTGATGGGCAGAGGCGATGCAAAGGGCTGCAGTTATCCGATCCAGTCTGTCCGTTTGTCCTGCAGTGGGCAGTTCTGGCAGGCTGTGGCCCAGTGGCTGTCCTGCTCTCCAACTGTCCCCTTCAACCACAGGTCTTCTGGTCATTCACTGCCAACTGGTGTGCCATTTCACGGTGGGCAGTTCTGGCAGGCTGTGGCCCAGTGGCTGTCCTGCTCTCCAACTGTCCCCTTCAACCACAGCTCTTCTGGTCATTCACTGCCAACTGGTGTGCCATTTCACGGTGGGCAGTTCTGGCAGGCTGTGGCCCAGTGGCTGTCCTGCTCTCCAACTGTCCCCTTCAACCACAGGTCTTCTGGTCATTCACTGCCAACTTGTGTGCCATTTCACACCTTTGAGATCCAGGTATCAAGCTGTGCGTCGAGCACAAATAGTCGATTTGTGTTCCTTACTGCTGTAGATGCTATTAACTGACTGTGGTGTCGTCATTATTTTCATTCCTATCATTACCACTACTATTGCAATGTTTGTTGTTTTATGCAGTTTCTTCTTAATGTTGTATTTCTTGTCATTGTTATGATTTTGCCCTTGTTACTGTTGTGTTTGTTGTAAACTTTTTAAAATGATCCACACAAAGCCGTAAGTTTCTTGATTTTTTTAAAAGTCAAGACAGTGAACCAGATGAACTGTAGTGTGTGTGTGTGTGTGTGTGTGTGTGTGTGTGTGTGTGCGTGTGCGCGTGCGCGCGCGCGGTGTGCGCGCTCTGCCTACTGTTTCATTTGAACAGAGACAAACTGATAAACTGGTTTACATTCTTAGACTAATAAAGACAACATGAAGAAGAGTTTGCATGTCTGTGAAGAGCGTGTTCACCTGTAGCAAAATGTTTCACTGTGCAATATTACCGACTAGATCACAGTGTGATTGATCTGCATGAATGGAGTTCACATTGACCTGTGAAGCAAAAGAAGCCTTTTGTGATTCATCAACAAACCCCAGAGACTGAATTCAGTTTCAAAAAGAGATATACTGATCTGTTTATTGTGCATCATCATTGTGCTGATAAAAATCCACCTTCATGTATAAACATTTAGCAATATGTGATAGCAGCAATACTGGTCATCCCCCTTTTTCCTCGAAATGTAAAAAGTCAACCAGCTATTACTGGGTCTCCTTCACACAATATGTATATAGACACACAGTGACACACATACATAAACAGAACAACACATATGCGTTTGATAATCAGGACACTTGTATTCTTTGTATTTAGAACAGACAAAACATTGTTTGGTATAAAAGGACATCTCAGATGAGGCATGGAGAAATAAACAGTGAATGATAAACAAATCTGAAATGAGGCATGGAGAAATAAACAGTGATTGATAAACAAATCTGAAATGAGGCATGGAGAAATAAACAGTGAATGATAAACAAATCTGAAATGAGGCATGGAGAAATAAACAGCGAATGATAAACAAATCTGAAATGAGGCATGGAGAAATACACAGAAAATGATAAACACAGATAAAACCTTCTGCTCCTCATGTGAAAGAAAAGTATGTTACTCCAAATCATAAACCTCATTGGTTTGGAATAACACACCTTTCAGTTCTTCCCAATGTGAGTAAAAGTTATCTGTCCTTGTTTCTTATTCATTCTTTAACACAAATAGCAATCTTTCATGGAGACGCCAAGAAGGTAAAAGCAGAGAGTGAGACACTGACACCCCTTGCCCTCTTGTTCTGCATACTCTTTATTCATTTAGCTAGTCATTCATTGACAGTTACTCCATCTATACGTCTATCATCAGTTGAAAGAAGTTAACAGTGTTCTGAGCTTCAGTGTCCAGCCTAACTTAGAACAGTAAATCATATTCTACAGAACAGTTACATCATATTCTACACAGCTATGCCGTCAGTTTTCTTTAGAACTGCGACATCACTGGTTTTATTTACGGCGACCATGTCAACCGTTTTATATGCGTCAGTTTTCTTTAGAACTGCGACATCACTGGTTTTATTTACGGCGACCATGTCAACCGTTTTTATTCAGAACTGCTATGTCAATGACTGTATTAAAAACTTTAGAAGTTTAACGGACTTAAAAAGACGCTGCTTGAAGTGTTTTACTTACCACTGCTATTTGAAGAGTTTATTTATGCTATGCCAATAATGGTTTTCATTTCAAACTGCTATGTCAACACTTTGATTCACCACTGCTGTGCCCATGACATGTTCAGTGTGCCGAATCAGAGTTATGTCAACACTTTGATTCACCACTGCTGTGCCCATGACATGTTCAGTGTGCCGAATCAGAGTTATGTCAACACTTTGATTCACCACTGCTGTGCCCATGACATGTTCAGTGTGCCGAATCAGAGTTATGTCAACACTTTGATTCACCACTGCTGTGCCCATGACATGTTCAGTGTGCCGAATCAGAGCTATGTCAACACTTTGATTCACCACTGCTGTGCCCATGACATGTTCAGTGTGCCGAATCACAGTAATGTAATGTAATAAAGGATATTTATAGAGCGCTTTACCTCGCAAGAGCCCAAAGCGCATATCATAGAAAAACATGACAAAACACTAATTCTAAGTCCCAAAAGTCCCCTGCTTCCCTCTGCTCCGCGCTGACTAAAGTCAAAGACCCCACTGGGACTGACTGGCCACGTGGATAAATCACTGATCTCGTCATGCAAGGGTCTGGGGTTTGAGCCCTGCTTGGAGACAGCCAGGTTAAAGGCAAGCTTCTCTTTGGAGTCAATATCTATGCACTCTCCTGTCCCTTTCAAACGACACTTTAAACCCTGGTCCCATGTGTGACCGCTTGCATTAAAAAAAGAAAGAAAAACCAATATTGCCCCTAGCAAACAAACAAAACCACTTGCACGCATGTTTAATCCCATTCTATCCTTCATAGAACGGCAGGCAAATGTGTGGTGGCAGGATGGATGATGAAACAAACAAACAAACAAACAAAAAAAGCATTCTGGAGTCGTGTTTGACATTATCCCCGAAGGTGAAATACAGCTCCCTTTGATGGTGTGATTCAAAGCGGTATGTCACCAGTGATGAACCACCGAGTGCTAGCCAAGGAATGAAGAGCTAGAAGCAGCAGCAATCCCCAGAACCAGGTGGAAAAAATGGATGACGTTATCTCAAATACCGCACGTAAAGACTGCTCAGCCAAGTAAGTATGTGAATGAAACCAGCCTGACCTGACCACTAGAGACTGAATCAGACTAAGCAGGTCTAAACTAGTTCCATTGCTGGAGAACTTATTCAGGCTCATATTTCAAACCCACAGCCATGGAAAAGAAAAAGATCGTCATCTGCTGTGAACACTTGTTCATAAAAGCAAAGTGAAAGAAGCTCTTGGAATCGAAATCAGAAAACCAAGTCTGAACCGTGATTATGGACCAGAATTTCCATCTATTCACGACCAAATCCTTATCACCTACCGCTGTAGTGCTCACCTGCCTGTTCGTGGTTCCCAGAGTCATAACGGCTGTTGAAGTACCTTTGATTGGACTAAAATAGTCAGACAATATAAGCATGGGACCCTAGAGAACAAAAGAAGTGACATTATCTGACCTCTAAAATGAACGGAGCAACAAGAACAACGTGAAAACAACACCTCTCGTTTCTTCCTCTCCACACCAACAAACCACCTCCATTTTAAACCTACCAGTAATCACGAGTCTGCAGTCTGGAACCATCTTCTGTCCTAGACATGTCAGAGTTGGATTCAGTCTGTGTTCTATGCATGTCACACTGTCAATACAAATCATTCATGACTGACCCAACGCTTCATCTTCATCCTTGGCAGTGCAGCATGTATTTTTCTCTTCTTGGACTGGTCACACTTCCTTCTTCAATGCAGGTTCAATAGGATATCACTGTCATGTCTGATTTACTTCATTTTCTACATCACTGCCATGTCTGATTTACTTTATTTTCTATTTCTTTATTTCATTTTTTGCTTTGCAGTTTCTGAAGATATCGTGTTGGTACCCTTAAATATATATTTTTTAAAATGTAGTTTACACGTAATTACTATGTACGTTTGTTATAATGAATGAAAACCTGTGTACGTACTCTTCTTATAATGAATGAAAAACGTAAATAATCAGAATGAAAGGGGTATTCAAAGGGTAAATATATGTATTGCTATAAAAAAAAAAAGCCGCTTTAATATCAAACAACACATCATAACAATTTCATCCA
Source organism: Conus canariensis (assembly GCA_033310375.1). NCBI lineage: Eukaryota > Metazoa > Mollusca > Gastropoda > Neogastropoda > Conidae > Conus > Conus canariensis. Next base: position 19,692,203 of record CM065739.1, read on the forward strand.
CAGAAACCTACCAAAACAAAACACCACCAGTCCTTTAATAACAAAGCACACACACACACAAAGAAAGCCATCAACAAAAGCACCCTTGTTCAGAAAAAAAAGATCAATCAATGAATGAACTTGAGCCACATTAATCCGTACACAAATTTGAAACGTTGGAAGTACACACACCTCAAACTTCTTGCTGTGGCAATAGACATGATCAAAAGATTCAGTCCACCTGCCTGGAACAAACTACTTCAAGGAAACAGCAGAAACAAGAGTTCAGTTCAGATCCAGGAACCAGTTCAAGTCATCCAAATTCCCTCTGGTGTGACAAAGGTAAGCCAACAGGGCATGTGAAATACGGGAGGGAAGAAGGAGCGGGCAACAGTAAGGATTGAAGGGAGGGGGGGGGGGGGGGGGGGGGGGGAGGCATGCGGAAGAGACCAAAAGAGGATACCAGATTCTCTTTCTGTTGTTGTTGTTTTTTGATTTGATTGAACTCACTGAGCCACATAGAGTTGAGGTAGCCAGGTTTACCAGCTGACAAAAAAAATCTTCACCTCAAAAATACAGACCAGAAAGCCTAAAGCTTCATGTTTTCACACACACACACACACACACACATTCACCTCAAAGATACAGACATTTTTCACCCCTCCCCCCCCCCCCCCCCCACACACACACACACACACACGCCACTGAAAAATGGTCAAGAAAGTACCAAAAAAAAGTATAAAAGAGTGTAAAGAGTGATATATTTGGGAGTCCAAATGGGCTGCACGTCAATATCATCAGGTTTGCAAGGTCACAGTTCAGTGCACAGAGCAGCCTTTGTTGTCACCATAGCCACTTTTCACCCTCCTTCAGCATCTCAATCATCCACAAATCAAAAACAAAACGATTAAAACTACATCTAAATCATTCATAGGTCCAAAACAACAACCAAAATGAATGAAATCAATTATTTATAGCTCTTTAAAAAAAAAAAAAAAAAAAAAAAAACACACACACACACACGCACAAAATGACTAAAACTACATCTCAATCATTTATAAGTCCAGAACATAATGACTAAAACCTTTCTAGACTGTTGCTTTTTTAAAATTTTCATTTCTGTACACTTCGTGCAGACAACATAAGCCTAATTTGTTGACAAACTCATTCCCATCCATCTTGTCTCACTATATACTATAAAAGCTGTTCAATAATGATCAGGTCTTATTAGGATTTCCCCCAAAGAAAAGTTTGCAAGATCAGTCTTTTTTTTTTTTTTTTTTTTGACTTTCTGTTGGTATTTCTAAAATCATTGAAGTCAAAGAATTTGATACATATGGAACATTTTTTAATTTGACCAAAACCTGGAGTTCTGAAAATAATTTAATGATTTTTATGGGCTTTTTTTGTTTTGTTTCTTATAAATACCTTTCTTCACAGTCCATTAACAGAACGCTGTTAAGGAAGTGCTGCTAATTTTGCAAAATAATATACAAATAAATGTTATTTCTATCGAAAACTAAAAAGTGAAAAGAAAGAAAGAAAACAAACATCTTCAAACGAACACTTCTGAAAATATCAACTGAACAAAATACCAGCTGTGATCATCACATTTGGCAATTTTTTGTTTCATTTCTAGTTGCGCACAATCATGTGATTTCACAACTTACCTGCAAATCAAAGATCTAACATACAACTGCACACTTACCCAAATCTGTAAAGCAATTTCAACATCTCCCATTTTAAAAATGGGCCATAAAAAAGGTATCTTATTTTAGCTAGTAGTAGGGTCTGAAGAATTTGTGGGGTCATTAATCACAGGTTTTAAGTGTTTTTCAAAATATCTCTGGATAAAATGACTCCATGAGCACAGGATGAGTGCACATAGTGAAAGTTACAGAAAAGCAAGAGAAGACCAGACAAAAAACCCCACAAGATGCAGCACGAAAGAAAGGATGAGCATTGCATACTATTCTTACCACCACTTCCTGTACATTGTCCATAAACAGACAACCAGTCAGAACTGTGTATGCGACCCAACATGACCAGTGGTACAACAATGCCTTTTTACTGCACCCCCATCCTATGTGGCCATACACTCTTTATCAGGTGCAAAACATTCCATCTTTTCCTCTAGGTGCAAAACATTCCATCTTTTCCTCTAGGTGCAAAACATTCCATCTTTTCCTCTAGGTGCAAAACATTCCATCTTTTCCTCCCCTCTACATCATTCCTGTAATGGGTTATGTGGGAAGCTTTACGCAATAAGACAAGTCCTTCGTTGTTGCAGAAATGACTATCATCTGCAAACAGGTTGGGTTCAACTCTAAGAAGGTTCAACATATTTCTCAGCGTGTATCCAGTGCGACTATGAATGACAGTGGTATGTGAACTGTGCACCAACTGTGGACAAGTTCGTGTTCCCTGTGCCGTGGAGTGTAAACTGAATGGTTGCTTCTGCACTCACTTCAAATTTGATCAGCAATGTGTGAGATGACCAAGAAACGGGGAGTCGACACCAAGTTCACAGACAGCTTCTGAACTTTCTGTTAAGTTAGTGACCGCCATGGTCAGTTCTGTACTTTCTGTTATCAAGTTAGTGACCGCCATGGTCAGTTCTGTACATCAGCGAAACAGACACTGACACATGCAGATCAAACTACCTCTGCCAACAGATTTCTTTTTTTTTTTTTTAATCAAATTTTGCAACATTTTGTGACATGGCAACTGTGGGAATGCTGTTTAAAAAAAAAAGAAGCAAAGACAAAAAAGGAAGTTAAAGGACTGATACTATTTTTGGTTGATGATTGGTCACACGTCATTACTAACACACATCCCTCATGTGATCTACAATGCAGCCAACCAGGACTGCATAATGCAGTTACTTTCTTCCACGTTGTCCATGAACACAACCCTTCTCAGCTACCTCTTTAGCATCAACGGAATGAGGCAAAACTCATGATACAGAAAAACCAAAATTAACACACTACACATGTATTTTAAAATGTGATACCCTTTACTTTAGAACTGTAATGCAAAGTAACAAAAAAAAGAGGAAGGAAATAACAAACACTGAAAACAGAAGGAGAAAAAAAAGTTGCAGAAAAAGTACTAAATGCTATGAAATGCTGTCCAACACAAGCAATGAAAAATAAGGGAAAAAAAAAGGCAAACACTGCAGACAGAAGACAAAAAAAAAAAAAAGATATATATATATATAAAGTACTAAATGCTATCAAATGCAGACCAACAAATGGGAACACCCCTTCCACAATACATTCTCCCCCCCACTCGACTTCTACCACCTCTTTACTATCCACACTCCCCCTCCCCACCTCCCACCCCACCAAGTTCCCCCTCTCCCCCCTTCGCTGCCCCTATCACCAACCACAGAACACAGTGCTGAAGACGGCCATCATTATAAGCCCAAGAGTTGTGCTGCATCCTTTGTGCATTGCAGGGAAAACTGTGGCAGTGAAACACTGAGCTGCGGTAGCTGCCACAAGAGTTGTCGCAGCTGGATTTCCCACACACACATTGGTAGAAACGAAAACCAAAGGTCTTTCAAAGAAGGGAGATTCCGCATGCATTCGTCAGGACAAACTTCCACCTCTCTACAACAAACTATGACATCCACACAAGACATGTTCAAGGATTGTATGAGCACATTTTTTCACTTTTTGCATAGACAACGTGTATTTTCTCTTTCTGTAAAGGCGTCTCATGTTATATGTTTGACACTACAATAATTCCTTTGGGATGAATTATCCTGGATGAGTTATCTTTTCTCTTTCATAACCAAGTAGTATTACTCATTTTTCTTTGATAGCCAAGTAGTGAAACTCAAATCCTCCTTCCCCTCATTCTCCTCTCTCACCACCTCTCTGTCCCTGCAACACACACACACACACACACACACACACACACCCCTACCTCTTTATTCTTCTTCCCCTACCCTCCCTCCTCTCTACAGAAGCGTCTATCATCATTTGCAATCCTGTGCAAAGAGCAGTGTCCAAGGCCCTATGTCCAAGCCTTCTCCAGTCCAATCCACCAAGCGTAAGAATACAGGCCCACAACTTATGCCAGAACTCTGTGGAGTTAACCAGCCAGGGGGAACAACCTGCAAGCAACTAACAGTAATTCACCTGTCTCTCTGCCTGAGGGACGATCCTGTTGACACAGCTGCCCAGAGTGTATCATTCACTGCGATGAAGAACACAACTGGCACAGAGACACAGGACTGAATGATGATTCTGCCTCCGTATTTTTTCATGGCCCTGACACTATATTCTACTGGCTTTTTTTTTCTCATAATGGTAATCTAGCCGCTATAATTTGGAAACCAGATTGACAAACTGCTCAGTGGATGTTAAGAAAGAGAAAGAACAAGTTGGTCAGTCACAGGAATATTTTACATGTGACTTTTTTTTTCCCAACTGAATTAAAAGAAGAAAAAAAAATGTACACTAAAAGTATGATCAGGTCTGTCATGTTGGTAGTCAGGATATCCCCCCCCCCCCCCCCATTTCTGGTCATTTCACTCTGAAAACCACCAGACAGATTATCAGTAAAAAAAAAAGTGACCCCTGTCCAGGACATTTTAAGAAACAAACAAACAAAGAAACAAAAAAACTCACATCATAATCGCCAACTGTCAAACACCAAACATAAATGGGACTTATCGTCTATTTCTGTCTGCAGCCACAGTGTACGTTAAGTTGAACCATGTCTATAAGCTGAACCTCCAAAGCAAGGCCTAAAGCAGCACATACGCAGAGACAATGTGTAGTGTTCTTTCAAAAATAAGAAGAAAAAGAACAAAAAAGTTAACCCCCCCCCCAAAAAAAAAAGCAGACCACAGAAGATGCTGCCTTTTGCCAGTCTGCCAACAAGTCCTCAGCACTGGCCACTAAGCCTGCATGTGCCCATGAAATGCATACACAAGTCGCTGATGAGGAGAAAGTTTTAGTGATCTACACCGTCCTTAAAAATGGAGATCCTGGGGTCAAGCCCCCACATAAGCGGATGATACGTGTTGTCTTCTTGCTGCTGAGTGGGTAGCCTGGGAGTTTGGCTTTAGGACAGGACCATGCTCTAAGGTCCTGCACATGACCTTCCCTCCGTGCACGTTGAAGAACCTTCGGTACCAAAGTACACACCCTGACAACATTCTGCTGATGAATCACTTTTAGCAGAGAAGGGTAGGGGTGGAGGAGGAGTGAGGTGGGTGGGTGGAGGGAGTGTAGGTGGTGGGGGGGGGGGGGAGTGGGGGTGGCAGGGGAAGGACAAGGGAGGGAGGGAAGGGTAAGGTGATGGGATCCACAAATGTGGTGGGGACAAAATCAAACAAGCGAGCAGATAAATGTGAACTCTGCTTTAGATGCTCTACCCTTATGGGAAACATCTGGAATTTCACAGAAAACAGTCTTCCAAAAAAAACCCCCAAACAAACAAGAAACGGCTCACATTTCACAGGCGCATGGAAACTGTTTTGACAAAAGAAGATACATAAAACGAAAACGAAAGGACATCAACGAAAAGACATCCAGAACTTTCTGCTATCTTCTGCGTCCCAAATCAATGAATACAAACCAAGATATTGCCTCCTCTCCCAAACAGAACTGAACACAAGGCAGATTTTGTTTGTTTCGAAATATTGCTTAACAGAATATAAAAATGATGCCTTCAGTCTTACATCTAGCTGAACAGAATATGAACATTATGTCTTCTGTCTTATATCTAGCTGAACAGAATATGAAAATGATTCCTAAACACCTTGGGAAATAATGCTTTCTGTGCCATACACCGCTGAACACATAAGGAAACATGGTCTTTTGTACAACTGAAAATAATGTCTTATGCCCAAAATAGTACAGCACATAAAGGGAAATAAAAGCCAACCACTGCCCCAGGAAATGAAAACCATAAAGGGAGGTAATGTCTGTAATTCCCAAATGCCACTGAACACAAAAGGGAAAAACTGTACTTTTCAGTCCCAAATATTGCCCGACATGCAAACAATAATAATTACTGTCTTTTGCCCCAAATATGGCTGAACACAAAGGGAAATAATACAACAAAAAAAAGGTCTTAAACACTGCCCCAGACAATGGGAGGTAATTTGTCTTTAGTCCTGTCCCCCAAACTGGCTGAAGACACACAGGGAGACACAAGGTCTTCTGTCCCACAACCCTCTGAACACGACAACCACACCTGACTGACCCATCATGAACTGGCAACAAAGGGAAACAACTGCCACTATCCTTGGAACATCCCGATTCACTGAGCCTCATGATCTGCAAGTGAGCCAAATGCAAGATCTGATTCAAATGACTGCAGACCTTCCGAGACAGTACTACTAAGCCACAACAAAGAACAGTTTCAAATGCCTTTAAATGACTCTTCATTTGATGTAACTTTTCACAGAGCCACAATCCCATCTGTCAGCTTTCATTCACTAAAAAAAAAGATGGCGCCAGGGCCGTTCTTGTTAGCATTTTGTAAATCAAACTGGCACTCACAAGTAGTCAACATAATTTCCACTCACATCGATTTCTGTACATGTGTAAATCTAGATGTCATAGACAGTGACTACATTAACACTGGGGGGATTCCAACATGCAGAATCCTGCCTGTTGGAAACCAGTTACATCCTTGACGAGGTCTGCTTCACCTTGGCCAGATCTCTCCTTCAATGAAGTTGGGAAAGAAGAAGCCTGCTATCATGGTTGCTGATCAGCTGAAAAGACACTGATTTCACAAATGTTCTCTAGTGTGATCTGCACCTGCTTCCCTTAACTAAGAGAGTTTCGCCGCCAACATTGACCATCAGTCATGCCCACTCCACAAAGTGCAGTTCTGATTTTTAATCATGACAGACCAGCTGATGGGGGCTAGAATAGCCTAGTGGTAGAGTGCCGGACTTGTAATCTTGGGGTTGCGGGTTCGAATCTCCGCTGGGCCGTTTCAGTACAGGGGGATTTTTCCCTCGGAGTTAACATTGGTTCTGACTCCATTTCCCATACAGTCTTTTGAATGAGACTATAAACTGAGGTTCCGTGTGTGAACGCATGCGTAACATCTTGCACACATGTAAAATCCCATCACCAACTTTCGGAAGAGGAGGCCAGTTTGGCCATTGGGATGGATGACACGTTACACATTGCACGCACCTTCCCGAAGCTGGAGTACGGCTGCCTTAATGGCGGGATAAAAAACGATCATACCCACAAAACTCCACTCCCTTTGTTGGGTAGATGGGATTAATTCATGCCTGTCTATACAGGGAGTGTCCGCAGGAGTATCAGCCTGCGTACGCGGGGGAAAAAAAAAAAAAAAAAGACCAGCTGACCCACTTCCCTGGGCCTTTATCAAGGCTGGCTCCACCACAATGCGATTAGAAATACCAGGTAGTGTCCTGCGAATGTCGGGTCAGAACAGGCGTCACACAGGACGCCATCACCAAAGTGAGTCCTCAGCCATGGAAGAGTCTCCTCTGATGGGTTGCCCCTTGGCAGCCTGATGCTGACAGCTCCCTGGAAGCAACCGTTGCTGCAGCCGCCGCACCAGAACCATCAATGGCGTGGCTGTGTAGGGTGGGGTCGGAATAACCAGCAAAGGGAGCAAAGCCACTGCTAAGAAGATGAAACAGCTTTAAAAAAAAAGAAAAAAAAAATGTCTCGTTTAGTCTACCCTTAACAGCAATCTAAGTCACTATTTGTTGCAGTGAGCAGGAAACATGAAACTAACTTGTGTTAAAAACATTGTCTATCAATAGCATATGATACTGACTTAAAATTTTTTTCCCCTGTCTTTGTAATATGTTATAATTGAAGCAAAACACTGTTTTTGTTGTTGTCTAGGAAAAAGGAAAAAAAAAAGAAAGAAAAAAAAGAAATGATGTAATTACCTAAAATCTACTGAACTCATATGGGAGGGGAGGGGAGGGGGGGGGAGTAATGGGTGATGTCAAGTATCTACTGAACATAATAAACATACATGGTCTACTAAACATAATCAATGTCTACGATCTATTCAACACAGTGAACAACCAAAAAATATGAACACAATCAGTGTCTTCACTCCTCTGAACACCATCGCAAACAGTCTTCTCCACAATTACTGCAGAACAGAAAGGGAGATAATCTACGAACACAAGCAGGGGGGGGGGGGGGGGGGGGGAGAATTCCACCAGGATCCCTCAATGGTAATAGGTATAGACACCAAGGGAGACAAACTCCAAGGTCCCTTAATCCCATGAACACAAAGGGAGCCCATGTCCACATTCCACCATTTTGATGAACACACGCGGTTACCTTGGCATTACAGAGACACCCTTCAGAGATTCACACGGACCTCCTGTTGAAGGTCAGAACAACTGTCCCCTTTTTCTAGGATATCAGATCTATGAGCAATGAACACTGTAGCCGGGAACGAAAGCACCAACTGCAAAGGAAAGGTGACGTAGAAACACACATTTGTATGTCAAATTCAAGTAATAAAACACACCACACACACACACACACACACACAAACATGTACAGAGTTATTTACACACACACACTCACACACACACACACACACACACACACACGTGTACAGAGTTACACACATACACGCAGAGATTACCCTAAATACTTAATCTTAAAAGAGCTTTGTATAGCTGATTAAACGTGATTAGAAAAGGAAAGTACCGTGGAAAAAAATTCTGCATAAGAATTCTCACTGAAGCATTCAAACTTGACGGACAAGACAAGTACCAAAATACACAATAAGAAATGGAAAACATGTAAACACTTCATCCCCTACTCGTTCAGACTGTCATCAATGTCAGTGCTTTAAAAACAAACCAAAACACAAAGAAACAAACCAAACTAAACAAAACAAAACAAAACCAGCACACACACACACACACACACACACACACACACACACGCACACAACAACGATGTAAAAACTGAAACCAGTAAGTCCCCAAACTTTGGCATGCTACAATTTCTTGGGTAAACAGAGTCATAACCACTTAAAGTAAGTTACATGGTGAAAAAAACACACACACACACAAAAACAAAAAAATAAACACAGGGACTGTGTGTTCAAAACACAGAAAATGCCACTCACACAAACTTCACATTTTTTCCCCATATAAAAATTTTCCAAATAAAACTGCAGCTTCCTCACTGTATAAATGACATACATGCAGCCAACGGTTACTGCCATAGGTCACAAAAAGTGAGGGGACAAAAGTGCTGAGCAATCATGTATAAAGACAACAAAAAACCCAACTTACTTTTTAATTCTCCTGTGTATATTACATATACATCCAAAAGCACACAAGTCAACACACATACAGTGACAATTTGAAAAATGGCAAGTTAACAGGACTGTAAATCCGACTCTCCAAGTTTAAAGCACGACAGTCTGTGACTGAGCTCCTTGTAATAATGCACAACACAAAACCATGAAGAAGAAGAAGAAGAAGAAGTAAAAGAAGCAGTAGAAGAAGAAGAAGAAGAAAAATGCATACTATGTACACAAGATGCTGTTCTCTTGCTGTTTTTCACCCTGCCCTGATAAAAACCCGGGCTGAAGAATTTGGTGCGCAGGGAACACAGCACGGCTGACAACCCTCACTCTCCGACACCTGAGCTCAAAAACTTGTAAAAACACAGTGTCATCATTGTTCCACACATAAACCCTTCGCAGATGGAGCAGCCTAAAACCGCGGGATTCTTTCCACCACCACCCCCTCCTCCCCACCCGAGGAACAGAGTCACATACAAACGGTCACGGAATTGTAGATGAGAAGGTCACATAGCGGCATCACATTCTTGTAAAAAGCTGTTCAGCCAAAAAAGGGGGAGGAAAAAAGAGAGAAAAAAAAAGATGTGAGCTTTGACTCTGTACTCCAACAGATGATTCCTCTGGTATGGTGTGGTGTGGTGTGGTATGGTGTAGTGTGGTGTGGGCATCTATCTGCAGTATGGGGCATCATCAGCATGATAGGACTGGAGCATTAAGACCAGGCTTCCAAGCTACACAGTGAACACAATCAGACATGCAAATGGTAGACATCAGCACCAAGGCAAAACAGAGCAGTCCAACGTCCGTCCCATGGACCGCTTCCAAATGAGCAGCGCCAAAGTCATTTTTCACTTCATACACAACATCTTTCTTTTCTGGAACACAAAACTGAAAAACAAAAAACAAACAAAAAAAAAGCACAGCGTGCCTAAAACTGTGCTTTCCAAAAAGGTTAGCCCACTACACTCGTCCATAACCATTCCAACTGAAGCACCAAAACAAACAACGAAATGTCACAGTGACCCCTCCCTGTCTTTCATATTTAATCACTGAGCTGGAGGGGATGACTATGTCGCACTATTGCCATAAGTTTCTGTTTCCACTCCATCGAAGTTTCCATTCCATTGAAATGTCAGAAGACTTGTAGCGTGTCTTAGTCATCCTGTGCATGTTAACCTCAGAAGACCTGTGCCATGTGTTAGTGATCCTGAGTTCGTTCGAGTGGGGTCCATAACACGCTGCAGAACATGCACAGATCTGTCACTTCTGTGGGATTCACATGTGTTACATACATGTGATATTGGAAAATGGCCCAAATCTGGACTGCACATTATTTGGGGAAATTCACACAAATCTATTAAACAGAATTTAGAACATACATGAGAACTAGCACAGATCTTTAAATGGAACTTGAGAACATAATGAAAACTGGTCCAGATCTTTTGTTTAAACAACATATTCAGGTTGGGAAAAGTCAAATTCTGCAATTCTACTTGGTGAAACTGGCCTATACCTATGACATACAGATAAAAAAAAATGGAGAAAAAAAAAATTCTGGGATGGTTCTATAAGGAACTGCATTCACAACTTATTGAGAAACTGGTCTAAATCTTCTCCACTGCATGTTTCAATGTTCATTGTAGGGAAAATGGCCCATATCTAGAACAGGAATTCAGCAACATTCTTTGGAGCTATAAAGCAGAATAATCTACACTCATGAAAATTGGAACAAAATCTCGATTTGGCAATGTATCAGAAAAGTGGCATAAGTCTACTGGCAACATATTGGTGGACTGGGTGCACATTTACCCTAAGAAGAATACAAGTTACTGGGAAATTACTGCAGATCCGTAAATTGATGCAGCAATATACTTGGAATATTGCTACAAACCTACTTTTATAAATTCTGCACCTTTCGAGCGAAAGCTGTTACAATTTATAACATGACTTTTACAACAGGCAGAGACTGCAAAACTGGCATAAATCAATTAATTTCCAGAAGATAGAGAACTGGCCTGGTCTATGACAAGGATTCTATAACATGTTGATGAACTGGCTTAGGTCCATCACTGCATGCTTCATTCCTCTTGAACATGCAGCAGATGTGTATAAAACAGCTACTACAGCCAGTTCAAAATTAATATTTACAATTTCATATGCTTGATTTGGGCCTGACTGTTGCAAATGAACAAAGATAGTCAATTCTTATTTTAAAAAAAAATCTGCCATTAGTGAAAATGGATAATTTAAGTTAATGCAATCCCAGTCACAGAGGCTGAGTTACCCAGTGAAGGGAATGAATTTCATCTCTCCAAATCAATTTGTAAAGTGATTGTAAATTGTAGCCATAAGGCAAAATAATGGTATTAAAGACATGAAAGATCAGAAATTATGAAAAAAAAGGAAGAAAAATCAGCAGAATCTTTAACTGCTATGAAAAGAATCAGAAGAATGTCTGACCATTCATTAAATACAAAAAAGGCAAACACTTTTTGCAATGAAAGTCAGAAAATTTGCAATGAAGATTGAGCCACATTTGCACATGGTGTGGAACCTGCAACACTTCAAGATGTCGGCAGTTAATGATTTACAAATGACCGAGAATTATGAAATCACAATTCATGAAGACAGACCAGCAAAACGCCTAAATTCATTCAAACCTTACAATATATAAATTTATTTATTCATAATTAGCTAACAGCTGGTATAGCATACTCTATAGAACAATATGGGACTGGTCCGTAATTATGCCAGCTTTACATCATGTTAGAGAACTGGCCGACGTAAAGTATGACACTGCCGGAGCAACAAAGCAGGTCCCAAATTATAACACGACTGGTGTAAACCCTTGCTGCAGCCTTTTCTACAAACTGTTAAGGTCGGCCCTAACTCAAGATCTATTTGCAGTACTACAAATGGCCTTCACAAAATCCACATGGTAACATGACCTAAACACAATCCTGAGAAACAGGGTCTCCCTTCCTGTATAAGAGGGCTGCAACATGTAGGGGGAACTGGCTCATGTAACATTGACTGATATTTGCAAAGTAACATTTCAACCTTTCTGCACTGATATAAGAAAATGCCAAAGCAAGGCTCTGCTTCCATGTTAAAGAGTTCTGGACCTGTTTAATTAAGCAATGTACCACAGGACTGACAGATCCTGGTAAAGTTGGAGGAAAAAGCTTGTTCTGGTTTCAAAATGGACATGGCTTTACCACGGTATAGACACTGTTCTTGATTCTATTTGAAGTAGTGTTGGAAGTGACAAACTGAAAGGGCCTAAAAACAGCCGTCTCTGGGCAGTTCTGAATCCCACTACACTTGGTGGGCCAAAGGGTATATAAAAAAAAAAAGCCCATGTCTACGTTGTGACCAAAGTCAACACTTGCCGTAAGCTGTCCAATGTGTTAAGGACCCCACTCAAGACTTGCACCATGGACTAGCAACGTCTCTTGTGTGGAATGTGGCACAGGATGGGAGGTTAAAAGGGCCAGTCTTCGCTGCCCTCGGTGGTGGGCTGTGCAGGGCTAAGGGAGGGAACAAACGAAGTTCCACCCTGACTATCAGTGTCCACACCGTTTCTCATGGGCTGGGGGTTCGCCTCTCTGTCTTCCCCTCGTCCTCCTCCTCTTCCTCCCCCCACCCTGGGCTGTCCTGCAAACCCTGCTGCAGTTTGTTGATTCTTTTCTCGCGCTCTGTTTTCAGCTGCTCTTTGTCTACGCTGCGCTCCTCCAAGTTCAATGCGTCCGTTTCCACATTGTGCTCTGTTTTCCACTTGTCTTTTTCTAGACCAGGCTCTGCTGTCAAACTGTTCTCTTCCAGAGCATGCTCTGTTTTCAACTCTTCTTTTTCCAGATAGAGCTTGTCTTTTAATTCGTCTCTTCCCACACTGATCTCTGTTTTCAAGCCGTCCGAATCATGGTTCTGATGGTTGGGCACTTGCGGTGGGGCGGGAGGTGGGGTAGGGGAGGACGACGGCACAGCACTGAGGTCAATTCTGGGAAAGCTTCGTCCACACCTTCAGAGTGACCATCCTCCTCACACTGCACAAGCAGCTCCTCCGTCCCCATCCTCGGCAGCTTGGTTCGGTCCAGCTGCACCCCCTCATACACGCGCTGAGGGTTTGACCTCTTGCGTCTGTTCACAGTGGCTGAGGGGGGAGCTGGAGAGGGGGGTGGGTGGTGGGCGGTCAGATGCACGGTTTCTGAGTTCAAACTACTGTTATTCCCCACTTGCTCTTTCTCCAGGGGAGGTCCGTCTGTCTCATCCAAGCGACCGTCCACACTGTCCTGGTCCCACTCTTCAGAGGACTTACTCTGGAGCTGCCTCACAGACGGCAACATCCATGGAGAGGAGTCCAACTGTTTCACGGCCGCTGCAGCCGCCGCAGCCACCGCCTGTTGACAGACCACATCACCTGACAGGCTGGACATGTCACTGTGGTTGGAATTGTCGTCAGCAGTCTCTAACCTGCCACCGTTGTTGCCTACGTCGCTGCTGCCATCGCTGGAAGCCCCTGCATGATGCTGTTGCTTGGCACGCATGCGGTGGTTGTGGAACCAGTTTACCACAGTCTTCACCCCCAGCCCCAGCTCCGTGGCCAGGGTGTCGATGGTGGACTGGCTGGGGTAAGGGTCCTGCTTGTACGCTGCCCGCAACGTCTCTTTCTGCTCCTCCGTGAAGAAGATGCGCTGGCCTCTTTGGAGGTACGGGAGAATCAAACCCTCGATCTTCGCTGATGCCTTTCTTTCGTTTCTGCACTGCAAACAAAAAAACAGAGGCATTTGTACATCTCTGACTTTGTCCCTGCGGTGAACTGAAAAATAACTGAAATGACCAAATTCATTCACATGCCATGCACATCGAGAAGAGAGGAAAGAAAAAAAAAAACTGACGGTATTTCTTCGAACGTGGTCACTCTGACCCCTGGGAAATTAACATCCAATTGTGCTGTCAAATCCCAGGGTAAACGGTCAATTAGTAGAAATACCATGTGAATGAAATCTGACTTGCTCTCTCATTAACAACCTCATGTATGGGATCACTGTTTCTTTTCAAAACTGACGCACTTGTCTGAAGGTTGATGGACAGCTGTCATGCAAGCCTCTGACAGTACATCTCTGACCACACACCCAGCTCAAAACGTCGAGATCGAGCCTTCGACACCTGTCATTCAATTACCCCACCCCCAACCCCTTTTGCGCTTTGTCAAGAACACTTTTCCATCCATGAAGTTGTCATTTACAAGAAGAACCTTTTCCCACATCAAAACTCCTGCAGAGAAGGGAAATCAGCTGACTGAAGCAACTGCTCCTTGCTTCACACCTTGCTCTTGCAGCCTGCTACCTCAGTGGGAGCAGAAACATAGATGGGAGAGAATGGAGTTTGAAAACAAAGCCAAAAACAAACCAACAATAATCCTTAACCTGCCACAATAACCAAGTGACATCTTGCAAAAAAACAACAATACTGGGTTACTGACAGAATTCATCTAATTTGAACAGGCAGATGAGAGACAGAGAAGAGAGAGAGAGAGAGAGAGAGAGAGAGAGAGAGAGAGAAGAGAGGAGAGAGGAGAGAGAGAGAGAGAGAGAGAGAACGAGAATGACAATGCTTTATTGACAATAGTTAAAACAACCCTTATGCCAAGGTAGTGCATGCGCAAATTCCACTTAGTGTTGCCAAACTCTGCCAGTAATAGAAATGCGAGTCAAAAAGAAGCGTACACACAGAAAACAGTTGAACAGTACTAATAACTAGAAAATGAAGAAAAAGACCATCCATCAAACAATATTCTCATCACAATAAACAACTTATTGCATAATCATGATCTACAAACAAAGCCTACATATTAAGTTTTTTCTCTCTAAATCGAAAAGCTTCCGCCATAAACTTAGCAAATGAGTTTACAATGTCTACATTTTCAGAGGGCAAAATACGAAAGAGGTTTTGAGTTTGACCAAAAAAGGACTTAAAGGCAGAACAACCATTTCTAAGTTTGTTATACTCTGGGCATCAAAAAACGAAGTGTTCCTTGTCTTCAATTTCTTTTGAGCAGGATGGACACATCAAATCACTTTCTGTGTGCATGAACCATCTTTTTCTTGCTTTAAACCACTGGCTTCTAGTTTGAAACCGAGCGAATACATCTCTACAACGCTTACAAGACATTGTTATGAGATAGTTCTCAGCTTGAAAAAGATCTTTAAATGAGAGATAAAACTCACACTTGTCACTTTCTTCCAAGTCATTATGCCAGAGAGAGAGTCTCAGAGAGAGAGAGAGAGAGAGAATGAGAAGAGAGAGAGACAGTGAGTGAGTGAGAGTGAGAGAGAGAGAGAGAGGGGAGGGAGAGAGAGAAGAAAGAGAGAGAAAGCACCACGTGCCCCAGACATAACATTCAGTTCATGCTCGTTATAGTCCAGCCAGCCCCTGTAGACCTTCATGAAGCTGAGAGTACATTTTCAAAACAAACCTGTCCACTCTCAAATCAACCTACTGACCACTGATCCACCTCCATGACCTCATGACCATCTACAATGACCCTACATTGGGTTCCCCCAGGGATTATCTGGGAAGCTTTGAGCATTAAGACATGCAGTCTGAAGGTGTCTGCTATGGTTGAAATATTGCTGTTACCTGCATAGCGTTTTGAGCTGAGCCCCCCCCCCCCCCCCCCCCCCCCCCCCCCCCTCAAAGTTTTGATATATTTCTGAAGTATCATTTTTCAGCTGGCATAGTATGTGACAATGAGTAACAGTGATAAGAGACTGTTCAGTTCACATCACTGTGGAATATAACTATAGTGACCAGGTACAGCACTAACGATGGCTGAGCATCTGAAAGTAATGCAGACTATCTGTGTGTTTAACATGCCTTCAGACTTATATGGCAGCTTGTGAGCTGACTAAGGAATGATGCACAGTCGGATATTTTCTTATGGACTGACTCTGGATTTTCCAACTCAAGATGAATGACCATGACATGCAGTCGGCAACAGACAAACTGACAGATGCAAAGCAACAAGTAAGAGCATCACAGTTTATCTGACTGCTTTCTTTGAACTTTTTTCAGAGATCAAGCCCAGGCTGATGTATCAGCAATAACTAAGATCTGAAATGACAGTTCACCACTTGGTGAGGCCGTTGTTCACAATGACAGTGATGAGGAATTCATCCTACCTGCCGGCAGTGATTTGGACTGTACAGACCACTGCCAGCCATTTCATCCTGGAGTCTGAACAAAGCGTTCACATCCATGCCCATTCCAAGAGTTAAAAAAAACAACAAAAACTCAAATGTGCTGTATTTATCTGTCCTCAGCAACACACACGAACAAATGTGCATGCAAACACACACACACACACTAATATATATTATATATATATATAGACAGGCACTCACTCACACTCAAACTCTCTCTCTCTCCACACACACACACACACACTCACTCACACTTTCTCTCTCTCCACACACACACACACACCACACACACACACACACACACACACACACACACACTCTCAATGCTCATACTTAAAAATTCTAATCCACCTGAACAATCAGACCATATTACACAGAGCAGGCTACCAGACAGACACATTAGTAGCCTTCATCTCATGCAGCTTGCAACACAAATGTAAAAAGAAAAATCACCATGACAAGCAAGCAGAATCTGCTGCACATGCCCAGCCACACACACCTAGCAGCCCTTTGCCTTACATCTCCACAAGCAATATCTGTTTATCTTCCAACCTGTTACATACAAATCCCTTGGCGTTCTACACAAGTGATCTCTGCCTGTCTTCCAACATGCTGCAAACCAACCCAACAGACAATAACTAAAGTGCAAAGAAACAATGTATACATCCCTCAGCCCACTGCTGAAGTGAAATCATCGACTAGTAGCATTGAAGAGAGAGAGAGAAGAGAGGGTTGGGGGGGGGGGGGGGGGGGGAGGGGGCGGAGACAATTACTGAGAGAGACAGAGGGAAAGACAGAGAGAGAAAGAAAAACAGTAAGTGTAATATAAAAGGAATGCCAAGTACATGTGAATGCCAAGTACATGTGAACAGCCACAAGCAATCACTGCACTGACACCTGGGCCGGTGCTGTAATGGCAAGCTGCAAGCATGAGACTTCAGGACGCTGTAAAGATAAGCAGGTTAGTTCCGTGCACTGTAATGACGGGTCCACATGTATAATGCATCACAGTCACGGCTGAACTAGACAGAACCATGGCAGCCTCTCCCAACCCCCCCTCCTCAGCTTTACAACTCCTTCTCTCCCCCATTTGTAGCAAGAGTTTTCATTATCGACATGGGACATGTGGTCCTCTGGTTCATTATTCCATCTCAAAGATTTTTACATTAAGAAAGACTAAAAGCAAATGGGATAGGCTAATTTCACATTTTGACATAACACGATGTGGCGCAACGGGAGGGTACAGCGAGCTTCATGAGTGCGATTTTGACACCTTCCAATGTCAGCAGGCCAAAATACAGTTGGGGACATTGAACTTCAAACTGAATGGACCCTCAGACTCTTGGGGGAATGGGGAGAGAGGGTTGAGGGGAAGTGGGGGGGGGGGGGGGGGTACCAATTTCATGTACTGTCAAGGACCAGTCTATTCATCCTTACTTTACACAAAATTTTCAAGATGGTTATTTTCAGATATATACTGTACTTCTCATCCATACATGATCATTAGTTCGGGAAAAAAAAATCAGAAAACCCTGTATGGATACATATGTCAGTGCACTGACAGACCCTGTGTCAGTGTGTAACCAGCTCCCTGGTATATGACACAAGAAAACAAGCAAGCCATACAGCCCGTATGGACACATACTGCAATGACAGACAAACAAGCCAGCCATACAGCCCGTATGGACACATACTGCAATGACAGACAAACAGGCCAGCCATACAGCCTGTATGGACACATATTGCACTGACAGACAAACATGCCAGCCATACAGACTGTATGGACACATATTGCACTGACAGACACTGAGACACTGCACACCAGCTCCCTAGTACATGATGCAAGACTTTAGAAAACAAGCAAGCCAACCCCAGCCACCAGCGCAACAAAGCAAGAGCATGAAGGAAGCATGACCGGCACAGCAGCAGCAGCAGCACCTTGGAAGCTTCGCAGAGTGCTGGGGAGGGGGTCCAGGTGGGGATGGCTTACCTTTGAGCTGTGTCTGGAAGCCCTTGAGCTGCTCAATGTTCTGGGCCTCGCTCAGCCACAGCTGCATTTTGATAAAGGGCTCGCGGCCCTTGACTGACAGCGCCTGCCAGGGCTTGGGCTTAGACAGCAGCTCGCTGACCGAGCCCTGAGACAGCCCCAGGACAGCCTCCCCAAACAGCTTCTGCCCCAGGTTGTGGCACTGCAACATGTCCTTGACCCTGGCGGTCAAGGACAGCGTGTCCAGTTCCAAGGTCATGGCCATCACTTCCAGCATGGAGCTGGGGGGCGAAAGGTAACTCCAGTGCCCTGCAGGGGCGAGCGGCGCCGGAGAGGAGGGCTGGGGCACATGCCCTGCATCCCCCTGACTTCCCTCAAACATCGCCAGCGACAGCGGCAGTGGCAGGAACGGCAGCGACGAGGTTGGAGGCAGCAGGAGGGAGGGGGGAGAAAACAACGGAGAATGCGGAGAGGGAAGGACAGGAGGGAGAGGGGATGGCGCAGGGGAGGCAGAAGAAGAGGGAGGCAGCGGCAGCGGTGGTGGCGGAAGGAGGGATGGAGATGGTGCGGAGGAGGAGTTATCATGCCGTCTAGACGTCAGGTCACCCTGGCAGGTGGCCGACTCTACACAGACCACAGACAGGGCAAGCTCTACTGCACACTGCGCTCTATCACACAGCAAAGACATACACCACACACATGCAGGACTTGCATGCTCTACACAGAATCTACTGCACACTGCGCTCTATCACATGGCAAGACATACACCACATTTAGGACTTGCATACTCTACACAGATTGCTGTAAGTGCACTGTACAACATTCGCAACATTCTGTTTTCATGAACACATTCCTTCAGTCAATGGGTTTCCACAGCATATATCTGCTCTTTCATGCTCGATAAATGCAACACAAAAATACAACAAAAAATTTCCTTCCCGCACCATCTTCCTTCAGAACAAATCAACAAATGATGAACAAAGAGCCCCACCCCAACTCCAACCCCTATAAAACCCTGCTAGACTATCCAAGACAATCCAGGACATTGACCATCATCAGACTCTGCCAACTGTTGAGGCCTGCCCTTAAAAAATGAAATCAACTGAAAAGAACAAATCTTCACAACCTCACCACCCCGTATTCTTTCACTCCTAGCCAACTCCTCCCTTCCCTTACCCACATACAAAACAAAACAAAACAAAACTGTCTTCCGCTACATCTCTCAGACCGAGTCGGGCCATGTGGGTACCTTTCCACAGGAACAAAAAGAAAATCACAACCATTTTGCAGTGCATCATAACTATAGCCAACGTACAGTAATAGTGTACAAGGTAAGGCAATAAGCAGACGATTCCCCTTCTATGTGACCTAAGACTTTATGGGCAGGCAGCGTTCATGACCTTAATGGCCTGCTGGTTAGTGTGGAACCACAGAGGCACATCTCACAAGTGACATCCATTCATGCCGCACACGTCACAGTTCAGATTCAGTCAAAGTGCATGTCATGAGGTGGATCACAGGCGGGGGGGGGGGGGGGGGGGGGGGGGGGGGGGGGGGGGGGGGGTGGATGGAGGAGCAGCACTGCCAAAAGAACATTCTCATATACTGATATAGTGCCTAAACATCTCTAAAAAAAAAAAAAAGGTCGTATGAGTCCTTGAAAGTTCATTCCCACAAACAGTTGTGCACACACACATACATAAATGTGCATGTGCATGCATGTACACACACACACACACACACACACACACACACACACACACACGCACACACACACACAAGCGCGCCACACACACACACACACACACCACACACACGCACACACACACACACACAAGTGCAAAGAGCAACACTGATAATCCATCTGAACATGTTCTTCAGTCTGTACAAAATAACAAAGACAATGCATCTTCACATGCTCTACACACTGCACAGCACCGAAGACTGTAGACACATCTGAACATGCCCTTCACTCTGTTCAACAACAAAGACAACACATTTCAACATGCCCTTCACTCTGTTCAACAACACAGACAACACATTTCAACATGCTCTTCATTCTGTTCAACAACACAGACAACACATTTCAACATGCCCTTCACTCTGTTCAACAACACAGACAACACATTTCAACATGCTCTTCATTCTGTTCAACAACACAGACAACACATTTCAACATGCCCTTCACTCTGTTCAACAACATTGACAACACATTTCAACATGCCCTTCACTCTGTTCAACAACACAGACAACACATTTCAACATGCCCTTCACTCTGTTCAACAACACAGACAACACATTTCAACATGCCCTTCACTCTTGTTCAACAACACTGACAACACATTTCAACATGCCCTTCACTCTGTTCAACAACACAGACAACACATTTCAACATGCCCTTCACTCTCGTTCAACAACACAGACAACACATTTCAACATGCCCTTCACTCTGTTCAACAACACTGACAACACATTTCAGCATGTTCTTCAGTCTGTTTAAATAAAACACAGACAACACATTTCAACATGCTCTTCACTCTGTTCAACAACAAAGACAACACATTTCAACATGCTCTTCACTTTCTTTAAAACACAAGCAACACACTTCACTCTGTTTAACAACAAAGACAACACATTTCAGCATGCTCTTCACTCTGTTTAAAACACAGACAACACATTTCAACATGCTCTTCACTCTTGTTTAAAACACAGACAACACATTTCAACATGCCCTTCAGTCTGTTTAAAACACAGACAACACATTTCAACATGCTCTTCACTCTGTTAAAAAAAAACTAAGACGACACATCTTAACACAGTCTTCACTCTGTATAAACAGACAACACATCCTAATATGCTCCTCACTCTGTGTAAGAACAGAGATGACACATTTTACATGTTCTGCACTCTAAACAACACAAAAGACAACACATCTGAACATGCTATTCCTCTGAACAACATCAAACAGCACAATTTTAACACAGTCCCCTTCCCCTCTGTGTTTTACGGTTATGTAGTGTCAGTTCCTAAGACAAAATCATTTTGATCAATATTCTTAATTGATGAACACACTTCTGTGCAGTGCTATCACTCACACTTCCTCTCATCAGTCTGTGTCTCTAGTCTGCTGGGAACAGTTCGGCGCTTCCAACAAATTCAACCTCACTTGTGTTTGATGCTCCTTGCTGGAATTCCTAAAACCTCATCCGTCTCACACACACACACCAGGTGCTTTCTGATAGGAAGATGAAGTAGCAGAAACAAAGCTACAACATGAACACTGCAGTTGGCAGCTTTGTGTGTTCAATTCAATCCCCTTGGTTTTTTTTGCCCAGCCACCTGTACAAGAGCACATCAGGGGCTGCTTCTTGCCTGTCAGGTCTGACACAGAAAAATGAGACTGGCATTAGAGGAATGGGAAAACTACCCAGCAGTCACAAGGCAGTGCAGTGGAGGAACTTTGACCTCACAAGGCTACAGCTAGTGAAGTGGAGGAACTTTGACCTCACAAGGCTACACTTAGCGCAGTGGAGGAACTCTGACCTCACAAGGCTACACCTAGCACAGTGGAGGAACTCTGACCTCACAAGGCTACACTTAGCACAGTGGAGGAACTCTGACCTCACAAGGTTACAGCTAGCACAGTGGAGGAACTCTGACCTCACAAGGCTACACCTAGCACAGTGGAGGAACTCTGACCTCACAAGGCTACACTTAGCACAGTGGAGGAACTCTGACCTCACAAGGCTACACCTAGCACAGTGGAGGAACTCTGACCTCACAAGGCTACAGCTAGCACAGTGGAGGAACTCTGACCTCACAAGGTTACAGCTAGCACAGTGGAGGAACTCTGACCTCACAAGGCTACAGCTAGCGAAGTGGAGGAACTCTGACCTCACAAGGCTACAGCTAGCACAGTGGAAGAACTCTGACCTCACAAGGCTACACTTAGCACAGTGGAGGAACTCTGACCTCACAAGGGTACACTTAGCACAGTGGAGGGACTTTGACCTCACAAGGCTACAGCTAGCACAGTGGAGGGACTTTGACCTCACAAGGCTACACCTAGCACAGTGGAGGGACTTTGACCTCACAAGGCTACAGTTAGTGCAGTGGAGGGACTTTGACCAACGCTGCTCTAAACAACCAAGCAATTCACACTTTACACATAGCAAGAAAAAACAGAACTATCAGCCACTACACACTACTTACACACAGCCA
The DNA here is from genome assembly GCA_033310375.1 of Conus canariensis. NCBI lineage: Eukaryota > Metazoa > Mollusca > Gastropoda > Neogastropoda > Conidae > Conus > Conus canariensis. The sequence continues at coordinate 19,714,901 of CM065739.1, forward strand.
GAAAACAACATCACACCCCCCCCCCCCAAAAAAAAAAAAAAAACCCAACAAAAACCCAAAAAACAAAACAACTATCATATCAGCCACTACAGCTAACATCTAAATGAACTGTAAATACGGACGGATTTGACTTATGGTCACTTGAACCAGTAAAAGCAGCTTATCTAGAGCACAGACACTTACTGACAGATTTGGTGGTCACTGAACAAATAAATGCAGCTGACAGAGTGCAAACACTGATGACCTTGATTTACAGCCTCTGAACAACTAAATGCAGGTCACACCCAGTGCAGACACTTATCAAGACAGACAGTACCAAACAAGAGGAAAAAAACTACTCAACTAGCAAGCCGCAAAGACAAAACCGAAACAAGTCACCGACATACCTGTACCAGAACGCGCATTGTTCCGCGCCAGCTTGTCCTGGGCGTTGCGGTACTGCGAGGACATCAGGCGAGGCACGGCGTCCTCATCATCCAGGAACATCTGCATGCGGATGAACGGCTCCTTCCCTTTCTGGGTCAGCATGTGCCAGGCCTTGGGCCGGGCCAGCAGGTCGGACACAGAGCCCTGGGACAGGAAGAGGACGAACTCCCCGAAGGTGCGCTGACTGATGGAGTGCTCGCTCAGCTTCTCCTTCACCTTCACCACCAGCTCCTCCGTGTTGATGTGGCTGTACCTGTCCAGCTGCTCCTGCTGGATCGGGGAAGGAGGAGTGCTGTGGAATCCTTTGCTGCCTGCTGAGACCCCGGCGTGAGGCCGAGAAGTCACGGAGTTGGCGATGCTGTGCATGCGCTGGATGGGGGACAAGGCGTCGGGCACAGCGGAGGCTGACGTGGCCCCTAGAGGGGTTTCCGGGGCGGAGGGGTGGGGGCTGTCCCCCCCTCTGCTGACCTCTCCATTCATGCAGGACCACGTCTCAAATGTCTGTGGCAACGCCGCCCCTGCCACCATGCCTTCCTTGGGAGAGGAGGAGGGAGTCGGGCTGGATGACCTTGGTTTGCTGAGGTCAATTGGACCAGCACTGTACGACTCCAAGACACCATCGCTGGAGGTGCTGTCGGCCGGCTCCGGTTTAACACTGAAACCATCATCATGCAGGCTGAAGCTCATGTAGCTGCCCTTGTGCTGCCTTGAGGGCACACCCTGAAGGTGACCCTGCCTCTTCACCAGATGCAGCTGGTGAGGGTCCTCCAATTTTCTCAGGTGCGCGACTCTTTCCTTGGAGGTGGGAGTCAGACCGTCCAACCTGTTAGTTTCGTGAAGTACCTGGTTATAAATACGGCTGACAAAGTCCTTGCAGTTCTCTCCTGACCCACCCTGCCCGCCCTCTGCTGTCCTCCCACTCACAGGCACATCCACATCCCGTTTCCCTTTCCGCGCGTGGTTGGAGCGATGGTTTGCTTTGGTGTTGTTGTTGAAGGCATGGAGCTGGAAGGAGGAGGAGGAGGAGGTCGGGTTGGTGGGGAGGGGAGTATGGGAGGGAGAGAGCCGTTGGCCTCTGGTGAACTTCGACCGGACACCACCACTGTATTGGGCTCCTGCTAATGAACAGACAGAACATGGGCCTTCAGGTCACACAGAAGTCTCAGCTTAGTTCTCCACACAGCCTGTCACGCCACACTGGCTCTTACTATGCATGGCATTACACGTGCTGTGCAGCGAGCACTGGACACACTTGGACTCATCAGCTTAAGTGTTATCCCATCCCTCCCTATGTGCTGCCACAGAGATGACAAATGCCACTCAACAACCCGTACAACATTGTCAATACATCCTTATCCATTCCTCTGAAGTCATCATCCATACCCATATCTCTGCCGTCAACATCCCTTTCCATACCTCTGCAGATCGCATCTATTTCCACACCTCTGTAGTCCTCATCCATTCCCACACCTCTGTTGTCCTCATCCATTCCCACACCATTGTAGTCCTCATCCATTCCCACACTCCTGTAGTCCTCATCCATTCCCACACCTCTGTAGTCCTCACCCATTCCTACACCTCTGTAGTCCTCATCCATTCCCCTCTGTAGTCCTCATCCATTCCCACACCTCTGTAGTCCTCATTCATTCCTATACCTCTGTAGTCCTCCACTCCCACACCTCTGTAGTCCTCATTCATTCCCATACCTCTGTAGTCATCATTCATTCCTATACCTCTGTAGTCCTCCATTCCCACACCTCTGTAGTCCTCATTCATTCCCATACCTCTGTAGTCATCATCATTCCTATACCTCTGTAGTCCTCCATTCCCACACTCTGTAGTCCTCATTCATTCCCATACCTCTGTTAGTCCTCCATTCCCACACCTCTGTAGTCCTCATCCATTCCCACACCTCTGTAGTCATCATTCATTCCTATACTCTGTAGTCCTCCATTCCCACACCTCTGTAGTCCTCATTCATTCCCATACCTCTGTAGTCATCACCCCTTCCATACCTCTGTAGTCCTTATCCACACTCACATATCTGTAGTCCTTCTCCATTCCCATACCGCTTTTAGTTCTCATCCACACCCACCTATCTCTAGTCCTCACCTATCCCATACCTCTGTAGCCTCATCCACACCAATATCTGTAGTTCTAATCCATACTAACACCTGTGTGTCCTCATCCACACACATTCTCTGCAGTCTGCACCCACACCATACCTCTGTAGTCCTCATCTACACCATACCTCTGTAGTCCTCATCTACACCCATATCTCTGTAGTCCTCATCTACACCCATACTCTGCAGTCTTCATCTACACCCATACCTCTGCAGTCCTCATCTACACCCATATCTCTGTAGTCCTCATCTACACCCAATACCTCTGTAGTCCTCATCTACACCCATATCTCTGTGTCCTCATCTACACCCACACTCTGCAGTCCTCATCTACACCAATATCTCTGTAGTCCTCATCTACACCCATACCTCTGCAGTCCTCATCTACACCCATACTCTGTAGTCCTCGTCTACACCCAACCTCTGCAGTCCTCATCTACACCCATATCTCTGTAGTCCTCATCTACACCCAACCTCTGCAGTCCTCATCTACACCATATCTCTGCAGTCTTCATCTACACCAATATCTCTGTAGTCCTCATCTACACCCATACCTCTGTAGTCCTCATCTACACCCATACCTCTGCAGTCCTCATCTACACCCATATCTCTGCAGTCCTCATCTACACCCATATCTCTGTAGTCCTCATCTACACCCATACCTCTGCAGTCCTCATCTACACCCATATCTCTGCAGTCTTCATCTACACCCACATCTCTGCAGTCCTCATCTACACCCATACCTCTGCAGTCTTCATCTACACCCACATCTCTGTAGTCTCATCTACACCCACACCTCTGCAGTCTTCATCAACACCCATACCTCTGCAGTCTTCATCTACACCCATACCCTGTAGTCCTCATCTACACCCATACTCTGTAGTCCTCATCTACACCCACACCTCGCAGTCCTCATCTACACCCATACCTCTGCAGTCTTCATCTACACCCATATCTCTGTAGTCTTCATCTACACCCATACCTCTGCAGTCTCATCTACACCCATATCTCTGCAGTCTTCATCTACACCCATACCTCTGTAGTCCTCATCTACACCCATACCTCTGCAGTCCTCATCTACACCCATACCTCTGCAGTCTTCATCTACACCCACACCTCTGCAGTCTTCATCTACACCCATATCTCTGCAGTCTTCATCTACACCCACACCTCTGCAGTCCTCATCTACACCCACACCTCTGCAGTCCTCATCTACACCCATACCTCTGCAGTCCTCATCTACACCCATACCTCTGTAGTCTTCATCTACACCATACCTCTGCAGTCTTCATCTACACCCATATCTCTGCAGTCTTCATCTACACCCACACCTCTGCAGTCCTCATCTACACCCACACCTCTGCAGTCCTCATCTACACCCATACTCTGTAGTCTCATCTACACCCATACCTCTGCAGTCTTCATCTACACCCACACCTCTGCAGTCTTCATCTACACCCAATCTCTGTAGTCTTCATCTACACCCATACCTCTGTAGTCCTCATCTACACCCATACTCTGTAGTCCTTCATCTACACCCACACCTTGCAGTCTCATCTTCACCCATATCTCTGCAGTCCTCATCTACACCCATATCTCTGTAGTCTTCATCTACACCCATACCTCTGTAGTCCTCATCTACACCCATACCTCTCGCAGTCTTCATCTACACCCATACCTCTGTAGTCCTCATCTACACCCATATCTCTGCAGTCTTCATCTACACCCATACCTCTGTAGTCCTCATCTACACCCATACCTCTGTAGTCCTCATCTACACCCATATCTCTGTAGTCTTCATCTACACCCATACCTCTGTAGTCCTCATCTACACCCATACCTCTGTAGTCCTCATCTACACCATACCTCTGTAGTCCTCATCTACACCCATACCTCTGCAGTCTTCATCTACACCCATATCTCTGTAGTCTTCATCTACACCCATACCTCTGTAGTCCTCATCTACACCCATACCTCTGTAGTCCTCATCTACACCCATACCTCTGTAGTCCTCATCTACACCCATACCTCTGCAGTCTTCATCTACACCCATATCTCTGTAGTCTTCATCTACACCCATACCTCTGCAGTCCTCATCTACACCCATACCTCTGAGTCTTCATCTACACCCATACCTCTGTAGTCCTCATCTACACCCATACCTCTGTAGTCCTCATCTACACCCATACCTCTGTAGTCCTCATCTACACCCATACCTCTGCAGTCTTCATCTACACCCATACCTCTGCAGTCTTTATCTACACCCATACCTCTGCAGTCTTCATCTACACCCATACCTCTGTAGTCATCATCTACACCCATATCTCTGTAGTCTTCATCTACACCCATACCTCTGCAGTCCTCATCTACACCCATACCTCTGCAGTCTTCATCTACACCCATACCTCTGCAGTCCTCATCTACACCCATACCTCTGTAGTCCTCATCTACACCCACATCTCTGTAGTCCTCATCTACACCCATACCTCTGTAGTCTTCATCTACACCCATACCTCTGCAGTCTTCATCTACACCCATATCTCTGTAGTCCTCATCTACACCCATATCTCTGCAGTCTTCATCTACACCCATACCTCTGCAGTCTTCATCTACACCCATATCTCTGCAGTCTTCATCTACACCCATATCTCTGCAGTCTTCATCTACAGCCAAACCTCTACAGTTTTCATCCACATCCATACCTTTGTAATCTTCATCTATACCCATATCCATGCAGTCCTCATCAATGCCTATACCTTTGCAGTCATAATCCACACCCATAACTCTGTTGTCTCACCTCATCTACACCCATACTTCAGTAGTCCTCATCTACACCTATACTTCAGTAGTCCTCATCTACACCCATACTTCTATAGTCCTCATCCACTCCCACCATTCACTTCAGTTAGAGAATCATGCTGATTAGAGGAGAAGGGAATGGCTAGGTGGTGAACCTTTAATCTTCCATCGTTCACAACCTTTGCTGCCAAACCCCAGGTGAGCTGATATTATTTGCAGAAGTGAACATTCACAGTTTAATCTTATCGACAACCTTGGACACTTGGTTAACACCCTGTCTCATGTTTTCATAAGCCTAAACATTGAGGCTCATCTAAACTTGGATCTCTCAAACTGACATTCTATTTTAGCATGCTGAAAGGCGTGATCATCAGGATACGCTTGGGTGCTAATGCACGTCTGTTATGCCTAGAACTGCTATTGGTGTACTTTTCCATACAGGTGGGTGCATTTTTAAGTGTGCTCTCAACCTGAACTTTTGAAACAACTGGGCAGGACAAGGGTGGGGGAAAGAGGAATCTGGATTTGACTGTACCAATACGTACACAGTGTGCTCATCACAGCCAAATTTCATGCCTTATCTTGCAGTATTCACAATGAGTGTACCTTTTTTCCAACAGAGAATTCCGGCACGCCTGGTTCATATGCAGACTTTGGGACAGATTCATGGACTCCTATCATCTTTCCTACATATTTTTTTTAATTCACACTGTTTTTCCTTCGTTTCACCATGATGTCAAGAAAGCAGACAGCAAGACAAGATTATACATGCAGGAATCAGTGAGAGTTGTCATTCAGTGGTCAAAGCACTTGAACTTCACACTAAGACAAGACCATGGTTACACTCCTCAAGTGTAATTACCACTCAAGAACTTCACGTATACATTCTTCTTTTTCAGTGAATTGTCTTCATGTGCACCATATCTGTCACATTTTCACCGAAAACAAAAAAAAAATGAATACAGAATATACCAAAATCATATGGGTAAGCAGGTCTGCTCATCATAGAAAAAAAGCTGGGCCCTGTACACAGGAAATCACAGCAATACCTGTACCTCCATACAAACACACCTGCACAATATCTTCATACAAGTAACATTGAAAAAGAAACAAAAAAGAAGAAAGGAAAAAAATACTGGATCTCCACACAGCAAACTTGGAACAGATTTTCAGCCGTCTTCCTCAATGTCCGCATCTCCACACACACGACACAAACCTCCACACTGAAAACACAAAGCACTCGTACCTCCCGACTAAATCATGAACGCCAATAACTAAACACATTAATGAAAGAAATAACAAAATACCAAACAAATTTTTCAAAAACTGTTTCCCTCCGGGTAGCTAACAGACCGACCGACCTTTTTGGTAGTGTTCATCTCCTGTTTGGCCTGGTTCAGAAGGCTGATGATACGCTCCTGCTGGTCCGTGTCCTCCCTGCTGGTCTTGACCACAGGTGCTGGCACATCTGTCAAAAAGGTGACCAGTGTTAGGCTGTGTCCACACACCAGGGTTTCACATCAAGTAAATGTCAGGGTCTTTGTACCCCCCCCCCCCCCCCCTCCAGATTAAAAATGATTACAGGAATGCTATATTCAGTTATGACTGAATTTAGCCTATAACCCCCCCACCCCCATCCCCCCTCCCCAACTTTCTTTGGATTTGAGTACTGAATATACTCAATCGGACAGTATTGTTTTGGAGTATTACTGAATGGATTCAGCCTCTTTATCTAACATTACTGTTTTGGTGTATTACTGAAAGCATTCAGTCTCTTTATCAGAAATGATAGTTTAGGTGTATTACTGAATGCGTTCAGTCTCTTTACCCGACACTGTAGTTTTGGAGCATCACTGAATGCATTCAGTTTCTTTACCTCTGAGCATTTACATGCATTGACGTTAGCTGAAGGATTAACTGTGTGACAAAATGTTGGTCCTCTTTTCATGACGCTAAAGGGATGTTGCTGTTGGGTAAACTGTACTGGAGACTGGAAACAATCAGCACAGTGTCTGCTGCCTTCAACACAAGCTCTGTGTTCTGATTCCTAAGCAAGGTGAATGAATTACTTGACAGGTAATCAGAAACTGACCGTGAAACACCTTTCACTTAAATCATGCACTTAAGATCACAAGTCATGTACTTAAGACCACAAATGCATGCATCAATGCGCATGAGAGAGGCCGTTACACAAACAATGACAGAGAAGACAGATTATGCATGACATGCTACTTGTTGAGGACAAACTGCATTTTCTTGATGACTGCAGATTATTTGACCAACAACGTTATGACCTGATTACAAGGATCACAAAAACAGATTTTCTGCCACAGATTAAAATGACAAAACCCTCCGAGCTCATGTTATTAGACTGCTTCCAACCTGTGCTTGCCCAGTATATCCTGTTATGTTTTTCTCTCCGGAGACAGAAAATTTAATCAGACTCTGATACACCTGTGCTTTTTCTTTCTGCTACTAATATCATGTTGCAAGATGTGACAACGTTGGAATTAGTTTAATTGCATGTCTTTACTTGATCATCTGTGCCCCACAAAACTTCTGGTTTTCATATGGCAATAAAATATGTTCTTGTTCTTGTTCTTGTTCACACACACACACACACACACACACACACACACACACACACACACACATACACAACACACACACACATTCATCCATCCAAACATTTACTGTTAAAACTGTTAAACTGATGAGTGAATAAACATGCTTGCAACATATAAACACAGAAAAAAAGTCACAAAGGAAGGCATTTATCACACCACCTCATGCTCTATGACATGTCTCAGTGGCCTTACTCCCAAGCCACAGCCACATTCAGGCCTGTCTTACTGCAGTCCTAAAGCCAGAGCCCAGAAGAAGCCATCAACATGTCCGATGTCAGACAACACACCAGAGGACGGGGCTGAAATGCTGCTTCATCATTGCAGTGGTGTTCTGTAGCGCCTGATCTGATGTGAAATATGCAGCACACCACCTACTCAGCCCCCTGCTGATGACAATAACTGCTTCATTGGGGACACAGGGTGGGTGAGCCTCCCTGTCTACAGCAAACCCGTCAGCAGGTCCTTTCAGTGACAGTCCCCATGAATCCACCATCACTACCAATCTTCACATGCCCTCCACTCCAACATGAACGAGGAGGGTGAATGGAATCTATACTCGTCACCAATGCAAGGTTCATTGATTTTTAGATTCCTATCACCACCCACTCTTCCTTGGATTTTTTTCTTCTTCTGATAACATCAGAGAGGATCAGGATGATAACGATGATGGTGATGATCATTCAGAGTTCCCTTTTGCTCGGAGACTACATGACTGGGTTATATGGCACGATTTCTTTCGTAATACACCCTGGCCTCAAAGATACACACCACTGCATGACTGGTCAAGAGACATGAGCAACCTTCTCAGAGATGCATCCATCAAATAGATGAAACTCCACTGTGTGCGACTCAAGTCTTCCAATACAAGTCCACAGACACCTAACAGTTCCATGTCCGAGACAACCTGGATCGAAAACCTCACAAAATAATGGCTCAAATAGGGGTTCAAACCCACTACCTTCCACCCCCAGTTTGTGACACTCAACACAACACTGTGACGGCTGGAGGGAGCTACTTTATTTCTAACAGTGTTTTGTCACTTCTTCTTCTTCTGCATACACAGGCTGATACTCCTGCGGACACTCTCTATATGGACAGACAAGTATTAATCCCATCTACCCATCAAAGGGGTGGAGTTTTGTGTGTATGACCATTTTTTATCCCGCCATTAAGGCAGCCATACTCTATCTTCACTATTTGCTGGCTGTTTCTTGCCCCAGAGTTACAAATGAGGCGACCTCCACGTGAGGCCACCTGCACTATAAACCTTTCCTATCACTGAACTGAAATAACCACAAAGACAAAACCAGCCACTGACTTTTCTTGGGTGACAGGTCCTTCAGGGCCTTGATGGCTGGCCAGTCGCGGGTCCAGGCGTCCATCTTCCTGAAGGACTCGCGCCCCTTCTCCGTCAGCTTTTCCCAGGCCTTGGGCTTGGAGAGCTGCTCGCTGACCGTGCCCTGGGACAGCTCCAGCACGTGCTTGGCAAACACCCGCTGCCCGATGCCATGCGCAGACAGCAGGTCGCGCACCGTCTTGGCAATGACCGCTGTGTCCAGACTGTCTGTGCCGTCGTTCTCCGACTTCACCATGCCCATGGGCGGCAGGAAAGCCGGGTGGAAAGGGGACGCAACATTACCTGACAGGTACACGGCATACGATGGGTGTTGAAACATGTGTAAATGTCGGGGGTCAAACATACTGTACGGGGTGGCGGCAAAACCAGCAGCAGCAGCGGCGGCAGCCACAGATGGTGGCGGCACAGGGGTCCGGGGGAGTGGTCGGTGAAAGAGGATGGGGTAGGAGGGGTGCTGCCCACAGTAGAGGAGGTGGTAGGATGAGAGGGCTGTGAAGTTCTGCATGGGAGGGGCTCCTTGGTGGCGCGCTCCTCTTCCTCCCCTCCTCTATGGGGAAAGGCACTGGCGGCGGAACAGTCGTCCCTTGTGGTGGTAGTGGTGGGGGTAGGGGAGGCAGAGGAGGAGGAGGAGGGCAGGGCAGATTCGGCTGATGATGGGCCTGCAAGAAAGGTGTGAAATGCATGTCACTGTTGGGTCTGCCTGCCTGGCTGCCTGTTGTCAGGTCATACTTGTCATTCCCCTACACCTTCCCGAAACAACACATACCTTGATCTTCTAGGAAGACAGGCTTCCGTCTTCCACAACATCTAACATAGCCTTTCCTGTGAGCCAAGATGGTCTTGCCCATTCAATTATGCCTACTGCACTTCTGGAGGCTTGTCAACCATAAACCCATTCCTTCCACTTAAATCAATGTAGACTGCTTTCTCCTTCTTCCTTCAGAGCATTGTTTACGGACATTGGTTTGGTGCAGGGTTAAATCCTGTCCTCTATCCCACATACAGCTCATTGTTTAGGGACACTGGTTTGGTGCAGGGTTACACCCTGTCTGTCCTTTATCCCACATACAGCTCATTGTTTAGGGACACTGGGTTGGGGCAGGGATAAACCCTATCTGTCCTTTATCCCACATACAGCTCATTGTTTAGGGACACTAGTTTGATGCAGGGATAAACCCTGTCAGTCCTTTATCCCACATACAGCTCATTGTTTAGGGACACTGGTTTGGTGCAGGGTTACACCCTATCTGTCCTCTATCCCACATACAGCTCATTGTTTAGGGACACTGGTTTAGGGCAGGGTTACATCCTGTCTGTCCTTTATCCCACATACAGCTCATTGTTTAGGGACACTGGTTTGGGGCAGGGTTAAACCCTATCTGTCCTTTATCCCACATACAGCTCATTGTTTAGGGACACTGGTTTGGTGCAGGGTTAAACCCTACCTGTCCTCTATCCCACATACAGCTCATTGTTTAGGGACACTAGTTTGGTGCAGGGATAAACCCTGTCTGTCCTCTATCCCACATACAGCTCATTGTTTAGGGACACTGGTTTGGGGCAGGGTTACACCCTGTCTGTCCTTTATCCCACATTCAGCTCATTGTTTAGGGACACTGATTTGGGGCAGTGTTAAACCCTATCTGTCCTCTATTCCACATACAGCTCATTGTTTAGGGACACTGGTTTGGGGCAGGGATAAACCCTATCTGTCCTCTATCCCACATACAGCTCATTGTTTAGGGACACTGGTTTGGGGCAGGGATAAGCCCTATCTGTCCTTTATCCCACATACAGCTCATTGTTTAGGGACACTGGTTTGGTGCAGGGTTAAACCCCATCTGTCCTCTATCCCACATACAGCTCATTGTTTAGGGACACTGGTTTAGGGCAGGGATAAACCCTATCTGTCCTTTATCCCACATACAGCTCATTGTTTAGGGACACTGGTTTGGGGCAGGGATAAACCCTATCTGTCCTTTATTCCACACACAGCTCATTGTTTAGGGACACTGGTTTGGGGCAGGGATAAACCCTATCTGTCCTCTATCCCACATACAGCTCATTGTTTAGGGACACTGGTTTGGGGCAGGGATAAACCCCATCTGTCCTTTATCCCACATACAGCTCATTGTTTAGGGACACTGGTTTGGTGCAGGGATAAACCCTATCTGTCCTATATCCCACATACAGCTCATTGTTTAGGGACACTGGTTTGGGGCAGGGATAAACCCTATCTGTCCTTTATCCCACATACAGCTCATTGTTTAGGGACACTGGTTTGGGGCAGGGATAAACCCTATCTGTCCTTTATCCCACATACAGCTCATAGTTTAGGGACACTGGTTTGGGGCAGGGATAAACCCTATCTGTCCTTTATTCCACACACAGCTCATTGTTTAGGGACACTGGTTTGGGGCAGGGATAAACCCTATCTGTCCTCTATCCCACATACAGCTCATTGTTTAGGGACACTGGTTTGGGGCAGGGATAAACCGTATCTGTCCTACATCCCATATACAGCTCATTGTTTAGGGACACTGGTTAAACCTTATCTGTCCTTTATCCCACATACACCTGCCACTTGTTTCTGGCTCCTTCTGACTTCCTCTCTTTTCAGCTGCAGTTTCTGATGTCTGGTACCTCTGGATCCGTGACCATTCACAACAACTCAGCCCTGGAGATCCTCCTCTATCTCTCCACTTTCAAACCTGGGAAGCTTGCTTGGGGAGGGGGGGGGGGGGTGTCACTTACCCACAATGAAAGGAACCTTCAGTAAACAACTGTAAGCGCTGATAGTTTGCAAAGAACTGCTTAGTCAGCAGATCTGCATTATTAAGAAACGAAAAACAAAAAACCAGAATGGAATCCACTGTAAAGAGGCCAGATGGAATGGTCACTGTCTTACACTTGCCTCTCAAACACTGTTCCTGCACTGTCAAACCACCCAGTACTCTCATCATCTCACCAAATGAGAAAATTAATCATCTGTCTTCTGAACAGCTCTCGCTAATGGAGTGATGCCACTTTCCACTTCTTCCCCCTCACTGTTTCTCTGTGCCTGTTTAGTCCATCTCTCCGACTGGGGTTGTTACACATCTAACCCTCTCCAGTATCATCTTATTGACCGCCCGCATATCCTGCAAGTCTACCCTGAGGTCCTTGTCATCAAGACCTTCAACAACTTTGTGGTTCTTTAACCTGCTTCTCCACAGCTAAGTGGCAAGGACTAGAAGTCCAGAGCAACCGATACTGCCCCACTCATGAATCCCTGGTATTTTTCTGGGCTGTGATTCCTACGGTGGCTCACTTCACCTGCACATCACAACAGTTAGTCCTCGAGGTCACTTAACCCCTCTGTGTGGATGCAACATCACAGAGAACTGGCTGTTCTTCCGAGAAGACCGAATATGGCTGGCTACCTTAGAGGTGGAATCAGACATGGTTCCATCTTCAAAATCTCACTAAAAGTAAAGCTGTACAGTGTTCTAGTTACGGAATGGGAAAAAGAGAGGAATCACTGTAACTATTTTCCTTGAGCCAGTTCAACATGCTACAGGCAGCCTTCATGCTCATGGATTGAAAGTCACAGGCATTTGACACCTTTCTTGAAAAAAAAAAAAAAAAGTTGTGCCGTTTTAAGGCCTGCTGTCTGCATGCACAACACCCCACGGGCCACATGACAAGGACTGACAGGAGAGGAGACATCCCCGTCTCATCAGTCTGTACGGCACCAGCATGGGCAAGGCAGCTACTCATCAAACTACCAGAAAACAGGACCCACACAGCCAAAGGACACATGCACTAACTAACCCCTGGGTCTATCCCCTCCACGCTGGTCAACACCAACACAAACAAAGAACTAAGATGAACACAGAGGGAAGACTTGGAAGCTGGGAGAATGAGGGCAAGGGGAGGGAGAGAGGGGAGGATTGAGCGGATGGGAGGAGGGTGGGGTGTAGGGGTATGGATTAAAGAGGGTAGAATGAACCACTTCTACGGATGAAACTGACCAGGATTTCAACTAGACTAGAAAAGATTGCATCCCGCAAAATAAGGTCTCCCACAATAAACATGCATGCCGTCAAGCTATGTGTCCCTTGTGGAAATGAACCAAAAGAACAAACTTCCCACCAGTAAGCAAGACAACTCTACCATTCGACTGCACCAATAAAGGCATCAGAAAAGTGATCCAAAGTGCAAAATCTGAAAATAATGACAACCAACCCTGCACCAAGAAAAAAGTGCCCTCCTTTTCCTTCAAAAAAAACCCAGATTTACCTAGACATCTTCCCCTTCTAAAGAATATGTTCCATAAAAACAGAAAATATCACGTGTATGTGCAAAAGAAAATGTCTTCAACTCCTGATATTCTTGCATACCATGAACATTTCTACCAAGTTATAGAGAAGAAAAAAAGACACACACACACACACACACACACACACACACACACACACACACACACACACACATGTCTAACAAAATTTCAAAGACACTGTGTAGTGCATAAAATGCACATGATGACCCATGTTATATTATTACACATCCAAAAGACATTATGCTGCACAAAACTCCTAAGACCTGACATGTTGCCTGAAGTCCAAAAGACGTGCTGCACAAAATCTGGAAGACCTGTTGCACAAAATTTTAAAACCTACTGGATTAAAAAAAAAAATCCAACAAGTATAACCTCTAGGACATTTCCCCCAGACACAATAGCCAATACATGAAAAGAATGATACACAGCATCTCAAACACATTTAACAACAACAAACTAAACAAACACAAACAAACATATATACAAACAAACAAAAGCTGTACCATTGATGTTTGACACTGGCACAAATGTCAACACCAGTCAGTAACTGAAACCTACCAACATATTTTTCTCCCTCCCAACTCTGCTGCACACTGTAAACAGAGATCTCAAGTCTTGTCATTTGGGTGTGATGATAAACCAAGCTCCTGTGTAAGCACGCTTGTCTAACAACCCTAAACAAAGCAAGAAAGTTACCTCTGCATAAATTCAGTAGAAAAATCCACCCTGGTAAGTAAACAAGACTAAAGAGACAAAAAAAAAAATGAAAAAGGAAACATGGTTGGAATTGTACTTCTCTTGACTGACTGACAAATACAGCAACTTCTCCGTTCAGAAAACCTGGATGGATTCTTCTCTGTACATATGACACACCACCGCAATGCAATAATATTTTATTTTCATCACAACAGACTTCTGTTTGGTAAACCTGGGCTACCATCCCTGGGTACAGCATCCTATCAAAGAATGGCACCACCCCATTATGTTTTTCTTTTTTCTTTGCCTGTGTTTCTGTGGATTTTTCTACAGGATGTTACCAGGAGCAAATCTCGCCTTGTCATGGGTTCTTTTACCTGCGCTGACAGCAAGCAGGGTTATCATCAGTTTACCATCTCATCTGAAAGACTAGCATTCAGAGCACCCCTTCAAGGTCAAACAGAAGAATGATTTAGAAAAAAAAACAAAAAAACTCGGACACCTGAATCACCGACCTGCTGATCAGTTCATCGCTGCAACCCCAACAACACTTACCTCATAGTTTTCCACGGTGACTCTCCTCCCTGCACTTACCTGTCAGCGCCGTGCGTCATCCGAGTCTAAGCACCTGCCGTGTCAACACTTACCTCCCACACCTGTCTTCTAACTGGTCTTACGGCAGGTTAAGACACACCCATCATAAAACCCACACATTGTTTGGGAAGTTTATGAATAGAAACGTAGTGATTCTATTTGATTATGCGGGGAACATCAACAAAAGACAGTGAGTCACAAATGATCTCATTTTGATGATGAGAAGAAAATGAGACGATGAGCCGTTCCTTTAAATTTTCTCTCTCCTTCTTGAACATATGGTCAAGAATTCACGCTGTGCTTTTGATCTCTGGGATAGTGAGTGGTAGTATTATACCAGGGGAATGAAAGGAAAGAAAAGCAGGACTGTTTTGCTTGTTTCTTGAAACACCTGTTAAGCCCTTCATAGGCGCCGTTACCAATACTCAAAGTCAAATTCTGTTCTTCCAAATCAAACTGCTTCCATCTCCAAGAAGCCTCAGACCAAGGATGCCAACTTCCTACCAACTTATTTGCACACACGCACGTTTTTGTCTCCTAAAGGAATGTCATGCAGTATGGATAGGTCCTCATCTGTGAAGCAATGAGGTGAATGTCATGCAGTATGGATAGGTCCTCATCTGTGAAGCAATGAGGGGAATGTCATGCAGTATGGACAGGTCCTCATCTGTGAAGCAATGAGGGAATGTCATGCAGTATGGACAGGTCCTCATCTGTGAAGCAATGAGGGAATGTCATGCAGTATGGACAGGTCCTCATCTGTGAAGCAATGAGGGGAATGTCATGCAGTATGGACAGGTCCTCATCTGTGAAGCAATGAGGGAATGTCATGCAGTATGGACAGGTCCTCATCTGTGAAGCAATGAGGGGAATGTCATGCAGTATGGACAGGTCCTCATCTGTGAAGCAATGAGGGGAATGTCATGCAGTATGGACAGGTCCTCATCTGTGAAGCAATGAGGGAATGTCATGCAGTATGGACAGGTCCTCATCTGTGAAGCAATGAGGGGAATGTCATGCAGTATGGACAGGTCCTCATCTGTGAAGCAATGAGGGGAATGTCATGCAGTATGGACAGGTCCTCATCTGTGAAGCAATGAGGGGAATGTCATGCAGTATGGACAGGTCCTCATCTGTGAAGCAATGAGGGGAATGTCATGCAGTATGGACAGGTCCTCATCTGTGAAGCAATGAGGGGAATGTCATGCAGTATGGACAGGTCCTCATCTGTGAAGCAATGAGGGGAATGTCATGCAGTATGGACAGGTCCTCATCTGTGAAGCAATGAGGGGAATGTCATGCAGTATGGACAGGTCCTCATCTGTGAAGCAATGAGGGATGTCACAGTATGGACAGGTCCTCATCTGTGAAGCAATGAGGGGAATGTCATGCAGTATGGACAGGTCCTCATCTGTGAAGCAATGAGGGGAATGTCATGCAGTATGGATAGGTCCTCATCTGTGAAGCAATGAGGTGAATGTCATGCAGTATGGATAGGTCCTCATCTGTGAAGCAATGAGGTGAATGTCATGCAGTATGGACAGGTCCTCATCTGTGAAGCAATGAGGTGAATGGATGCTGAGACTGAAAGTGGAAGGAAGCTTTGACATGGGAAGCATAGAGGGAGAGGGAGGGGCCCAGCGATGAGAGGGGTGGGGGAGACGATGAGAGTTGAGGTTCTTCGTGTGCAAATTATCATATGCCTGACCATTGCATGAACCCAAAATACTGGTCAGGCCTCCACTGTTGAGCCAATACAGTCTGCGCTAAGGCACACCAGATGCATGAGTCAACTGCTTTGTTTCAAAGTTCATGTGAGAAAAAGTTTCTTGAACTGATGCAAATGATCTACTGTAGGATGTGCCTTTCATTTACATGCTTTCGGACATGTCAGCTGCTACAGTACATTGGTGCTGAAGATCTGATCTGGTGCACACAAATATCACAGCACACACACACAAATGTGCCAGCCCCTAAGCTGGGTAATCAGCAATCATTCAAATGAAGAAAAATAAAATTCTGGAGATAAGAAAAAAAAAACAAAAGAAACAGATCTCAAAGACATCTGTAAAGAATAAAGAAATTATTCACCAACTGCCATTTACGACATGATTTTGAATTTGACTACAGGTCATTTGTGCAAGAGAGCAAGAAAGCTTGACTAGCAACATTTTTTTGAATTGCCACATTTTTTTTTTCTAACTTGGCACCTTAAAAAAATGTGTGTGATAAAGTCAGTCCCATCAATTAAACCTGGCGCACTTGCTAAAAAAACAAACGTAGGGTGAACCTATGCAGTTATATTGCCTTCTGTCTTCGTTTCCCTCTTTCAACTTTCCCCTTAATGCGTTGTTCACTTATTTCAGAACTGGAGGGTAACAAACACTGAAAAAAAAAAAAAATGTACCACGTCTCCAGAGTTTTAAATGACAGAAAAGTCTTTATGGGTATGTCAACCAAGTTAAAAGAAAGTGGACATTTGACAAGGATGTCTTATAGGGGATGAGTATTTACCGAACTGGCAGGTTTCATTTTCACAATTTGCAGATGATTTTGATTCCTCTCTCTCTCTCTCTCTCCACCCTGACAATTGCAGATGATTTTTGATTCCTCTGTCTCTCCACCCTGACAATAGCAAATGATTTTGATTCCTCTCTCTCTCCACCCTGACAATCACACACACCACAGGTACCATGTCAGGCAGCACAGGTCCCTACCCGCGCCGCCCAAGATCCCTCTGAAGGTGACCTACCTGTGAGGTTGCTGCAGGTGACCTTCAGCTGGGTGTTCTCGCTCTCCAGCGCCTTGTTCTTCTCCAGCAGCAGCACCTCCAGAGACTTGCCCGTCACACTGCCTCCACCATCGGCCTCATCCCCCCCCTCCTCCCTGCTGCCACTGCTACATCTGGAGAACTCCACTGACTTGAGGACCCTGGTTGAGCACACAGGAAACACAGGGTGAATACATGCACGTGTAGATGCACTCACATGACCATGAGTATACACATGCACGCAAATGCACAGACACAGACTTGCTCTTTCACACAGACTTGCATCCTTATGTGTCGCAAAAGACACTGCTCCCTCCCCCTCCTTTCCCTACCATCCCCTATGTATCTTTGAGTATATATGACCACACACACACACACACACACACACACACCTCACTGCACACAAACACACACACACACACACACACACACACACACACGCACACATATATCCTTGAACGCAGGAAGACACGTGTACATATTTCAGTGATGTATGTATAGTTCTTCAAGTCCACTGGAAAATCTGTAAATTCACCATCGAGGCCATTCTTAGGTAATTGGAAAACTATCAAGAACAGATCAAATCATTGTTGATACAATTCAATCATCTGCCCCTCTTCCCACCCCATTTCCTACCTGGCCTCCACCCCCTTTCACCCCAAACCCCATCTGTTTCTCTCTCTCTCGCTCTCTCGCTCTCTTGCTCCCTCTCTGTTCTTTGGGTGCTAAAGTAACAATTTTCATCTTGATACTTGAAGCATTGTACCTTTTTCTTTTTACAAAAAATTTTGTTTGTCGTCCAAGCCTCGTTTTGATAAATGCAAATAAAACAGGCTGAAAAAAGTCTATTTATAGCTGAATGCTTGTCTGCTCTGTTCCTGCATTAGGTCATGCTGCCATCCTGGTTCACCTCTCGTCATGACCAGCTTTTTCTTCTGCGTACGCAGACTGATACTCTTGTGGACACTCCCTCACAGACAGGCAAGTATTAATCCCACCTACCCAACAAAGGGAGTGGAGTTTTGTGTGTATGACTGTTTTTTATCCCACCATTGAGGCAGCCATATTCCAATCTGGGGGGAAGACCAGCTTTTTCTCCCTTGAACTGATGCTCACATACTTTTGGGCACACATGAAAAGACAGAACTCCGCTAAACTGTTTAGAGTATGCAGGTTAAAAACAATCATGTATGTCTAGCAATTTTGTGTTTTGTTTGCAGAAAGAGAGCCCAGAAACCATCTGATCTCAAAACGTGTCCCAGTTTCTATCCAAATTGTCCTCTCTAAGTTCTTGTGTGTTGAGGTCACATGAGGTAGCACACAGCCAGCTGGTTTGATTTCCATAGTATGTATGCAAGTTGTTGTCTATGTCTTAAAGCATCCCAAATTCCAGTTTGACTTCTTTCTAAAATACACTATTCCCTGTTCAATTCTCATAAAAAAATACCACAAATGTATCCATATATACTCTGGTTCCTGTTTAACCTCCAACTGAACTCCTGATCCTGTTTGATCTCCTGACTGAAGTTTCCGTTCGACCTCCTGATAACACGACCTTTTTTCAGTCTGACCTCCTGGTAATATACCCTACTTCCTGTTTGACCTAGTGATAGACCCCAGCTTCCGTTTGACATAGCAACATATCCAGATTCCCATTTGACCTTGCAACATACCTCAGTTAACATTTGACCTTGTAACATACCCCAGTTCCCATTTGACCTTGTAATGTACCCCAGTTCCCATTTGACCTAGCAACATACCCCACTTCTTGTTTGACTTCCTGTAACATACCCTTATTCTTGTTTGATCTTGTAACATATCCCAGTTCCCTTTTGACCTAGTAACATATCTAACTTCCCTTTGACCTAGAAACATATCTAACCTCCCTTTGACCTAGAAACATATATAACTTCCCTTTGACCTAGTAACATATCTAACTTCCCTTTGACCTAGTAACTTATCTAACTTCCCTTTGATCTAGTAACATACCCCAGTTCCCATTTGACCTTGCAACATACCCATGTTTCCATTTGCCCAAGCAACATACCCCAGTTCCCATTTGACCTTGTAACATACCCCAGTTCCCATTTGACCTAGCAACATACCCCAGTTCCCATTTGACCTTGTAACATACCCCAGTTCCCATTTGACCAAGCAACATACCCCAGTTCCCATTTGACCTAGCAACATACCCATGTTTCCATTTGCCCAAGCAACATACCCCAGTTCCCATTTGACCTTGCAACATACCCATGTTTCCATTTGCCCAAGCAACATACCCCAGTTCCCATTTGACCTTGCAACATACCCATGTTTCCATTTGCCCAAGCAACATACCCCAGTTCCCATTTGACCTTGCAAATACCATGTTTCCATTTGACCTAGCAACATACCCCAGTTCCCATTTGACCTTGCAACATACCATGTTTCCATTTGACCAGCAACATACCCAGTTCCCATTTGACCTTGCAACATACCCATGTTTCCATTTGCCCAAGCAACATACCCCAGTTCCCATTTGACCTTGCAACATACCCATGTTTCCATTTGCCCAAGCAACATACCCCAGTTCCCATTTGACCTTGCAACATACCCATGTTTCCATTTGCCCAAGCAACATACCCCAGTTCCCATTTGACCTAGCAACATACCCATGTTTCCATTTGCCCAAGCAACATACCCCAGTTCCCATTTGACCTTGCAACATACCCATGTTTCCATTTGCCCAAGCAACATACCCCAGTTCCCATTTGACCTAGCAACATACCCATGTTTCCATTTGCCCAAGCAAACATACCCCAGTTCCCATTTGACCTTGCAACATACCCCAGTTCCCATTTGACCTAGCAACATACCCATGTTTCCATTTGCCCAAGCAACATACCCCAGTTCCCATTTGACCTAGTAACATACCCCAGTTGCCATTTGACCTGGCAATATACCCCAGTTCCCATTTGACCTTGCAACATACCCCAGTTCCCATTTGACCTAGTAACATACCCCAGTTCCTGTCTGACCTAACAACATACCCCAGTTCCCATTTGACCTAGTAACATACCCCAGTTCCTGTCTGACCTAACAACATACCCCAGTTCCCATTTGACCTAGCAACATACCCCAGTTCCTGTCTGACCTAACAACATACCCTAGTTCCCATTTGACCTGGTAGCATACCTCTGTTCCCATTTGACCTAGCAACATACCCCTGTTCCCATTTGACCTAGCAACATACCCCAGTTCCCATTTGACCTAACAACATACCCCAGTTCCCATTTGACCTAGTAACATACCCCTGTTGCCATTTGACCTAACAACATACCCCAGTTCCCATTTGACCTAACAACATACCCCAGTTCCCATTTGACCTAGTAACATACCCCAGTTCCCATTTGACCTAACAACATACCCCAGTTCCCATTTGACCTAACAACATACCCCAGTTCCCATTTGACCTAACAACATACCCCAGTTCCCATTTGACCTAGCAACATAACCCAGTTCCCATCTGACCTAACAACATACCCCAGTTCCCATTTGACCTAGTAACATACCCCTGTTGCCATTTGACCTTGCAACATACCCCAGTTCACGTTTGACCTGGCAACATACCCCAGTTCCCATTTGACCTAGTAATGTACCCCAGTTTCCATTTGACCTAACAACATACCCCAGTTCCCATTTGACCTAGCAACATACCCCAGTTCCCATTTGACCTAGCAACATACCCCAGTTCCCATTTGACCTAGCAACATACCCCAGTTCCCATTTGACCTTGCAACATACCCCAGTTCCCATTTGACCTCGCAACATACCCAGTTCCCATTTGACCTAGCAACATATCCCAGTTCCCATTTGACCTGGCAACATACCCCAGTTCACGTTTGACCTAGCAACATACCCCAGTTCCCATTTGACCTAACAACATACCCCAGTTCCCATTTGACCTAGCAACATACCCCAGTTCCCATTTGACCTAGCAACATACCCCAGTTCCCATTTGACCTAACAACATACCCCAGTTCCCATTTGACCTAGCAACATACCCCAGTTCCCATTTGACCTAGCAACATACCCCAGTTCCCATTTGACCTAGCAACATACCCCAGTTCCCATTTGACCTAGCAACATACCCCAGTTCCATTTGACCTAGTAACATACCGCATTTTCCATTTGACCTAACAACATACCCCAGTTTCCATTTGACCTAGTTCACGTTTGACCTAACAACATACCCCAGTTCCCACCTGACCTAACAACATACCCCAGTTCCCACCTGACCTAACAACATACCCCAGTTCCCACCTGACCTAGCAACATACCCCAGTTTCCATTTGCCCTAGCAACATACCCTAGTTCCCGTTTGATCTCCTGGTAGTCGTCCTGGGAGGAGAGTTTGTCCTCCAGGTGGGCCAGGGTCTTGTTCTTCATCCTCAGCTCCTCCTCCAGTCTGGACACCTGCAACATCAGGTCACCCCCACCTCCAGACTAGAAAGAGGGTCATGGGCAGCAATAAGCTCCACCAAGGGGCACAGCTCTACAGCGGAACCCTCCCCCCCCCCCCTCCCCCGCACTGTTTCAGTGTTATTCTATTCTAGGTTACCACACTGGGAGGACCTTTCTAGACTGTGACACCACAAAAAGTCTCAAGCATGTCCCACACCTTCCCACAACTTTCAAAATGTCATGAGGGTAAAAAAGGGAGTCTTCATACAGAAGGGGTCTTTACAGGGATGCAGACAGGACCAATATTAACCCATGCATGCAAACAAGTCATCAGGTACACACATCATCAAGCATACATTTACAGACAGGCAGAGAGTTGAAAACAAACAAAATAATTAAGAAAAAAAAAAAAAAAGAAACCGGCGAGTTCATTCTGTTCCGAAAATAAATCTACTTGGTGATTGTTACAGGAAAGTCTGGCAGGTTTTAAGTATGTGAAGAACTGGGTTCCTGGGAGACTGATTCTGGCACTTGTTTGCAACAATTCAGCATAAAAAGAGTTAGTTCAGACCACCGGTAGGTCAGTCATTAATGAGAACAAAAACTGCCTGTCCAGTCCTCAGGCATCCATCATTTACTTCCAACATCTATGCTTCTCCAACCTTCGCCGTCACATGGATGTTTGACCTATCTCACTCCAAATCATCCATCATCAATCCTTTGCCATCCATCACGTCTTCAACAGTGACTAGGTCTATCTAATCTTCACCTTCACTCTGAAGCTCTACCTACACAATCCTCTGTTACTTATCACGTCCTCCAGTGACGGCATACGCATGCTCTGGATGATAACATGCCGTTTCCGATCCTCAGCTGTCCATAGTGTCCTCACATGACACTGTCTGTCCAGTCTTCACTTTGATGCTGACGCTGTACGCCAATCCAATCTTCAGTTATCCATTGTATCCTCAAATGACAAAGTCTATCTAATCTTTCTTTTTTTTTTTTTTTTTGCTGTCCCAACCTCTGCGCCACCTCAGAGGCAGTGCACCCACGCTGCTCCGTCCACAGCCACAGCCTGGTCGGTCCCGCCGCAGCCCCGGCATCGGCAATCCACAGGGAGCAGTCAATGTCAAGTCGTCAAGAGGCAACCCACCAGAGGAGACACTGCACTGCTGCCGAGTCACTTCGGTGTGTTCAGTGGTGCCTGTTCTGATCTAACATATGCAGGACACCACCTACTAAGCCCCCTACTGACGACAATCATTGCTTAGTCGTGGAGCCGGCGTGAGCGAGCTCTCCCTCC
>CM065739.1:19745862-19768362 GCA_033310375.1 Conus canariensis
CTCTCTCTCTTATACATGCACACACAGACACACAGATACACACGCTCACACAAACTTACATACAAGGCAGGACTGATGAGGTGTTTGCATCTGTGGCTAGAACATGACAGAATGAGAAAATGAGAGACAGATGGAGGGAGGGGGGAGGGGAGATGATTCCGGGAGCTGGAATAGCTCAGTTGGTAGAGCGCCTGACTTGTAATCTTGGTGATCCTGGGGTTGCGGGTTCGAATCTCCGCTGGGGCGTTTCGGTACAGGGGGATTTTTCCCTCGGAGTTAACATTAGTTCTGACTCCATTTCCCATACAGTCCTTCGAATGAGACTATAAACCGAGGTTCCGTGTGTGAATGCACGCATAATATCTTGCACACACGTAAAATCCCATCACCAACTTTCGGAAGAGTAGGCCAGTTTGGCCGCTGGTATGGATGACACGTTACACACAGCATGCACCCTTCGTAAGAAATGGAAAGAATGAAGGAAGTAAAGAAACTGAGTGAACGATATTGAACGATATTGACTGGATGACACGGGAAATGACTGAATGAATCGCCAGCTGGCAGCTCTTCAGTCGGCACTACCCAGGTAGGCAGCCCGTTGTGTAAGCGAGTGTTGATTGTAAAGCGCTTAGAGCTTGGTCTCTAGCCGAGAATAGGCACTATATAAGTATTCATTATTATTATTATTATTAGAATGAGAAGAGAGAGGGGGAGGGGAGCACAGACAGAGACAGATAGGAAAAGAAAAAAAAGGGGGACAGGAACTAAGAGAGAGAGAGAGAGAGAGAGAGAGAGAGAGAGAGAGAGTGACAGACAGACAGACAGACAGACAGACAGACAGACAGACAGACAGACAGAGAGAGAGAGAGAGAGAGAGAGAGGACGGATGGATGGACTGACAAACAGACAGACAGACAGACATAAATACACACACAGAGACAGTGAAAAAGAAGGGCAGACTGATACAGTGTGCTTACCTCATTAGCTCTTTCTAAATCTGCCATCACCATGTCCATTTCATCCGACCTGCACACACATACCCACACACACACACACACACACACACACACACACACACACACGCACACACACACACACACACACACACACATACCCACACACACACACACACACACACACACACACACACACATACACACACACACACACATACACACACACACACACACACACACACACACACACACACACACACACACACACACGCACACACACACACACACACACACACATAAAATAATTTTTAAATTAAAAAAAATCATGTTTCTATTCATTCAATTCATGGCCATCAGAAAAAAAAAGTCACCCATACTATTAAGACAATACAGACACTCTAATCACAACATGCTATGTCCAAATTATTTCTAACAAACATTGTTTCTGACCAGTACAGTCTTGTACTGCACTAAAAAGCATCACAAAAAAAATGACTATGGAGAGTCCCCCTGCTCTGACTGATACTGATGATGTGATCGATCGGCAAAAAAAAAAAAAAAAAAAAAAAAATCATGCGAGGATTCTTGTGTTGGTCTGAGGCAGTGAGATCAAGCTCCCTGGTACAAATGTCAACAGAGAGGAGATTGACGTCTTATTAACCATTGGTCCTTGAGAACCAGCTTGTGCCCCTATGAAGATCTGTGCATAATCATTGTACAAATGTCTGTCTGGCCAATGTCTACCTTGTTGCCTTTAGAATATGAAGGAACAGAATGGGGAGAGAGGCAGGGAGGGTGGGGGAGGTGGAGGGGGGCAGGGAGGACATTAAAAGTCATCCCAGGTGAAAACCAATCCCACCTTTAATGTCTTCACAACAGACAGCTTCTCTCCGTTTCACAATCAGGACTGTTTAGAACCCACAGAACTGACCCAGCTCATCTTCACAAATCACATCTTACACAGGTCTACATACCAGCTCCTCCCTTTCACAGTCACGCCTCTATAAAGTCTTCACAAAACATGAGACTGCTCTCCTTCACAATCACGCCTCTATATAAAGCCTTCACAAAACATGAGACTGCTCTCCTTCACAATCACATCTCTCATGTCATCACAACAGGCAGCTGTTATCCTTCACGGGTCACACCTTTTTGGGGGTTCACACAACAGTTAATCTCCACCACAACGGCATAATCTCCACCACAATTGCATTATCTCCACCACAATGGCATCATCTCCACCACAATGGCATAATCTCCACCACAATGGCATAATCTCCACCACAATGGCATAATCTCCACCACAATTGCATTATCTCCACCACAATGGCATAATCTCCACCACAATTGCATTATCTCCACCACAACAGCATAATCTCCACCACAATTGCATTATCTCCACCACAACGGCATAATCTCCACCACAAT
This sequence comes from Conus canariensis, assembly GCA_033310375.1. Lineage (NCBI taxonomy): Eukaryota > Metazoa > Mollusca > Gastropoda > Neogastropoda > Conidae > Conus > Conus canariensis. The sequence continues at coordinate 19,748,247 of CM065739.1, forward strand.
TGCATTATCTCCACCACAACGGCATAATCTCCACCACAATTGCATTATCTCCACCACAACGGCATAATCTCCACCACAATGGCATAATCTCCACCACAATTGCATTATCTCCACCACAACGGCATAATCTCCACCACAATGGCATAATCTCCACCACAACGGCATAATCTCCACCACAATTGCATTACCTCCACCACAACAGCATAATCTCCACCACAATGGCATAATCTCCACCACAACGGCATAATCTCCACCACAACCGCATCTTTTATGTCTTCACAAGTACTCACTCTCCATCACAATCACACCTATTACAATCACACCTTTCATGTAATCACAAGTACTTACTCTCCATCACAATCACACCTATTACAATCACACCTTTCATGTAATCACAAGTACTTACTCTCCATCACAATCACACCTATTATAATCACACCTTTCATGTAATCACAAGTACTTACACTCCATCACACCTTCCATGTCCTCACAACAGTCAACTACTCTCCATCACAATCGCACCCTCCATGTCCTCACAACAGTGAACTACTCTCCATCACAATCACACCCTCCATGTCCTCACAACAGTCAACTACTCTCCATCATCATCACACCTTCCATGTCCTCACAACAGTCAACTACTCTCCATCATCATCACACCTTCCATGTCCTCACAACAGTCAACTACTCTCCATCATCATCACACCTTCCATGTCCTCACAACAGTCAACTACTCTCCATCATCATCACACCTTCCATGTCCTCACAACAGTCAACTACTCTCCATCATCATCACACCTTCCATGTCCTCACAACAGTCAACTACTTTCCATCACAATCACACCCTCCATGTCCTCACAACAGTCAACTACTCTCCATCATCATCACACCCTCCATGTCCTCACAACAGTCAACTACTTTCCATCACAATCACACCTTCCATGTCCTCACAACAGTCAACTACTTTCCATCACAATCACACCCTCCATGTCCTCACAACAGTCAACTACTTTCCATCACAATCACACCTTCCATGTCCTCACAACAGTCAACTACTCTCCATCATCATCACACCCTCCATGTCCTCACAACAGTGAACTACTTTCCATCACAATCATACCTTCAATGGGCAAACAACAGGTAGCTAGCTACTCTCTGTAAAACACACACACACACACACACACACACACGCACACACACACACATGCACACACACACACACACACACACACACCACACACACACACACACACACACACACACACACACACACACACACTCAATGTCTACACAATAACTGGCTTCTCTCCTTCACAATCATACATGTAAGTTCTACACCTCAAATTGCTTTCTCTCAGTAGTCACAACTGTACATGTCTACACAGTTGTCAGCTAATTTTTCCAATCACACCTGTAGTAGCATCCATACCACCACACCTTTGGGGTCTACACATTTGGGTGGCCGATTTCCTTCCTAGTCTCCTCTTTGATGTCGACACAATAAATAACGACTCTCCTTCCAATCTGCATACACTTATCTGCTGTCAATCAAGTGCCACAATCAGACAAATCAAAAGACTTGTTTAACAGAAACCTTTATTTCTTTTTTTCTCCATCTCTCTTTCTCTGTCCTTACATGATTTATCGCCCGATTTGTTTTTCTCAAACACCTAGTTGGTTGTTGTTGTCTTCTCTTTACTTCCTATTTGGTTTATTTCAAATAAAGGCTCCAATCCCTGCCACAACAACTCCATTCAATAAAAAATAAATACAAAAAAAAAAAAAAAAAGTCCTGGAGGCATTACAGTTTACTTCCATTGTTATTATGTGGCTTCCATGGGTAAACAAAAAAAAAAAAGAAAAAAAAAGGAAAAGCGTACTAAACAAATCAGACTCACACACACACACACAAACAAAATCCAAAAACAAAAAGGAAAAAGAACTGTCACTGCACACAATGAGAAATTCTTTTCACACATTATGGAAAAATAAACAAACAAACGAACACAGAAGTGATGACAAACAAACAAACAACCCCCCCCCCCTCACCCCACCAAACTCTGGTAACACCACCACACAACTGCACAGGATATGGACAAAAATGTCAAGAAAAGCATACATACATACATACATATCAGAAAACGGATCAACTGCAAAAAAAATAAAGTAAAAATAAAAAAGGAACAAACAAACAAAAAACAACAAACAAACAAACAAAAGCCCCAAACACACCAAATCCACTGAAGTCCAGATGGCACCACCAGCTGTTTCCTGGTTATTGTTCTTGTCCTCAACAATCAAAAGACGACACTCCACGGCCCAACCTCGCACACACATGTCGGCCTGGGAGACTAAATGGACAACACTTGTCTTCTGATAATTTCAATCTCTTCGATTCCGTTGCTGTGGCAACCCGATCCCTCCCCCCCCACCCACTCCCTCCCCATTCCACACCACCCCTCCGCCCACTCACCCACCCCTCCACCTCCCCACCGCCCCCCTCTCTCTCTCTCTCTCTCACAGAGAGTTCAGGCCCACAAGCAGATCAATACATCTGCCAATCAGCGCTAAAAGCTCTCCAAAATCGATTCTCCGACTGCAACTAAGCGGAAAATCCACCCAGTGTTCACATTCAGCGGAGATGCTCTAATCAATTGATTGGGCCATCAATGCCTCGGCACAACAGAGAACCCGAGGCAGGATTTCCCCCTTGGTGATCTGTGCTTTTCTTTTCTTTCTTTCTTTCTTTCTTTCTTCCCCCCGCCCCTTTTCTAAAAACCCTTGACAAATAAAAGGGGGTGGGAACAGTATTCCTACAAGTGTATTGATCAGTTAGCGATGGGAGGTCCATCGATCAACTCACACACACACTCATACACACAAAATCGTTTGAGAACCGCTTTGAAGGAAAACATTATATACAATACAACCTCTCTCGCTCTCTCTCTCTCTCTCAAACACACACACTCACTCACTCACTCACCACACACACACACACACACACACACACACACACACACACACACACACACACACACACACACAACACACACACACACACACACACACCACACCACACACACACACTCACACACACAACACATAACACACACACACACACACACACACACACACACACACACACACACACACAACAACCACACACAACACACAACATACACACACTACACAGGGAGAGAGTGGCAGCAGAGGGAAAGCAGGGAAAAGGGCTGAAGGTCCAACAACTGATGGAACAGACTGGGGGGGACTGGTGACAGACAACACCCATGGAAGCAGACAAAGAGGGATGCTATACACAAGGAAGTTAAACTGCAAAGGTAAGGTAAAGTAATGTTGCTTATAGCCCAGCCTACCGCTGCAAACTGCAAAAAAAAGAAAGAAAAAAGAAAAAGAAATTAAAAAAAAACAGGAAAAAGAAAAAAAAAATCACTGACTGTGGGCTACCCTCAACAACAGAGAGAAGGAAATATCAAAAGCGATCGAAAGGGGAGGGGGGCAGGATGGTAGAGTAGGGTGGAGGGGTGAAAGAGTATTGTTTCCACATGACAACAGTATGGGGACTATGTGGAAGAATTTGGAGGGAGGGAGGAGGGGAAAGAGGGGGAGGGAGGTGGGGGGGGAGAAAACGAAAGGTGACAACAGTGGAGAGGGGGGGGGGGGGGGGGGGGGGGGAGGGAAGGGCAGTGGTGGATGCAGATTGGTCTCAGAGATAATGCCTTGCATTTGAACTGTGTGGAAAGGAAAAAAAAACACTGAAATAAAACACAATCTCCTACGAGAGTGATTTTGTGGGTGTATACTATAAAAGAGAGAAAGAAAAAAGTCTGAGTATCTGAACAAACAAGGGGGGGGGGGAGGGGGGGGGGGGGGGGGGGGCTGTAAAAAGCAAACAAAAACAAACCAATAAACTAAAAAAAAAAAAACATGGAAAGTTCAGTTCATTCTGCCAAAATTACACTAACCAGATCTTTCTTTTTCTTTAAACTGTGTCGGTCATGCAAAGCATGAGTGAGTGAGGGACAAGCCATTACACATTCTCAACACTGTTCCTAATTACAAAACAAAAAATAAAGCAAAAACAAAAACAGAAAAACAAACAAACAAACCAAAAACAAAAAAATGAACAGCCACACGTTATCTATCTCCAAGCTATCCTCCACCACTGCGAGTGACAAGAATGATCATCGTCATCAGTGAGGGTCTATGGTGGTGCCCTTGCGGTAGAACTGGGCAGACAGACTGGACAGATGACCGGTTATAATGTCAGTCTGGTCTTCTTTCAACACAGGGACAGAAGTGAGTGTGGACTCAGGTGAAGCAAGAACACCTTGACCTGAAGTACCTTGGGTACCTGGCCCTTACAGCCCCTACACTATGAATAAGGTTCAAGGGGTCAACACAGTGGACGTCAGGAAAACCGATGTGGGCACAGGAGGGGACAGGCAGAAGTCTTGGTTGAAGACAGGAGTGAGAGGAATGGGGAAGTTTGGTGGTGGGAATGGGCAAGACATGTGGATAAATGTGTGTGTGTGTGTGTGTGTGTGTGTGTGTGGGGTGTGTGTGTGTGTGTTTACATGTGCGTGCATGTGTGTGAGTTTGCCTGTATATAAATGTGTGTGTGCGAGCATGCGTGCGTGCGTGGTATGAGCGTGCTTTAGAGAGAGAGACAGAGAGAGAGAGAGAGAGAGCAAGGCACTCAGTTTTTATTTGGTGTATCCCTCCTTACCCTTACCCCTCCCCTCCCCCCTCCCTTTCCTTTCTCTTGACAGGTTGACAAAGGACAGGAGGACAGTGCTTGACAGCAGGGTGTGTCTCTACCTTCATCATCACCCCACCAACAATCCCATCACCAGTGATTAGCACCTTGACTCTCCCATCCCACCACACCTCTCCCATCCCACTCACCTTTCTTTCCCCTCTCCTCCATCCCCCTCACTTCTCTGTCTCTTGTCTCTCTGCCCCCCCACATCCCCCTCCTTTCTCGTCTCTCTCTCTCTCCTTCCCAATCTACAACACCATGTCTCCGTCTCTCTCTCTCTCTCTTCCCCAAATCCGTCTATCGGAACACTGGCGCCTCCCCTCCATCACCCCCCATCCTTCCATTATCCCCCCCCTCCCCTTCCTTCTCATGACAAGAGTGGGGACAGACAGATGTCCAAAACGAATGAAGGTGACTTGAGATTCTCGTGGTGGGGTGCTGGAAGGGAGGGTGACATCGTTGTTATACTGCCCCGGCCATTGGTCCGCCTCACAATAATAAACACCCGTGATTCCTCCTTCTCCTGCTCCTTGTCCTGGGTCTGTACCAACCATCCATCAGGCCTGACCCCCACAACAAATCCATTGTAAGTTGTCTCCCTTGGAGGGTGGGGTGGAGGAACGGGGAAGAAGGGGTAGGTAGGTAGGGACAGTGATGTCTTTGTTTTGTTTACCTTGTGCTGTCATAATAGCTTCCTGTTTCCACTGTACACTGAAGATCAGCACTAGCCAGCCCCTCCCTCCCCCCCCCCCCCCCCCACCCACCACCCCCACCCCAGAGAACTTCAGGTGTGTGCACCACCACTGATTCACTTTCCTCTTAAAAATAATAATCAGATTTTTTTTCTTTGGTTTTTTTTTTCTGTTTTTTTTCTTCAAATTACTGTATCTACTGTGACTCATGCTATCTCATTTGAAAACTAGTGACCATCACTTGGGAAAAAAAAAAAAAAGTTTTTATGTATGCGTGCATGCTAGCCTGCGTGCGTGCTTGCAAGTGTGTGTGTGTGTGCATGCCTGAGTGTGTGTGTGTGTGTGTGTGCATGCGTGTGTTGTCACTGGAAGTGTTTCCTCTGAAAAGGAGCTGTGATCCCTTTTCAAAATGTATGCTGTTAACCGCTGTTCCATCTGAAAACGGAAGATCATGCATGCCTTCACTCTTCCGCCCGGCACCCCACCTCTGGTCAGGTGCACCTGAACACATACACGGCTGCCAGGCTGCCAGCACCCGAACAGCGATCAGGCCTCCGTCCATCTCAGTTCAAATCCAGCACATCTAGCCCTTATTCTGTGCCCAAATGAGAACAGGGAGAACGCTCTGAGGCTGCTTTCCTTTCTAGAATCATGTGCTGCTTTGAGCAAATGAATTTGGAACCATTTGATTATGTTTTCTTTAAATCTGTGTTTTTCTTCTTCCAATACCATGAGCTAACGAGTAACTGACCTAACACTGAGTCAAGTTTTAAATGAAATCATGGTCATCTATCTTTAGCAAATAATCCTAAAAGTATGAATACAAATGCCAATATCAATTTACATAGTTGCTGAAAATATACTTGACGATGATACAGTCAAGTTTTACTAGAATTTCATTGGAATGCTCTCATACAATCTGCCGCAGTGTCAAGTTCTTAAGGAACTGAGGGAGGAGCGGTTCGGCCCCTGATTCTCCATGACCGATGCAATCATTGGATAATACACACAGTGAAAACTCATCATGTTAAAGACATAAATGTATTTCTACAGCTGTGTGTTTCTGCTCCAGAGTTACCTCAGTTTAAGTAAAGCAGCCCCAAACTTTTTTTTTGTTGACTGAACAGTCCAAACATGCCCAGGCTGAGGAGGCTACACAGGCAGTCGCTGAAAGAGTTTAAAGGTAACTCATCTTCACTTCAGTAAACATTATTCTTGTGCACGTGCTGCAGGCAACACTGGAAGAGGCACCGATCCCCTGAAGTTATTCCAGCCATAGAGCCGTGTATCTACCACATGGGAAGGGGTGTTGCAAAAGTAACGGAACAGCTCATGCTCTCTCTCTCTCTCTCTCTCACTCTCCTCTCTCTCTCACTCTCTAACATGGCCTCCTGTCAAAGTACATGGAAGTGAAATGCCACAGCTTATTCACTTCACTGCAAGTGCCGCTCTGTAGCGAAAGATTCATCATTTACAAGTGCCCTCTGACACATTGCCCAGTGCTAGTGGCCTAATGGTATCCACACCACCGATGATGATAATGCTGCTAACAACATTTCACGGTAACCAGTCACAAGTGAAGAGCTTTGGGACAGAACCAGTCAGAGACCAGTATGGGGACATCATCAGAACCCAAAAATGGTGAACCTCGACGTTATACTACCCCTCTAGCCATAACACTATGGGACTTTAACTTTTAGCCTATCCTTTAGCCTGACACCCACCTATCCCTCCATCACCTATCCCTCCATCAGCCTAACTTTAAGCCTAACACCACCACCCTCTCACTAACACCCCCTCCTCATCAGCCAAACTTTAAGCCTTACACCCACCTATCCCTCCATCAGCCTAACACCCACCTATCCCTCCATCAGCCTAACCTTTAGCCTTACACCCACCTATCCCTCCATCAGCCTAACCTTTACCCACCCCACCTATCCCTCCATCAGCCTAACACCCACCACTATCCCTCCATCAGCCTAACCTTTAGCCTGACACCCACCTATCCCTCCATCAGCCTAACACCCACCTATCCCTCCATCAGCCTAACCTTTAGCCTGACACCCACCTATCCCTCCATCAGCCTAACTTTAAGCCTTACACCCGCCTATCCCTCCATCAGCCTGACCTTTAGCCTAACACCCACCTATTCCTCCATCAGCCTAACCTTTAGCCTGACATCACCTATCCCTCCATCTGCCTAACCTTTAGCCTAACACCACCTATCCCTCCATCAGCCTAACCTTTAGCCTAACAGCCACCTATCCCTCCATCAGCCTAACCTTTAGCCTAACACCCACCTATCCCTCCATCAGCCTGACCTTTCAAGCCTAACACCCACCTATCCCTCCATCAGCCTACAGCCTAACACCCACCTATCCCTCCATCAGCCTAGACACCTATCCTTAGCCTAACACCCACCTATCCCTCCATCAGCCACTTTAAACCTAACACCCACCTATCCCTCCATCAGCCTGACCTTTAGCCTAACACCCACCTATCCTTCATCACTCCCCCCCCCCCCCCCCCCCCAATTTCCACCTATTCTCCCCCTCACTCCAACCGGAAACACTGAACTGGGAAACACAAATAAACACAACGAACCTAAATGTGGTAATACCAGAATGCAATAATGTCAATAGGCCGTTGTAAAAGAGCACTGTCTGCTTGGGGTCCAGTGGAAAACTTGCACACCACGCAGAAGCCATACGACTTTGCCACCTGTCCTGTTCAGGCAGCCACGGTTTGGTAGCTAACGCTACCCACTACTGCTCAGCAGGACAAAGTGGGAGATGTAAGGTCAGCAGGCCTGCCGTAGGGAAGAGCATGAAAATGTATGTGTGTGGACAGGTAAGGAAAAACACTGAGCAGAATTAGAAAGGTAAGGGGGAAAATATATGAAAAAAAGGGAAAATGTATGGGGGGTCAGAAAAATGTGCAGCAAAATGTACTGAACAGTAGAAAACTGCAGGGAAATTGGTTAAAAAAAAAAAAAAAAAAAAAAGTTAACGAAAAGCTGGGAAAATGTACAGAAATGTGGAACTGTTGAGGGAAAAAGTAGGAACAAGTAGAACGAAACTGGGAACAGCAGGGAAAAGCAGGGGAAAAGACAGAAAAAGAGGGAAAACATATACAAAGGTAGGCAGGAAAAGTGTGAAAAGGTAGGGAAAAGAAAGGAAAAGATGGAAAAAAACTATACAACAGTAGGCAGGAAAATAGGGGAAAGACAGAAAAGATGGAAAAAACTGTACAACAGTAGGCAGGAAAATAGGGGAAAGACAGAAAAAGATGGAAAAAAAACTGTACAACAGTAGGCAGGAAAATAGGGGAAAGACAGAAAAAGATGGAAAAAAAAAACTGTACAACGGTAGGCAGGAAAATAGGGGAAAGACAGAAAAAGATGGAAAAAAACTGTACAACGGTAGGCAGGAAAATAGGGGAAAGACAGAAAAAGATGGAAAAAAAACTGTACAACGGTAGGCATGAAAAGTGTGAAAAGAGAGGAAAAAGAAGGAAAAACAATACAAAGGCAGGCAGGAAAAGTGTGAAAAGATAGAGGGACAGAAGGACCAGGTAAGGACATTGGCAACAGGCAGGAAACATCGGACAATGCAGGGGAAAGTTAGGACAAGTTGGAAAAATCAGAAAAGTCAGAAATATTGTATGAGAAGACACGGGGGAAAAACAGACAATGATAAGGACACAGGAAAAGATACAAAACACTTCTTCTGACTGACAGCATCTCCCAAGGGTTCCTGCCTGAAAGACAACTTAGTATATTAACAGAATGATCTTGTCACACCATCGAAATGGAGATGATGAAAGAGCCCACTGGTATCACAGTGGCCCTCAAAAGAAGAAGAGGAGAAAGAAGGAAAAAGGTTGAAGCAACTGCGACAAGTCTATTCCAGTGAGAGAAGAGACAAAGAGTACGACCACTGCTCTGGCATATCACATGAAACACAACCACTGCTCTGGCATATCACATGAAACACGTCAAAATCTGGTCTCTTTACATCCTCCCACATTACCCTCCTCCCCCCCCCCTTCCTGCTAACCCCCCCTTAACCTCACCTCCCACCTTCATCCCCACTCCTTATCTCCTAACTCCCAGCCCTTCTCAGCAGCTTTTCGATAGAAAAATTAAGAAAGTGGTGTGTGTGTGCGAGTGTGAGTGAGTGAGTGAGTGTGTGTGTGTGTGTGTGTGTGTGTGTGTGTGTGTGTGTGTGTGTGTGTGTGTGTGTGTGTGCGTGTGAGTGCGTGCATGCGTATGTAAGTGTGCATGCGTGCGTGCGTGCATGCGTGCGTGTGCATGTTTCAATCCTACACAGCTTTCATGAGCCTTCCAAGAATAACGCAGTTACTAACGACTCTTCCAAGATCAAAAACCAGCGGTCCATCACACAATACCACCACCTCAGGACAAGCAACCCCACCCACCCACCCTCTCCCACCCCCACCCCACTGCCCACCCCCTCCACCCAGAAAGACCTCGCTCAGACATCACTCAAAACGTATGAACTCCCACCCCAGGACCCCCATTCCCAGCGTTCCTTTTCCCAGCTGCCCCTCCATGGATTAGCCCCCCCCATCAGGCACACCCTGCAGCCCCCATCAATTACCCAGGACCCACAGCAGTGGGAAGGGGGTGGAGGTGGCGGGGGGGGGGGGGGTGCGCTTGCTTCTGCTCTGTACGTGACCAGTGGCATTCCAATCACAAGCTAGCTGCCCACATGTCAGCCAGCCCCAAGGAAGGAAACAGCCAGTGCTATACCCTGCCACAAAGCCCCTGACGTACATCATCTGAAGCTGTAAGTCACCCACCATTCACTTCACAGTGCACAGGACTCGCCCTGCCCTGCCCTGACTCCGACCCTCACATACCTAAAGGAATGTCAGACAACTGGCTCTCATTCCATGCTCAATGACAGGGGAGGGGAGAGAGAGGAAGGAGTAGAGGAGAGGGGGGCGGGAGGGGGGAGAAGAAGATAAAGATGGACAAGGTGAGGTGATGGAGTAAAGGAGAAGGGAGTGGACTGGGGTGGGGGTGGGGGGGTAAGCATAAGACACATGGGGGTGCATCAAACTACTGACTGGGACTCACCCCATGCCCTACAGGATGTGTCACCACTGTCAACAAGAATGCACAGAAACCCTGGGTCTGACTTGTGTACTGGGGAATCAGAACCAGCAGCATGGGAGTGAGCTCACTGAGCAAGTAACGGTTAAAAAAAAAAAAAAAAAAAAGTTTGTGAAAAACGTCAAGATAAAATTAACGTTTCAAAAAGGCATAAAAAAAACAGAATATGTTGAGATTGATGAGAAGTGAAAACACCATGCATTGTGTATGTCAATTGTAACTTGCTATTGCCAAACAGGATATAATCAACCGCTCCCAGCATTTTCGAAAGTCCTGAATTTGTCTTTACTTGTATCTCATGAACACATCAATAACACACAGAACAACATCTAACAACAGGACATCGTGGTACAAATCAAGGAAACAAAATGACAAACCTTTATTGGGTAGACTTTTTAAAAGGGAAGGCACTTTACCAGTGGGTGGGGGATTTACAGGGGATGGAGTCTCTATTAGGTGGTGAAGGGTTTGAAGGGAGGTAAGTCTTGACTGGGAGGGTTTTCAAGGGGCAGGACTTTCAGGCAGTGCAGCTCTAAACAGAGGGAGTCTTCACCTGGGTGTGGAAGGTTCACTGGGAAGATGTTTTCACTGGGAGGGCTTTCACAAGGAGTCTTTCTCGTGAGGTCTTCACCAGGAGGGAGTGTTATTCAGAGGATGGGGTGGGGGGTGAGGGGTGGGGGAAGGGGGTTAAAAGGGAGGGAATCTTCAACAGGAAGGTCTTTTAAAGGAAGGAGTTTTACACAGCAGAATCTTAGAAGGGTGAGAGTCATTCTTGGGGATGGGACAGTCTTTTTATTGGGAGACTATTTGATGTGAATCTTGACGGATAGTCCTTTTTTCTTTCTTTCTTTTTTTTTTGTTCCATCTTCTGTGTGCTTCCTCAATGGCATTGCACCCATGCCATTCCTCCCCCCCCCTCCCTCTCCCCCATCCACAGCCACAACCTGGCTCAGCTCGCCATAGCCCCGGCACCAGCAATCCACAGAGAGCAGTCAATGTCAAGACGTCCAGAGGAGACACTGCACTGCTGCCGAGTCACTTCAGCGGTGTTCAGTGGTACCTGTTCTGTTCCAACAAACGCAGGACACCACATACTATGCCCCCTACTGACGACAATAACTGCTTAGTTGCGGAGCCGGCATGAGTGAGATCTCCCTCCCGAGGACACCACCATGTCCGTCCAACGACAGCCCCCATGAACTTGCCAATACCGGTGACCCCGACAGAATCAAATCATGGCCACAGACGTGGAGAGAACATTGAAACTGGGGTCACCATAAGAACAGGGCATGAAGGGCCAGAGAATCTGAGACTTTTAAATGCTGATTGATGAGAATGAGGATGATGAAGATGGTGCTACAGATTTCCATTCCGGTCTGAGACTGTGAGACTGCATGACAGGGTTGTACTCTATGCTTACTTTCATAATTCACAGACTTTCATAGGACAGCCTCTAAAGGGATGGTATGGTTATTGCCAGGGTCTCCAAAGGGAGGCTGTTTTTACTGGAAGGATCTTTAAAAGGAAAGGTGTCACTGCAGGAAGGATCTCTTTACGGGAGGGTGTCACGACTCACAGAGTCTTTAAAAGGAAGGCATGGTTACTGGTTACTGCCTCAACAAGGAAAGAGTTTCAACTGGGAAAGTCATTAAAGGGTCAGTGTCATCACTGGGACAGACTCTAAATGGACAGAGTCATTATTGGGAGGGTCTTTTAGGGGTGGGTGTCTTTAACAGAGGGCATCATCATTACTGGTTCTTTTCAGGCAAGCCATCGTTGGGAGGGTTTTTAAAAAGGGGTGTTATCATTGTGAGGATCTTTAAAGGGCGGATGTCATTATTGGGAGGGTCTATGAAGAGATGGTGTTGGGAGTGCGAACGCTTTTAAAGGAAGGGCTTCATTATTGGGAAGGTCTTTAAAGAGATGGTGTTAGTATTGAGAAGGTTTCTAAAGGAAGGGTGTCATTATTAGGAGGATCTTTAACAACACGATGTTGGTATTCAGGAGGTTTTTAAAGAAAGGGCGTCATTACTGGGTGAATCTTTAAAGAGATGATGTCGGCATTGGGATGTTTTTTAAAGGAAGGGCATCATTATTGGGAGGATATTCAAACAGATTATGTCAGTATTGAGGTTTTTGAAGGAAGGGTGTTGTTATTGGGAGGATCTTTAAAGAAACGATGTCAGTATAGGGAAGGTTTTTAAAGGAAAGAGATCGTTACTGGAAGGATATTTAAAGAGATGATGTCGGCACTGGGATGGTTTTTAAAGGAAAGGCATAATTATTGGGAGGATCTTTAAAGAGATTGGGAAGGTTTTTAAAGGAAAGGCGTCATTGCTGGGAGGATATTTAAAGAGATGATGTCAGTATTAGGATGTTTTTTTAAAGGATGAGCATCATTATTGGGTGAATCTTTAAAGAGATGATGTCAGTATTGGGAAGGTTTTTAAAGGAAAGGTGTCATTATTAGGAGGATCTTTAAAGAGATGATGTCGGTATTGGGAAGGTTTTTAAAGGAAGGGTGTCATTATTGGGAGCCTTTGTTAAGGGAGTGAGTGAGTCTTCACAGGCTGGGTTTTTTAAGAGAAGCTTTTAGTGAGAGGACCTTTAAAGCGCTGAGAGAAAACAGAGAAGGATGGACTTACTTAGCTGATGTGGCCTCGTCATATTTGGTCTTCACATCAAACAGCTCGGACTGCACGTTTTCCAACTCTGCAACACATTCAACAAGGTTCGATCATGATCACTGATATCATCATCAAGACCGAAAGAAAAAAATCTCAAAAAAAAAAAAAAAAAAAGGCAGTCTTTATTGGGAGTCACATCTGCTAAAAGACAAAGATAAAATTTCCCCATAACAACAAGCCTGGAAAAAGGAAGGGAGTCTTCACTGCAGGGTGCACCCTGAACAACCAAAGACAGCAACAACAGCAAAAAAAAGTCTAGAAAAGGTCTCCTACAAGAAGGGAATCTTCATTGGTGGGTAGGTATATCTAGTCCACACAGAGATGGAAATATTACATTACAAAAATGTCTTTCAAAACAAAAAGCCTTTGTAAGAAACTACAACTGGTAACAGACAAAGATGAAAATGTCTCTCCCCTCCCCTCCCCGCCTTCCCCATCCCCTACGAAAAAAAGAAAAAAAATCATTAAAGGGGAGTCTTTGTTCCAAGGGTCTATACTGGGAGGTGTCACACGGCAGGCACCCCCATCTGTCAGTCTGACACCTAAATTAACAGATCATGCCATCACACCCTGTGCAACCAACACATTACCACAGCCAGGACAATAAAATACCATGGATTGCAGAACTGAATGCATGGAAGACAGACTGTCATAACTTTTTGGTTAAGAAAATATTCAGAAGTGCACAGAATGAAAACAAATGTTCTTTTATTGTTCGTCTAACTTATTTTGAAAAACTCTTGCTCCCATAATGAATCAGATACACATCCACAACCCAAAAGGAATGCTGCTTACAACACCAAATCGCCTTAAAGAAATGACACCACAGAGCACACACAACAAACAAGGAGACATCCCCAGGACAGGATGTTCAAAGCTTGCCTGTATACCCAGTAGCTGACTCATCTACACAGCCATAGTAACTGGAGAAATAAAAAAAATACAAATTAACTTTTATTCAAGAATGGCACAGCCTTTTCAATCTCCAAAACAGTCAAACAAACACACTGAAGAACTGAAACAAGTACAGATAACCTTGGTTTGATTGGTTTGAAAGAAAATCTTAAATGAGGCAGGAAACAGTAAACAGTAATCATTTCATTTATGCCCATCGCTCCCGGTGGAGCATAGGCCATCGACGACCCTTCGCCATCGCACTCTGTTCTGGGCTGTTCTGGCCATTCCAGTCCAGTTGGTCCCTTGTTGCTTCAGCTCCGCTTCAGTGTCTCGCCTCCAGCTGTTGCGAGGCTGGCCTCTCTTCCTCTTTCCCTGCGGGTTCCAGGTCAGGGCTTGGTGTGTGGTGCTGGATGCTGGCTTCCTGAGGGTGTGTCCGATCCAGCCCCACTTCCTTTGCAGTATCTGCTTGGCGACTGGTTCCTGTCCCATTCGCTCCCACAGACCTTCGTTTCGGATCTTCTCCTGCCGTTGGATTTTGTAGATGCATCTCAGACAGGTATTGAAGAATGTCTGAATCTTTGGTTGCATCGTCTGTGTTGTCCGCCATGTCTCACATCCAAAGAGCAGAACTGACTTCACACTGGTGTAAACAGTAAATAATGAACAAATAGCTTCCCTCGGAGTCAACACTGGTTCTGACTCCATTCCCCATACAGTCCTTCGAATGAGACTATAAACCGAGGTTCCATGAGTGAACGCACGCAGAACATCTTGCACACGTGTAAAATCCCATCACCAACTTTTGGAAGAGGCCAGTTTGGCCGTTGGTATGGATGACACATTACACATAGCATGCACCTTCCCCGAAGATGGAGTATGGCTGCCTCAATGGCGGGATAAAAAAACGGTCATACACACAAAACTCCACTGCCAGTCTATACAGGCAGTGTCCGCAGGAGTATCAGCCTGCATACGCAGAAAGAAAGAAATGAAAGAACAAATAGCGAAACTCTCACTTTCTGTTAATTTACTCTCAGGGTCCTCTATGCTGTCTGTCACCCTGCTCTTGTTTGCTTGCTTGGTCGCTGATTCACACACATGACACACACACACTCTTTCTCCCTCTCTTTCATCATTTTTGTGTCACTGTTTGTAATGTGTAGAAGACGAGTACAAAATACTGTAACTTGATATGTGCACTTCAGAAAGAGTCACATACACGCTGCTTCAGAGTTCATCGTGACTAATTTTGGTCCTCAAGAAAATGACAGGCTTCCTTGTTTCCTCCTTCATTATTTGTTGTCAAGAGTAGAAAGCCAAGACCTGGGCATTAGAGCTGTAAGAAGCTAAAGCAAACAAATTGTCCTCTCTCTCTCTCTCTCTCTCTCTCTCTTCTCTCTCTCCTCTACTCCTCCTTTCTCTCTCTCTCTCTCTCTCTTCCTACCTCAGCCTCCCTTTCCTTGCATCTCTCTCCCCTTCTCCTTCACTGCACACTCTCTCTCTCTCTCTCTCTGTCTCTCTCTCTCTCTCTCTTCCTACCTCAGCCTCCCTTTCCTTGCATCTCTCTCCCTTCTCCTTCACTGCACACTCTCTCTCTCTCTCTCTATGTCTCTATCTCTCTCTCTCTCTCAATCTCCCTTTCCTTGCATCTCTCTCCCTTCTCCTTCACTGCACCTCTCGCCTCTCACTCTCTCTCCCCCCCAACCCCCCCTTATCTGCACCCCTCCTGCTCTATTTCTCTCTTGCTTTCTTTGTCTCATCTTGTCTTTCTATTCTTTCTCTTCATGCCAATGACGAGATTTCAGCGTAAAAACGCTTTTTATTTCAATGTCTCTTATCACCAGCATGTGACAGGACATCAAATTCAGTTCTTCCCCTTTTGACACAAACAACAGCAAAAAAAAAAAAAAAAAAAAAAAGAAAAGAAAAAACAAAACAAAACACCTGCATCAAAATGGATCCACAGTGACACCTCTCACTAAAAACTCCAGGAAATCTTAAAAGCAAACACACACACACACACACCACACACACACACACACACACACACACACAACACAAGCAAGGCTTCAAAGACAGAAGTCTGGAGGAACATTAATGGAAAGGTTTCACTGTATACTGCAAACGAAATACTCTTATCTCTAAAACCGTTTTTGTTGTTGTCTCACCACCGAAAACATATCGCCCACCGATCAGAACAAAACTGACGGGGTAATAAAGGTTCCACTGTATATTGCAAACCAAATACTCTCCGTATTAAAGGTTCCACTGTATACTGCAAACCAAATACTCTCCGTACTAAAGGTTCCACTGTATATTGCAAACCAAATACTTAAAGAACTAAAGGTCCACTGTATATTGCAAACCAAATACTCTAAGTACTAAAGGTTCCACTGTATATTGCAAACCAAATACTCTCCGTACTAAAGGTTCCACTGTATACTGCAAACCAAATACTCTCCGTACTAAAGGTTCCACTGTATACTGCAAACCAAATACTCTCAGTACTAAAGGTTCCACTGTATACTGCAAACCAAATACTCTCAGTACTCAAGGTTCCACTGTATACTGCAAACCAAATACTCTCCGTACTAAAGGTTCCACTGTATATTGCAAACCAAATACTCTCAGTACTAAAGGTTCCACTGTATACTGCAAACCAAATACTCTAAGCACTGAGGTTCCACTGTATATTGCAAACCAACTACTCTTAAGTACTAAACGTTCCACTGTATATTGCAAACCAAATACTCTAAGTACTAAACGTTCCACTGTATATTGCAAACCAACTACTCTTAAGTACTAAACGTTCCACTGTATATTGCAAACCAAATACTCTAAGTACTAAAGGTTCCACTGTACATTGCAAACCAAATACTCTCAGTACTAAAGGTTCCACTGTATAATTCAAACCAAATACTCTAAGTACTAAAGGTTCCACTCTATATTGCAAACCAAATACTCTAAAGTGCTAAAGGTTCCACTGTATATTGCAAACCAAATACTCTCAGTACTAAAGGTTCCACTGTATATTGGAAACCAAATACTCTCAGTACTAAAGGTTCCACTGTATAATTCAAACCAAATACTCTAAGTACTAAAGGTTCCACTGTATATTGCAAACCAAATACTCTCAGTACTAAAGGTTCCACTGTATATTGCAAACCAAATACTCTCAGTACTAAAGGTTCCACTGCATATTGCAAACCAAATATTCTTGTTCCACTGCATATTGCAAACCAAATATTCTAAGTACTAAAGGTTCCACTGTATATTGCAAACCAAACACTCTAATCTTTTGAAAGCGGTTTTTGTTTTCACAACAACAACAAAATCGCCCACCGATCTGAAGCAAATGGACGGGTTTCTAGCGGGAATGAGTGTCTAGGGAGCAATGGCATTTAGGAGACACAGAACCCGAGACAGCAGCAGCCCTAAAAAATAATGGTTTCCTGGACAATGTTGCTTCCACAACCATTCACACCAATAGGCAACATGTTTTGTTGTTGTCGTCGTCATCGTTGTTTCTGAAGGGGAAAGGCGCTCCCAATCGATACACAGTTGTTTCATGAACGGTTTTTGTTTCTGATATGTAACAGAGAATCCTGTTCGAGTCTGTCGGATGAAACAAAAACCTGTTTGTCCCCGCACTTGTTTTTTGTTTGTTTTGTTTTGTTTTCATTGGTTTCTTTGTTTGTTTCTTTCTTTTTACATTAGTTTGTAATACATTAATTTTCTCTTTAAATAACTGGCTTTGATGACTGATCGATTACAGTTCAATATAATTTGCTCTGTGACCTCAAACATATCAACGTACATTCTGCTGACACAAATGTGCACATCTGAAATCATGTTGATGGAGTGAAACCAGTTGATCGTCTGATTAAGTTCATGCTGTGCTGACCACACACACACACACACACACACACACACATGCGATGCTGCACACAGCTTTCTCTTTCACCTCATTATTCATTACATGCAACTTCACTATAAGCTGTCATCTAGTTTACCACATCATCCGACACTGGTTTAAAGCCTTTATTCTTTTAGTCTCCAAAACCAGCTTCACCCACACACCCCTCCCCGTTTCACTCACCCCACCCCACCCCCATCACCCCTCCTCTTCTTCCCACCCCACCCCCATCTCTCCATCCTCCCTCTCTTCACTCCCCATTCATTCAGCCTGGTGGGGGGGGGGGGGAGGGGGGGGGTGGGAGCGGAATAGCTCGGTTGGTAGAGCGCCAGACTCGTGATCCTGGGGTTGCGAGTTCGAATTTCGGTACAGGCGGATTTTTCCCTCAGAGTTAACATTGGTTCTGACTCCATTCACCATACAGTCCTTCGAATGAGACTATAAACCGAGGTTCCATGTGTGAACGCACGCATAACATCTTGCACACACATAAAATCCCATCAACTTTTGGAAGAGAAGGCCAGTTTGGCCATTGGTATGGATGACACGTTACACATAGCATGCACCTTCCCCGAAGATGGAGTATGGCTGCCTTAATGGCGGGATAAAAAACGGTCATACACACAAAACTCCACTGCTTGTCTATACAGGCAGTGTCAGCAGGGCTATCAGCCTGCATACCCAGAAAGAAAGAAAGAAAGAATTCACCCTCCCCCCACCCCCCTGACAACCTCCTTCCCTCACTATACCTATCATGAACTACCCATTCTCTCCCTCCACACCACCCTTCCTCCCTTCCTTAGGAGGAGGGAAGGGGATGCAGGGGTGGGGTGGGGTGGGGTGGGAAGGGGGCCAAGAATGCACATTAGTCCACAGAAGAAACGGCATAGCTCCTGTCTCTTTGCTGTCTGTGGATGTCATAGCAAGGGAATGCAGTGCAGAAAGAGAGGGGAGGGGGGAGTACTCTCTGCACACTGATTTAGATACATAGCTCACTGCTGATTTAGATACATACCTCACTGGCTTGACACCACCACCACCAACAACAAAGAGAAAAAAAAAAATAGGGAGAGAAAAAAAATAAGGTGGTCAGTATATCAGGGGAATCATTTCTGTCAACTCTGCTTCTTCAGTCTTGACATAAGCACAACATGCCTGTAACTGCTTGAGTCAGTCTCTCTCTCTCTCTCTCTCTCTCTCTCTCTCTCTCTCTCTCTCTCTCTCTCTTTATCTCATGCTCTATTTCTGTCTGTGTCTGTCTCTCTCTCTCTCCCTTCCTCTCTTTCTCCCTCTCACACGCGCACATGCACGTGCGCGCGCACGCGCACACACACACACACACACGCACACGCACACACACGCCTACACTCTTTGTGTCTCTCAAGATTTCTGCACAATGGCAAGGTTTCAGACCTAAAACTTCATCTTTGGGTGTTTAAGATCAATGTTTGTCGCCCCCCCCCCCCCTCCCCACCGCCTTTCTCTCTCTCTCCCATCCCTACCTGTCTCTTTCTGTCCACATGTGCTCATGATCAGGAGAGATTTGATGACTAAGTGTCAGTCCCAAATCTTCATCTTTAGATATTCAAGATCAATTAACCAATGAACCAATCTCTCCCCCTATCCCCCCTCCCCTTCCCATTCAAGTTCAATTAACCAATGAACCAATCTCTCCCCCTATCCCCCCTCCCCTTCCCATTCAAGTTCAATTAACCAATGAACCAATCTCTCCCCCTATCCCCCCTCCCCTTCCCATTCAAGTTCAATTAACCAATGAACCAATCTCTCCCCCTATCTCCCCTCCCCTTCCCATTCAAGTTCAATTAACCAATGAACCAATCTCTCCCCCTATCCCCCCTCCCCTTCCCATTCAAGTTCAATTAACCAATGAACCAATCTCTCCCCCTATCCCCCCTCCCCTTCCCATTCAAGTTCAATTAACCAATGAACCAATCTCTCCCCCTATCCCCCCTCCCCTTCCCATTCAATTCAATTAACCATGAC
>CM065739.1:19770862-19773362 GCA_033310375.1 Conus canariensis
TCGCACTTACAATTGCGCGCGCGCAACAACCACACACACACACACACACGTACACAAGCATACACACACACAGACATACACACACATACTCACGCATACACACACACACACACACACACACACACACACACACACACACACACACACACACACATACACATTTTCATCATGATCCCTAAGTATACACAAGACGTATCGACCACGAAACAAGGTAAAACAGATAAATTTATGAAAACATATGGTACTCCAATGTTGAGAGAGAGAGAGAGAGAGAGAGAGAGAGAGAGAGAGAGAGAGAGAGAGAGAGAGAGAAGCATACCAAAGAGAGAGAGAGAGAGAGAGAGAGAGAGAGAGAGGAGGGACGGAGGGAGACTAACTCAAGACATCTCATCCTCTCATACGTACCTTACTGGTCTTCCTGCATGTTTCCCTTCATCTTTCCTCCCTCCACCCCCCCCCCCCTCCTCCATCCTCTTTCTCTGATTCTCCTTCATCTCTCATCCACTCAATCACTCACATTCTCCACCCCCCTCTCTCTCTCTCTTTCTCACCCCCCCTCTCTCTCTCTTTCTCACCCCACCCCCCTTCTTTCCTTTCTCCACTTACCCTCGCCCTGTCAGATGTACAGGTCAAGCAAGGAGTAGTACAATGTATTAAGGGGCAGTCAGTAGTAAGTGATTGTCAGCCACATACCAACACTCCATCGCCACATCAATCAGCCAGGAGAAACTTGTCCCGGACAGCACCCAGGCGTACACAACCTTAGACTCTCTCTCCTTGTCTGTCTCTGTCTGTCTGTCTGTCTGTCTGTCTCTCTCTCTCTCTCTTTAATAAAGAATTTGTCTTGTCTGTTGTCTTGTCTTGTCTTGTCTCTCCCTAGAGCTCTGGTCCTGAAAAACCCTCTTTGTCTCTCTCTCTGTCTGTCTCTGTCTGTTTTGTCGCTCTGTCTCTGTCTCTCTGTCTGTATGTCTGTCTCTGGTCATGAAGAACCTCTCTGTCTCTCTCTCTCTCTGTCTGTTTTCTCTCTCTGTCTGTCTGTCTGTCTGTCTGTCTGTCTCTCTCTCTCTCTCTCTCTCTCTCTCTCTCTCCCTCCTCTCTCTCTCTCTCGTCCTGAAGGTAAGCACGCTTACTCGACGTCTCTCTCTCTCTCTCTTCTCTCTCCTCTCTCTCTCTCTCTCTCTGTGTTCCTCCTTCGCCACATGTCCTCGCCCTGACAGATGAAGAGGTCAGGCCAGTACAATGTATTAAGTGATTGTCAGTCCTCTCGTCTCCTTCACACATCAAGCCACTCCACGCCGACATCAGTCACTCACAGGGCACCTTGGTCTCAACTGCCTCCAGCTTACGCAAGGCCTCTCTCTCTCTCTCCTCCCCTCTCTCTCTCAAGGATACCGTTCAAATTCATATGATAATGATCTGGACTTTGTGAGGGAGAAGCAGGATATGTGTGTGTGTGTGTGTGTGTGTGTGTGTGTGTGTGTGTGTGTGTGTGTGTGTGTGTGTGTGTGTGACACGTATGGTTTCATCCTTAACAGTGAAGACTGCTAAACAGTCACTAACGACCACAAAATTTCAGAATCAGTACAGTCATCGATTAGATATTTACAGGATGTTGAAACTCTTTACACAATATCACATAATACTTGTCTCTACAAAATAAGTCATTTCAAATGTATTATTGTGAAACAATTCGGATTTCTGATGCTTGTGACTTCATTTTTCTCGTGGTTTGTCCTAATGTTCAAGACGTTACAGACGGCAATCAATCCCACCAAAGCACTCTGGACAACCTTCTTAGTGGCATTTCCAGTTGGGAAGAAAAAAAAAAACGTTCACTACATATTTGTACAAACACTTCCAACTGCGAAATAACTGTCATGACAGCAACATAAATACATACTAATGGATCATGCAGCTTGTCATACGGTGTACCCCCCTTGCCCTTCCAAGGGGCATAATTATGGTCTTCATGAATAAACGCCTGCCTGCACCGACGTATCCCCACCCCTCTCTCTCTCTCTCTCTTTCTCTCTCTGTGTGTGTGTGTGTGTGTGTGTGTGTGTGTTGTGTGTGTGTGTGCGACGTATCCACCCCGTTCCTCTCCCTTCTCTGTGTGTGTGTGTGTGTGTGTGGTGTGTGTGGTGTGTGTGGGTGTGTGTGGTGAGTGTGTGTGTGTTGCGTACGCGCGCGCGCACGTGTGCTTGTTTCATATGCGAGTGTGAAATGGATTGGGGCGAGAGAATAGGTGGTGGGATGGGCGCAGGGCTCAAAGAGAGGGGAAGAGTACGGCAAGAAAGGGAAAGGGGAGGGGGAGGGGGGGGGAAGCAGGGAAGTGAAAAGAAGTTAATCAATTGGTAATAACTGCTGCCGTATGTCACTTGGTTGATACACTGTGTCTATGCTGACTGTCTTAGGATCGATACTCAGGCCTACAATGGATGCTATGTCAGTCTGGTGCGTTCAACTCAATTGTTTAATTAGGGTCATTGATTGTTTCTAT
>CM065739.1:19778362-19780862 GCA_033310375.1 Conus canariensis
CAAACACATCACAAAACAAGCAACTCACAATCACAAACACCTCACAAAACACAGTTACTAAAAATCACGAACACAGCACAAAACAAACCGCTGACCATCACTGACACCTCACAAATCAAGCTACTGACAGTCTCACACATACACACCTCACAAAATAAACCACTGACAGTTTACAACACACACCTCGAAACTACCTACTGACAATCACAAATAGCCCACAAAACACAAGTCACTGGCCATGATAAAGATTCAGCCATCGTCAAAGAGACTCACAATCAAACCCACATGACTTATCTATTTTCACTGGATTAAGAGAGTCTGCGTCAATGCTCACAATCTCGTTTGTGCCAATCTAAGACTTACAAAATGGTTGTACACTATCTGAAAACCACTGCATCGCTGCCTCGTAGACTGTCCATCTCAATGACAGAGCACCTGTCTTCACCAATCTGAGAACCGTGAGGTTAATACCCATGCTGGGGTGTATGGATCTGGAAGTCTGTCTTGAATGTAGTGGCTGAATCTGAGCGACAGACATACAGGTTGATATTCCATGTAGGTAGGGCTTGGAAAGAAAATGAAAATAGTTTCCCATCACAAACAGGCATGACCAACAATCATTTTGATTTAACCATTCAGAGTGGTTCACAGCATACTGATGATGTTTCTGTCGTGGTGCACGTAATACTGATGATATTTCTTTGATGGTACACGTAATACTGATGATGTTTCTGTCACGGTACATATGAAACCGATATCTGTCTCTGTCATGGTACATGTAATACTAATGTTGTTTCTGTCATCGTACACGTAATACTGACAATGTTTCTGTCATGGTACACATCATTCTACTGAAGGCTCTGTCATGGTACACACAATACTAATGGTGTTTCTGTCATGGTACACGTAATACTGATGATGTTTCTGTCATAGTACACGTAATACTGATGATGTTTCTGTCATGGTACACGTAATACTGATGATGTTTCTGTCATGGTACACGTAATACTGATGATGTTTCTGTCATAGTACATGCACTACTGATGATGTTTCTGTCATGGTACACGTAATACTGATGATGTTCTGTCATGCTACACGTAATACTGATGTGTCTGCCAGCACACAATACGATGTGTCTGCCATGCTACACGTAGTACTGATGATGTGTCTGCCATGCTACACATAGTACTGATGATGTGTCTGCCATGCTACACGTAATACTGATGATGTGTCTACCATGCTACACGTAATACTGATGTGTCTGCCATGGTACACGTAATACTGATGATGTGTCTGCCATGCTACACGTAATACTGATGATGTGTCTGCCATGCTACACTTAATACTGATGATGTGTCTGCCATGCTACACGTAGCACTGATGATGTGTCTGCCATGCTACACGTAATGCTGATGTGTCTGCCATGCTACACGTAATGCTGATGATGTGTCTACCATGCTACACGTAATACTGATGTGTCTGCCATGCTACACGTAGTACTGATGATGTGTCTGCCATGCTACACGTAATACTGATGTCTGCCATGCTACACGTAATACTGATGTGTCTGCCATGCTACACGTAATACTGATGTGTCTGCCATGCTACACGTAATACTGATGTGTCTGCCATGCTACACGTAGTACTGATGATGTGTCTGCCATGCTACACGTAATACTGTTGATGTGTCTGCCATGCTACACTTAATACTGATGATGTGTCTGCCATGCTACACTTAATACTGATGATGTTTCTGTCATGGTACACCTACTACTGATTATTCGTTTCTGTCACAGTTCACCTGATACTGAAGATCTCTTTCTGTCAGTCAGAAACCAGCACGTTCAATGAGATAACAGACGGTTTCCACCAACCACAACATCTGAATGACGAAAACAATGACCACTGGCTAAGTTCCAACCAATCACTGATGAATAATCTTGAATAACCTTACCAATGACCAACGGTCCTTTTTTTTTTAACCCAATCACAGACAGCGAGATCAGCTGACCAATGAGCAACATTTTTTTTTCTACCTAATCGAAGACGAGGACGGGAGATGACAGGCGACGAGCTTCCCTTGTACAGTAATTAGTGACAATTGTCGTATAGTTAATCAACAATTCTTTCTCTGCCAATCAGAATCCTCACTGTCATCGGACAGGCTAACAGCCTGTGACCCAACAGTCGAGGAGTCGTATACAGCCCCGCTGGCTGCACACACAAGAAGACAGACTTTCGGTTTTTCTGGTAAATTCTTAAGCTCCTTTCCTCCTGTCAGTTCTCTTCCTTTGCTTCTTTTCTTTTTGCCCCACCCCAACCCCACCTCCCCTTCCTTCTGTCTCCATCTCCCTTCCTTCCTCCCTCTTCCCGTTCTGCTCTTTCTCCTCCTTTTACTCTTTCTCTGCAATTTTCAGCTTCTTTCTCTTCAATCTTCTGCTTCTTCTTTCATCCTATACCCATCCTCCCCCTTTTTCTTTCCTTTTCTTCCTTCTTCTGC
>CM065739.1:19785862-19788362 GCA_033310375.1 Conus canariensis
TCTCTCTCTCTCTCTCTCTCTCTGTCAGGCTATCTTATCTTCGGACTCAGAGGGGAGGGGAGGGGGTGAGGCGAGAGAGCGAGCGAGTGAGAAAGACAGACAAAGATCAAAGACAGACAGACAGACAAAGACAGTCAGAGACAGACAGACAGACAGACACAGAGCAACAGGGCCGACTGACCAGCTTCAAGGGAGACGATCCTGTGCTGGGCCTCCTCCAGCTTGCTGGCCAGGGACAGCTGGGTCTCTTGCAGGTGGCGCTCCCGCTCGCCAAACACTTGCTGCAGCTCTCGCTCCTTCTCCTGACTGCCCGCCTGCACACCACACCAAGGTCACCAATGAATAAGAATATAGGTTTCTGGATTCTGGATTCCACATTAGAAAAGTAGTTAAAGACTCAGAATCAAAAACTTACTTGGAGAATATTTCGACAGGGTCGCCCTGTCTACATCAGCTCACTGTTGCTGCCACAACAGCTACAAGATTTTTCCCTCGGAATTAACATTGGTTCTGACACCATTTCTCATGCAGTCCTTCGAATGAGACTCTAAACCGAACTTCCGTGTGTGAATGCACGCATAACGTCTTGCACACACGTAAAATCTCATCACCAACTTTCGGAAGAGAAGGCCAGTTTGGCCGTAGGTATGAATGACACGTTACACATAGCATGCACCTTCCCCGAAGATGGAGTATGGCTGCTTTAATGGCGGGATAAAAAACGGTCATGCACACAAAACTCCACTCCCTTTGTTGGACAGATGGGATTAATCATTGCCTGTCTATACAGGGAGTGTCCGCAGAAGAAGAAGCAGCTACCCTCACTATCCCCGCTACACACGAAGATAACCCTTTTCTCCTGTTTGATTGTAAAGGGGGGGGGGGGGGGGGCAGTTTCAAAGTGAGTGACTGCAGGCGGAAATTTGAACAAATTTTTAAAAACAATTCTTAGCGAGTCCGCTTAAACAACTGGGACAAAGCAAATGACAAGACTAAACACGACGCGTTTCGACCTCATAGGTCTGTCGTCTTCAGGCAAGATAAACCACCATCAGGACAACGAAAACCAAGATCAAGCAATCGTTTATCTTCGTCACATTCGGCGCAAGATGGGTGTTGAACGTCCAATCCGCCACCCTCCTCCTGACGACACAACAACACAGAGGAGATGCTGCACTGCTGCCCAGTCCCTTTGCCGGCGTTCAACAGTGTCTGTGGCGATCCAACACGCTCTGAACACCCACCACCTCGTCTCCTAGGCCCTCAACTGACAAACAACGTCTGCTTCGATGCGGAGCCAGCCAGCCAGCATGGGTGAGAGTTTCCGTCCGCAGGGCGTAACCCATGTCTCTCATATCAAGGTGGTGGTCCCCGTGAACTAGTGGACGTGGGACACTTTGGACAGGAACTCACCACGATCCGGGATCCGTTCTCAGCGCCACTGACGGGTTCCGAGGAGTCCGGGGTTCCGGTGATGGTCCCAATGCAACAACACCCTACACTATTCGTGAGCCACTGACCAAACCAACACGACTTCAACACGGATATCATATTTTAAAGCCACTGACCGTATAAACTACATCTTAAAACGGAAAGATTTCCAAAGTCCTGATCGCACACGGCAAAGTGAAGAGTGTTCCCCATTGTTCTCCTCAGGAGCCCTCATCAAACACACGACTGTTGTTGAGGCAAACTGAACAGCACGTCTCACTGTTGTCCTGATCACTATCGGACAGAAAAACAACCGGAGTTTCTAGTAGTGAGCGCTGAACGGATTTTTGTTTGTTTGTTTTTTCCCACTCTGTGCGTGTCAGTCCACCTAGAGACTACAAAAACAAGACCCCTTCTGGAGAGCCTTCCTAACCTCCCCCCCCCCCCCCTTCTACGACCTCCCCCCCCCTCCCCCCCAACCCCTCCTCCGTAAAATTTTTAATACAATTCCAGCCAACCAATTTGAAAGATCTTACAGACAGACAGACAAGCTTGAAGACTAGGGACTGCCCTGTGTGACGATGCTTTCCACCCCACATTCCCTGTTCACGAGACACGAGATGCAAGTACATCAGCACTAAACATCGACGACCATGCTTGAAAAAATGATAATACTAATAAAAGAAATGACACGACGTGACTAATGCGATCGTCAGCATGAAGAAGAAAGAGGACAAAGGAAAACAATTACAGAGGGAAAGGAGAGGGGGAGAAATAAAAGACAGGAAGACGAAAAGAAAGGACAATTGTGGTTCGATGTTCGCATGAATCACCCACATTATGTAAATAGCGTGGAATTTATGAATTTCAAACATTGTATGGCGTGCCACCACCGATTGGTTATGCAAATCAATAGGCCGATAGACTGACACAGGGAGGGAGGAAGGGAGAGAGAGAGGGGGGGGGAGGGAAGAGAGAGAGAGAGAGAGAGAGAGAGAGAGAGAGAGGGAGGGAGAAAGGGGGAGGAGGGAGAGAGAAGGAGAGAGAGGAGAGAGAGAAGAGAGAGAGA
>CM065739.1:19790862-19805862 GCA_033310375.1 Conus canariensis
AGAGAGAGAGTCAACAACACAACACACACACACACACACACATACAGAGAGAGAGAGAGTCACACACACACACACACACAATACAGAGAGAGAGAGAGTCACACACACACACACACACACACACACACACACACACACACACACAGAGAGAGTCACACACACACACACACACACACACACACACACAGAGAGAGTCACACACACACACACACACACACACACACACACACACACACACACAACACACACACACACATACAGAGAGAGAGAGAGAGAGAGAGAGTCACACACACACACACCACATTTGTACGCAAAAGTTTGACAAAAGCATGCCTACATAAGCAATCACAAGATGCAGACAAAAACAACAATATGGAGGGGGGCATGAGACAGGGGAGGATGGGGGTGGGGGTGGAGTGTGGGGCAGCGTTTGGGAATGGAAGATTAAAAGGGTGGTTAGATAAACGGTACAAAATGCCAATGTTTGCTGTGTGTTTGTAAATGTTGGTGGAGTTCGCGACCAGACGAGGATGATGATGGTGATGGCATTGGCATGAAACAAAATACAGTATTCAAAGAGAAGCCATTTTCCTCTCTGAAGGAGGACAGTTAGTGGTATCAGTTATTGAGGAAGGACAGTTAGTGGTATCATTTATTGACATAACTAGTACGGTAACAACGCACACGTCTGTAATTGTCGGTGATATAGGTAATAGCTGCAGATCACTTCTATGGGACAGTGTAATCTTCGTCAAAGAGTCTGTGAAATATTTTCGAAGGTCTTTTTGGAAGACCACACACACACACACACACACACACACACACACACACACACACGAGCGAAGAGAGAGAGAGAGAGAGAGAGAGAGAGAGAGAGAGACGGGGGCTGGGGGGTGGAGGTGGAAGAGTCGCAAGCGGACAGACAGACAGACACACAGACATGGTGCATGCGTGCACATTTGCCAAGCCTACGCCTTCGTGTTCGCCGGTCATCATCTTAAGCAATTCCAAGCCGTAAGGAAAGAGACAGTGGGGAAAGCAAGGCGGGGGGGGGGGGGGGGGTGAGAGTGAGAAACAAGGACTAACTAAAAAAAAAAAAAAGGAGGAGGAAAAAAAGGGGGGGGGGGGGCGCAGGCCGGCCGGAGGCGAGAGAGAGAGGGGAGGGGGTGTGGCGGAAGAAGGGACGCAAATGGATCTTAACATGTCATCGGATCATTCCTGAACCTCTCTTCCCCCATCCCAACCCCAACCCCCACGTTCTTTGCCCATCATCACTACCCTCAACAATTCCCACCCCTCTCCCTCATTCTCCAAGGACTGGGTACCACTGCAACTGCCATCCGGACACGCACACTTCTCATTGTCATCAATGCCACGTCACATTCCTGACCACAGTGTGGACATGACGGGGGGGGGGGGGGGGGGGGGGGGGGGGGAGAGGGAAGGGAGACGGAGGGCAGGGAGAAGGGGGGGGGGGGGGGGTTAGGGTATAGAGGAGGGGGAGATGTGAAGGGACTGAGTGAGGGTTAGGAAGAGAGGCAAGAAGTGCCCAAAAAATGGAGGAGAGAGAGAGAGAGAGAGAGAGAGAGAGAGAGAGAGAGAGAGAGAGAGAGAGAGAGAGAGAATACAAAATGATTTATTGAGGGTGAATTGGATAAGCTACACCAAGCTTTTTTACACCATGCCCTATTTTCCTCTCTCTCTCTCTCTCTCTCTCTCTCTCTCTCTCTCTCTCTCTCTCTCTCTCTCTCTCTCTTTCTTTAAGACTAACGGAAATAATTAGTGCAGAGAATGTCAACACTTTATTGTCTATGTTATGTAAGTCCCTACATTCACATTGTTTTAAAAAGCTGAGAGAGAGAGACAGAGAGAGAGAGAGACAGACAAGACAGACTGACCGACAAGACAGACAGAGACAGACAGACAAGACAGACAGACAAAGACTGAGAGACAGAGACAAAAAAAACAACAGAAAAATACGAAGACTTAGAGAGAGAGAGAGAGAGAGAGAGAGAAGAGAGAGAGAGAGAAGAGAGAGAGCCGACAGGGACTACAACAGAACACGGACCGCCCCCACACCACCCCCGGGCGCACCCCGAACAGATCCTGAACGAGCGCCGAGGGGGTGCGAACCAACGCTTGATGTGCAAAGCGCTGTATCTGATTTGTGTTATCTGACCTCGCTTGGAGAGACGGCGCTCGTAGGTCACGTTCCCACCACCCTCCTCGTCAGTTCAAATTTAAAAAAAAATAATAAGGGGGGGGGGGAGAAACCAACTCTGAGAGAAGAGAGAGAGAGAGAGAGAGAGAGAGAGAGAGAGAGAGAGAGAAAGAGAGAGAGAAGCACGGTGCGTTTTTGTAAATGATTTCAGTCGCCGTCTTTGTCCAAGACTTATTTCATCATAACCTACGTGGGTTGTTCATAGACAGGTTAATATGTAGGTGAGAGTGTCACTCACTTTAACAACTAGCATTTCCCGCCCCCTCCCCCCCCCCCCTCCCCACCCCTCCGCCCCAACGCTGAGAGGAATACATATGCTATGCTTTCATGGAATCACTCTCTCAGCCAATTTGTTGCTGCTCTTTTACATTTAAGCACAGTCACCAAACTTCATCGTATGACTCACGTCACTTTTTCACTTCAGAATGATCAGTGCCTCTGCAATGTCTTGACCCAAGCAGGGACGACAATTTGTAATGTTTTTCTTGACAAGGCTGAACACTTTCACAGGCTGAATTGCTGACTGGGATCAGCAGCACTTCCATCATAACAGCAGAAAGCAGCCTGCATCTGCTCTTCTAATTTCTGTTTCTTCTTTCCTGCCTCAGAGTTAATCGGTCTAGCAGCTCGTTTCGACATGATGGCGGCGGAAGAAGCTGAGCCGGAAGTAAGTTTCCAAACAGCTCTTTGGCTATACGAACAGCAGATGTACAAACGATCTTTTTTTTTTTTTTTCCCTCACGAGCAGAATTTTTTATTTTATTTATTTATTTTTTTTTTTTTTACGTCAAGCTGAATAGCAGAATGACGTGCGTTTGAACATAACAGATTCTGCCGAAAGCGAGATGATTGGCAGCTCTGAGAATGTAACAGCTGTAAATGTTTCTTCGTCCATTTGCGCGGAACAAAATGTCTGCAGCATCATGGTGGTTAATAAAACACAAGCGTACGAAACATCTGTTACTGTTGCGGCAATTGGTTTCCCTTCGTTCTTACTATCTCGACTGTTCCATGCACTCAAACGATTCAACAGTCTTGGAAATCCTTTTCTACTCGTATTGAAGCTAAGACTCCATGCAAACAAACGATTCAACTGTCTTGGAAGAAATCCTTTTCTACACATACTGAAACAGAGTTTCCATGCACACAAACGATTCAACGGTCTCGTAAATCCTTTTCTACGCATATTGAAGCTGAAGCTCCAAGCAAACAAAACGATTCAAGTCTTGGAAATCCTTTACTGCACATATTGAAGCTGAAGTTCCATGCTCACAAACGATTCAACACTCTTGGAAATCCTTTTCTGGACATATTGACGCTGAAGTTCCATGCCCACAAACGATTCAACACTCTTGGAAATCCTTTTCTGGACATATTGACGCTGAAGTTCCATGCCCACAAACGATTCAACACTCTTGGTGATCCTTTTCTTCACACATTGAAGCTGAAGTTCCATGCACACAAACTATTTAACTATCATGGAAATCCTTTTATAAACATACTGAAGCTGAAGTTCCATGCTCACAAACTATTCAACTATCATGGAAATCCTTTTATAAACATACTGAAGCCGAAGTTCCATGCTCACAAACTATTCAACAGCCTTGGAATTTTTTTTCTTCGCTTACTGAATCTGAGGCTCTCTCTCCATGCACACAAACTATTCAACAGTCCTGGAAATCCTTTTCTACACAATACTGAAGCTGAAAGCACACCACAACATTGGGAGCGGATATAATCAGCACGTACATCGGTCCCTATTGTTGTGCATCAAATCACAGCCTGCTGACTCGGCATCATTCCTATCCACCCCCCCCCCCCCCTTTGACAGTGTGTGTGTGTGTGTGTGTGTGTGTGTGTGTGTGTGTTTTGGTACGCGCGCGCGCGCGGTCATTGTCTGGTGCAATACGCTGAAACAGATATTGATGGAAACTCTGTGAACAGTTTCAGATGCTGGCCAGTGAGCGGAGGGACCCGGGGCAGTCTCTGGGGGTGAAGGCATGTCCGCTCTGCGCTCTCTGTGATCACCTTCCACACCTTCTGTCTTTCGTCTCCCCGTTGATTCACTTTGGTGAGGTCGCTACGGTGACTCTGTCTGGACTGCGTCTAGGACTGGACCACTCGAGGATAGTGAGTGTTCTGATCTATTGAGCGATTCTTGAATTGTTTCATTTCAAGTGATTGCTGTATTAAAAGAACAAGAAATTGCTATATTAAAAGAAGAACAAGAAGAAAAAGAAATTGCTAGAAGAAGAAGAACAACAACAACAACAAGTGTGTTGCTAACTCACGTAAACAAGAAAAAGTAATGTCGATGCGTGTTTCATACATGTGATTTCGTGAATGTCTGATGTTTCTGGAACTTCGGTTCTTTTCCTGTCTGCTGGCCTTGTTGTTGTTGTTGTTGTTGTTGTTGTTGTTGTTGTTGTTGTTGTTTGTTGTTGTTGATGATGATGATGATGATGATGATGATTCCATATAAAAACAGACACAGAGAAGAAGGGCGCCTAGCAAAGAAACAAAATACAATTCTACAACTAAAACGGTGACGGCGACCATCGCTGTTGTTAATACTGTTGTCACTGTAGTATTTTTTTTTTCTTCTTTCCAATGAACGAGGAATGGTGCTGCTGTCACCATCACCATGTTTCTAGCGATGGGAGATCAATATGTTCCATATGACTTTGACGTAGGCTGGTGACGCTGCACTCGGTTCTAGACTGTTCTTTCAGTTTGAAAGTGGTGGTGTTTTGTTGTTGTTGTTGTTGTTGTTGTCTGGATCTTACGTCCTGGGATTTCAGTCTGTGCATCATTCTGATGTAACAATTTACTGGCAGCTATGACAAATACCCCCCTCTGACGGCTGGGCTATAAGCATGATTTAATGATCAGTAGCATAGCTGTGGTATAATGACAGCGGCAGCAACATTTCATGATCCTTAAAGTGCTGGGTCTCCCACTTCTCTCTGTTGTTGTCCGCCGTACTTTTGATGTTTTACTGATGAAGGAATTCGTCGTAGCTGACCATCATTCGAGCATGTCGTGCCAAAAAGCGTGCGTGCGTGTGACAGTGTGTGAGTGTGAGAATGTGTGTGTGTGTGTGTGTGTGTGTGTGTGTGTGTGTGTGTGTGTGTGTGTGTGGAGGTGAGAGAGAGAGAGAGAGAGAGAGTGTGTGTGTGTGTGAGAGAGAGAGAGAGAGCGTGTTGTTGTGTGTGGTTGTGTGTGTGTGTGTGTGTGTGTGTGTGTGTGGTGTGTGTGGTGGTGGTGTGATGTGTGTGTGTGTGTGTGTGTGTGTGGTGTGTGAGGAGAGAGAGAGAGAGAAGAGAGAGAGAGAGAGTGTGTGTGTGTGTGTGTGTGTGTGTGTGTGTGTGTGTGTGTGTGTGTGTGTGTGTGTGCCGCGCGCGCGCCGCGCGCGCATGCGGCTCTGTATGTGTGTGTGCCCGCGCGTTCATGCCCGAGCAGAATCCATCCGAATCACTGACCTGCACTGTGTTCGGTCCCGGTTCAGTGTGCTGTGGTCCCTGATGTCAGGCAGCAAAGAGACGGTCCCTCATGCAGAGACACAACACATGGACACAAACATCCACTGGTATTTGTGTCGTCAGGCAGCAAAAAGACGGTCCCTCATGCAGAGACACAACACATGGACACAAACATCCACTGGTATTTGTGTCGTCAGGCAGCAAAAAGACGGTCCCTCATGCAGAGACACAACACATGGACACAAACATCCACTGGTATTTGTGTCGTCAGGCAGCAAAGGGACGGTCCCTCATGCAGAGACACAACACATGGACACAAACATCCACTGGTATTTGTGTCGTCAGGCAGCAAAGAGACGGTCCCTCATGCAGAGACACAACACATGGACACAAACATCCACTGGTATTTGTGTCGTCAGGCAGCAAAAAGACGGTCCCTCCAGCAGAACACAGCACATAGACACAAACATCCACTGGTACTGCGTTCAAGTTCCACAACGAGCGAACAATATTCACACAAATGTCTTTATCAGAATCATCCTGAAGTCTCTGTTATAACCAACACAATGTGTTTCAGGTTCACTGTGTTTATCAAGATCGCCCGCTACGGTCTCTGTAAGGTCCATATGAGAAGACAAGATTCACATTAATGTCTTGACCAGAATCAATCAACTATCTCTCTAGATCCAAGCGCACCAGATTTGTATTGAAGTCTCAATCAGAATCATCAAAAGGTCTATGTAGGAACCACAATGTGTGAACAAGATTTGTATCATAGCCTCACTTAGACTCACCCTGCGGTCTCGTAAAGATCCGTCACACGTGTACAAGATTTCACATTCAACTCGTGTTTCAGAGTCACCCCAAAGCCTGCGAGATCCACATTAAAGTCTGTATCAGGATAAAAAAAAAATCTCAAAGTACCCACAGAAGTTCAATGTCTATAGTGAGATCGACTACGTCCGTATAAACTTACTTTCAAACTCTTCTCCAGAACCAACAATGTCTACTCATCCTGAGACGCCCACTGAATGCCTGTTGTATCTTTTTAAGATTCTTGACGTTTGTACGATTTCCATTCTATGTAATAGTTAAATCCACCCGAAGAAAGTAACGGACATTTTTGTCTCAGAGAGATCGACTGTATAAGCAGTATTTCCCAAACGTCATAAAAATTCCCGATGTCTCTAAGTTATCTGACACTTCTGTAAAATTCCACATTGTTTTACGAGCTCCCATTAAATCCTTTCATGGTATCCAGTGCATTTTGCCTTCAGATTTATAACCTCTGTGTAAGCTCTACAACATCCCTACAAGACCTAAAATGTGCCTTATGATTTAGACCGTTTCTAACCATTGCACAGTCTCTTGTGAAAGACCCGTAACATCTCTGTGCAAACCACGCCGAAATGTTTCTGCATGATCCACTATATCATCCCACAAGATCCCCAAGGTCTGTGTAACTTCTTCCCGCAACGCGTGGTCACATCCTGACTGTCTTCATACATGATCCAGATGACATCAAAATCTTCATTATTGCCTCAGGAACCATCTCCAGCACATCTTTGTCAAATCTTCTGCGCAAACTCAGCAATCTTCATCTTTAACCACCACAACGATACCTGCAAACGTTGCAGATCTGATTTCATGAAAAGACCCAGCACACTCTTGAGTGATGAACCTGATCTGGGCCTCGTGATGACCTCAACTGCTATGAAAACACGAAAGATGCCGTTTTTGGCCAAAAATGGAACAAAACACAGTCCTAAGTTTAATAATGGCCTTGCTGTCAATCAGCAAACATGATGTCCAGTGTGGAGACCCAGGTTTGAATTCACACCACAACCTGAACATCCGTTGAATGGAGGATTCTGTCCTGGTAAGCTGCACGTCCAGTGGGGAGGGGGGGGGGGGGACTGCACAAGGAATTCTACAAGTCCCTGCAAAGTGTATCACGTTAGTGGCCTTTAGCCTGTGTTGTCACTGTTCTTGCAAAAATCCTATGAGAACCATACAGTCTGACACATAGGGTGCAAGCTGAGGCTTGAGCCAGGTGAGCTGGCTAAGCCAGGTTCGCGCTCAATCAAAGGCCTGTCCCAGTGAACGCAAGAGCTCCTCTGATGAAGATCTTGCCCAACAGACGGTGGGGGTGTCGGTGCTCCAACGAATGCACAACTCCCGTGAAATGTTGTTTTGGTGAGCCGATGCTCTACTGCACCTCGCAGACCTTTAGCTCCAGTCAGCGAGGGTCTTAGACAGATGAGGCTGCTTCAGTGGCGTTTTATTCTACTGGGAATGCAGAGTGCCATGATGCATGTTGAGGAGCGGAGAAGCGGTTTCTTTTTCACCCGCAGTTGTACCTCAAGTGATATGTCCTGCTCCAATGACACCTGCTCCGATCAATGTTTTGGAAGCCGTTTTTATTTTTTGTTTTTTCCTTTCCCTGTGGGGCTGTTCAGCATTCATCGGAGGCTGGGTTTATTTTTTTTTTCTTTAATTCCTGTGAGGCTCCTCCAGTGACACTATAAGAACACTGAGGGCCGTTATCTTCCCTCCACTTTGCCCCGTCTGACGTTGAAGTCCGCGGCTCAATGAAACCCCAGGCAGACTCTAGTCCAACTGCTGTCCTTTTTTTTTTTTTTTTTTAATCCATTTCCATGTGGTTTTTATCCGCTCTCACATCTTCTTCTTGAAGCTTCACGGGACAACACACGCACGCTCAGTCAATTTAAGCCACGACCCATAACCGTCTGTTGTTCGCGTTGCCTTCTAAAACCTCCTTTCACAGGAAGATTCTCCAGGGAAGCCGTGTGAACAACGTTACGTCCCAGCTGCTTTGGGGCTGTGCTGCTGACCTGGCTGAGTCCACCCAGCAGAACGACCGCTTGCAGGAGGGCAGCGTCAAGGAAGAGTCGGACTGGAGGGCAAGCGAGGAGGCCTACAGGAACTTGCACCGAATCGCCTGCACTCTCACCCACCACCACCTCACTCACCCCTGGCTCCGTGAGGGCTGTGCCCGTGTCCTGTTGTTCACATGGGAGAAGACAAGGGGGGTGTAAGACGCAGTCTATATATAAAGGAAGGGGAGGTAATAGACGATCTGTCAGTGACTTGCTGACACGTGGAAGTCGTCGAGGAGGAGGTGGAGGAGGAGGAGGAGGGAGGAGGCAGGTGGTGTGGCAGTGACACGCGGAGCTGTGTCTGTCGCAAACACTACGCCTTCTGTCAACCTCTCTCTCTCTCTCTCTCTCTCTCTCTCTCTGACCGAGTCTACCTTTTTTCCCCTGCCTAACTTACATCCACAACCAACCCTCCCCCTCCCCTTCTCTCCCCCCCCCCCCACCCGCCTCCCACCACTACTCACCCCTGTCTTAGCGGTGTCTCTCTCAGTTCCGTGGCCAATACGGTCAGTGTCCCTGTTTAATCTTTTCAATCCTCCCCTCCTCCCTCACTGGCCTCCCCCGCACCCCCCCCTTCTCTCTCTCTCTTTCTAATGCGCGCCAGCGCGCGCGCGTGTGTGTGCGCGCGTGCGTGCGTGCGTGTGTGAGAGAGAGAAAGAGAGAGAGAGAGAGTGTGTATGAGAGAGAGAGAGAGAGAGAGAGAGAGAGAGAGAGAGGGAGGGAGTGTCTGTGTGTGAGTGTTCGCAGATGAGCCCCTCAAGAGACATTCTGTGTTCATGAAATTAATGTCTTATTTGTAAAAAAAAAAAAAAAAAAAAAAGGGGTGGGTGGGGTGGGGGGGGTGGGGTGGGGGGAACCGCGGAGCGGGAAAGGGAGGGGGACAGGAAGAAGAGAGAGAAGAGAGAGGAGGCGGGGGGGAGGGGAGGGGGAACACTTTCTCCGTCACGTGCAGAAAGTCGGATGCCCGCTGCTTGTTTGACTCGGTTTATACACCCTGATCAGTGTTGAAAACAAACAGCGCAAGGTTCTAAGGACACAACGACGGGCGACAGACAGACTGAACGCAAAGCCATCATTCACTGAAGCGTGAACAGGGAGGAGGAGGGGAAGGAGGAAGAGGAGGGATGGAAACGGGCAAGGCAGGCACAGGCCCAGGATCACGGGGCAGCTGAGGGCAGTGGAGGGGGGGGGGGGGGGGGGGGCGAACGTTCAGTTTATGAGTTCGCTTTGCTGGCCGTCGTGATTTGCGCGCCACAGACGTAGAAGGCAGAAGAATGAATGATGGGGGACTAAACTATCTCTCCTGTCTTTTCCGCCCTCACCCCCTCATCACTCCTCTCCCGTTACTCTCTCTCTCTCTCTCTCTCTCTCTCTCTCTCTGTCTGTCTGTCTGTCTGTCTGACTGTTCTCTCTCTCTCTCTTTCTCTCTCTCTCCCTCTCCATGAAAAATGGCTAGCTAAGCCATTACTTTTACCGTTACAAAATAAAGAATCATTGTCATTTTCATTCTCTCTCTCTCTCTCTCTCTCTCTCTCTCTCTTCTCCTCTCTCTCTCTCTCTTCTCTCTCTCTCTCAAATGGTTAACTAGCCACTCTCTCTCTCTCTCTCTCTCTCTCCATGAAAAATGGCCAACTAAACCAATGCTTGTACTGTTACAAAATAAAGAATCATTGTCGTTGTCACTGTCATTGTCATCTCTCTCTCTCTCTCTCTCTCTCTCTCTCTCTCCCCCTCCCAACCCTCCCTCTATCATGGCTCGCTCTTCGTTCGGCAGTTGATATCTGTAGTTACATTCTCAGCTGCGTGCACTAGAGTGTAATGGAGAGAGAGAGAGAGAGAGAGAGAGAGAGAGAGAGAGAGAGAGAGAGAGGGAGGGGAGAGACAGAGAGAGAGAAAGTACGCATGCGTGGGTGTGTGCATAATGTGTGAGAGTGTGCGCGCACGCGCGCGCGAGTGTGTGTGTGTGTGCGTGCGTGCATGCGAGCGTGCGTGCGTGCGTGCGTGCGTGTGGTTGTGCGTGTGTGTGTGGTGTGTGTGTGTGTGTGTGTGTGTGTGTGTGTGTGTGGTGCGTGTGTATCAAAATGTTTCGTTTAAGTTACGTTTTCTTGTTAAGAATGTCGCAGTGACGGTGAGTACGATCATCTATTTATAATACACCATACGTCCAGACTGCAATTCAGATCCGCGCACTGGTTACAAAAAAAAAGTCAAATATTCTCATGCAGAGCAAAAGTCTACAACTTGGTATAAAACATATCAACAAATTCATCTTTCATCTTGAATTTCAGTCCGGGCTGCTTTAACCCCCTGGGTGAGAGAAAATAAGTGGGGGGGAAGGAGGGAAAGGGGGGAGGGGGCAGAGGAAGAAGAAGCCGGTCTGGGGGGGGGGGGGTGGAGGAGAGGGAACGGGGGAGGGGGAGGGATGGATTTAACCGCGGACTATTACTAAAACAAGATGCAAAGCATATAAACGCACTCCCAGTTTATCCTGAATACAAGTACTTTCCGAGATATTCCATAAAGAAAAAAAAACCGTTTGGGGCCATTATAGCCGTTAGTAACGGCTATTCTGGTAAAATAAAACACCGGCATGATCCGTGACCCATAATGAACATACCTACAAATTTTCAGAAAGATCGGCCCAGGAGTTTTGTCTGGAGCAAGTGAAACACATTTTGACCACGGACAGACACACAGACGGACACACAGACAGTATTTCCTCGTTCCCATTGTAAAGTACTCCCTGTTCTATAAGAACTGGGAGTACAAAAAACTGAATCATCTGTCGTCGATGAAGAATGAGAAAACTGTGATGTTTGTTCGCCCTTCATAGAAAAATGTTCTTGTCGTGATGGAGGAGGACAACAAACACCGCCAATCTGACAATAAATTTGACAACACTGACAATATTGCCGCGACGTAAATGCCACCAGATTTACCCCTCACACTAACTGCGCGACGATATTTACGGGGATGGGGGTGGACGGTGAGGGTGGGGGTGGGGGTGGGGGTTACGCAACCGCCAGTCTCTTGCTCTTCAAACCAAAACAATCAGGCCGAAACACCTGACGCATGCTACAACAGAATTCGTCAACGTCCGGCTTTCAAACATTGCGGGGAGGTTGAAGACGTTCACCGCGAATGGTTTCACACACTGGAATCAAGATCTGCAGTCTCTCAAAGCTGTTACCGTGTGTGAGGCCTCCAAGACAACAGCTGAAGCATGCACAGACATGACGTATGAAGAAGACACGGGCAAGCCAAACTTCCCCCAAATGCGCGGCGCGCCACACACACACACACACACACACACACACACAAAACACACACACACGCACACACACACACGCACACGCGCACACGCACACACACACACACACACACACATGCGCAGACATTACATTATCATGAAAAGGAGACGGGCAAGCCCAACTTTCCCCAAACGCACACCAAAATACTGTCAGAGGACTTTGGAACTAAACTTCACTACAACTAGAAAGGCACTAGGGAGAACGCAGACCCCAGCACACCAAAATACTGTCAGAGGACTCTGGAACTAAACTTCAACTACAACTAGAAAGGCACTAGGGAGAACGCAGACCCCAGCACACCAAAATACTGTCAGAGGACTTTGGAACAAAACTTCACTACAACTAGAAAGGCACTAGGGAGAACGCAGACCCCAGCACACCAAAATACTGTCAGAGGACTCTGGAACTAAACTTCAACTACAACTAGAAAGGCACTAGGGAGAACGCAGACCCCAGCACACCAAAATACTGTCAGAGGACTCTGGAACTAAACTTCAACTACAACTAGAAAGGCACTAGGGAGAACGCAGACCCCAGCACACCAAAATACTGTCAGAGGACTCTGGAACTAAACTTCAACTACAACTAGAAAGGCACTAGGGAGAACGCAGACCCCAGCACACCAAAATACTGTCAGAGGACTCTGGAACTAAACTTCAACTACAACTAGAAAGGCACTAGGGAGAACGCAGACCCCAGCACACCAAAATACTGTCAGAGGACTTTGGAACTAAACTTCAACTACAACTAGAAAGGCACTAGGGAGAACGCAGACCCCAGCACACCAAAATACTGTCAGAGGACTTTGGAACTAAACTTCAACTACAACTAGAAAGGCACTAGGGAGAACGCAGACCCCAGCACACCAAAATACTGTCAGAGGACTTTGGAACTAAACTTCACTACAACTAGAAAGGCACTAGGGAGAACGCAGACCCCAGCACACCAAAATACTGTCAGAGGATTTTGGAACAAAACTTCACTACAACTAGAAAGGCACTAGGGGGAACGCAGACCCCAGCACACCAAAATACTGTCAGAGGACTTTGGAACAAAACTTCACTACAACTAGAAAGGCACTAAGGGGAACGCAGACCCTAGCACACCAAAATACTGTCAGAGGACTCTGGAACAAAACTCCACTACAACTAGAAAGGCACTAGGTGGAACGCAGACCCCAGCCAAGGTCAAACGGATCCGGGATCCACCTTTCTGATTGAAATCCGCACCAAAAAGTATCAAGGAGGGGGAGTGTGTTTTAGTGGAACACGGGAGGAAAACTAAGATAGGTTTTGAATTTTTCCTCTTTTTTTTTCTTTTTTCTTTTTCTTTTCTTTTCTTTTCTTTTAACTTCACCA
The DNA here is from genome assembly GCA_033310375.1 of Conus canariensis. Classification (NCBI taxonomy): domain Eukaryota; kingdom Metazoa; phylum Mollusca; class Gastropoda; order Neogastropoda; family Conidae; genus Conus; species Conus canariensis. The sequence goes on from CM065739.1 coordinate 19,804,135, forward strand.
AAGAAGGCAGTTCATGAGAGAAAAAAATGAATTCCCGCAAGGGAAGTAAAAGCAGGCAAGGGTTGAAAGGGTTACTTCCCGCGTATTTTTCCCCCTTTAATAGGATAAGAAAAATACAAACTCTAAAGGCATACACATCAATAGTAATTTTCTTACACATTCCATCAAATTTAAATCACCTCACTGATAGTGACTCACTGGTAAAGAGTGGCTTCACAATGTTCGAAATCAGCAGAATTTTTTTTTTTTTTTTTTAACGATCGTCCTCAGGACGGATCCTGCGTCCGCCCTTTGATCCGGATCGACACAACGGATCCCCACCAAGGATCCGCGCCAACACTCAACTGGTTTCCTCTTCTTCCACAAGTCACAATCCATAACTCCCCGACGAAAGTTCCGTTGAAAACGGTTCTGTAGCTTTTGGCTCACTCTTACTGGGCCAGTTTCAAAGTGAGGTGACTGCTTGTAAAAAGAATTATTAGTTCAGTCCACCAAACAACAGGGACAAACAAACTACAAGACAAAACACCACGCGTTTCGACCTCTTAGGTCTTCTTCAGGCAAGACAAAACAACATTCAGGACAATGAACAACGAAGAACGAGCAATCGCTTCTCACATTCGTCGCAAGATGGGCGTTGAATCAGACTCCAAGAGGTCGAAACGCTGTCGTGTTTTTGTCCTATAATTTGTTTGTCCCTGCTGTTTCGCGGACTTAGCTCATAATTCTTTTCGAACTTTACTCTTGCTGATAAAACAACACACACAGCACCAGCCAACCATGGGCCCGCGGGGAGGGGGGGTGGGGGTGGGGGGGGTGGGGGGGGGAGGAGACATTCCCTCCTTGGAGGTAGACGTGGCGGTGACAGTAACAACGCTTTGTTCGTGACTATGGACAGCTCGTGTCTGTGGCCAACACCCCCATCATGACATCTTAGCCACGAGTTTGAAGGATAACGCCATTTGTCTGTCTGTTTGTCTGTCTGTCTGTTTGTTTGTTTGTTTGTTTGTCAGGAAGATAACGAATTCTGCGCGTGTTCTTCCGATTCTGCGCGTGTCAGCTATTCGGTTCAACGTCGTTACCGGGGAAGGGGGAAGGGGGAGGTGAGATAAAGATGGACAGAAGAGGGAGACAGAGGCTGGACCGGGGGGGGGGGGGGGTTAAGGAGAACGGGGTTCACTATCTTCCTTGGGTGGGCAGAGCGGGGGGGGGGGGGGGGGGATTGGGAGGGTCACCATCTCTTTTCCTTTTGATCCGAGGCCAAAACATTTAAACCCAGACAACCATCGGTCGCCAAAGCTATGATGGCGGATTTGGGGATGGAGCGGGGCGATAGGGACGCCAGCGAAGAGGGGGAAGAGGAGCAGGGGGAGGGGGGAGGGGGAAGAGCATGCCGGGGCGCTTTTAAACGAGTTCTTATAGCCTGTTAGGCGCATAAAAACTTCCTTCCCATAAAATCGCTTCTTTCATGTTGTGCTCCTCAATTATTTATTCCATAATTCTTAGCTCACGAGGGCGGCCAATGCTTCCGATTTCACATCATGAACGGGAGTGGGGGTGGGGGGGTGGGGTGGGGTGGGGGGGGGGGGGCAGTAAAAATTCAAAGCAGTTCCGTTTACGGCGCCACTGAAAATTCTTCCCTTTTCTTTCTCTCTCGAACTCGACAACTCACTCTCTCACTCTCTCTCTCTCTCTCTCTCTCTCTCCTCTCTCTCTCTCTCTCTCTCT
>CM065739.1:19810862-19813362 GCA_033310375.1 Conus canariensis
ACAAGATGCAAAGCATAAAAACGTACTGGTACAAAAAAAAAAAAAAAAAATATATATATATATATATAGAATATATACAGAATTATGGACTGTGGTGTGTCTCTATTTGACACCAAGAGCACAGACACAATCAGCCGTGTCTCCCTGATGAGTCCGATCCAGCGGACGAAAGGCCTAGGAGCAGGCAATACAAATAGATCTGCCTTCGAAGGGGAGTACGATGGTTCCCTCAAGCAGCTAGTGAAGGGTTTCTCATATTTATGATATATTCCCCCCATTTTCTTCATTTTTTTTTTTTAATTTCAAATCTTTGCCAAGTCATTACTATAATGACTGAAGAATTGTTAGCCTGCACTTGTTTTCTCCCACTACTTAATTGTTCAGCATTATATATATATATATATATATATATATATATATATATATATATATATATATTATGCAATTATAAACAAAGCTTGCTCATATGTCTTAGACTGAAGAAATAGGGGGAGATAAGCATTCATATCTGCAGTGGTAGATAATTCTGCCTAACAGTATGTGCTTGAGTGGGTGAATGGGGAATAATAAATGCTTCTCAAAATGAGCCTTCAGCAAGCTTACAGTCTCCAAGGGGGAGACAATCTCCAATGGGGAGGAAACTCACTAACATATAACTCCTGGTCAGATACCGATATTTCGAAACCTGATTGTTTCTCCTCAGTGACCGCGGAAAGTGGTAACTTGACTCCTCTGCCTTTTCGGTTTTAAGAAGAATGCTATCCCAGAAAAAGGCTGGTGTGCAGTACCGTAGTGTGTGTATATATATATATATATATATATATATATATAAAATCAGTCACTATAGCACTTTCTCCCCTTTTTGTGGTAGAAATTTTGTATGTAAGAGAAAAAAAAGAAAAAAAAATGCTGGTCTCCCCGGCGGGGAAATGAACCCTGGTCTCCCGCGTGACAGGCGGGGATACTAACCACATACTACACGAACAGCTCACAGAATTTGGTGACACTTAGGTTTACGAACCGTTATTGCTTAAACTGTGCATCACAAATTTATCATTTATAACCGTTAGTAACGGCTATTCTGGTAAAAATAAAACATCGGGCATCATCCGTGACCCATAATGAACATATCTACAAATTTTCAGAAAGATCGGTCCAGCAGTTTCGTCTGGAGCGAGTGGAACACATTTTGACCACGGATGGACACACACACACACACACACACACACACACACACACACACACACACACACACACACACACACACAGCATTTCTTCGTTCCCATTGTAAAGTACTCCCTGTTCTATAAGAACTGGAAGTACAAAAAAAAAAAAAAGGGGGGGGGATGGAGGGGAGGAGGAAGGGAGACAACTCTCTCCAACTCTTGCATCCCCTTCCTGCTTGCTATTTAGGAAGAGGAGGTGGGAGAGCCAATTGTCCCAGGATAGGCCAACGAAAAACCCTCATGAATCACATTCAAAGAAGGAACCAGACAGACAGTAGGAAAGGGAGGGACAACTCTCTCTCTCTCCAACTCTTGCATCCCCTTCCTGCTATTTAGGAAGAGGGGATGGAAGAGCCAATGGTCCCAGGGCCAAGGAAACGACAAACCCTCATGAATTAAATCTGACATAAATGTCACTTTGCAACTAGACCTCATTAATTCAATTCAAATAAAGGAACTAGATGGTAGGAAAGGGAGAGACAACTCTCTCCAACTCTTGCATCATCCCCTTACTGCTTGCTATTTAGGAAGAGGAGGCGGAAGAGCCAATCGTCCCGGGGCAGGCCAACGAAAAACCCTCATGAATCACATTCAAATACGGGACTAGACAGACAGAAGGAAAGGGAGGGACAACTCTCTCCAACTCTTGCATCATCCCCTTACTGCTTGCTATTTAGGAAGAAGAGGTGAAAGGGCCAATCCTTCCGAGGTAAAAAAAAAAAAAAAAGAAAAAAAAAAAAAAAAGAAAAAAAAAAGAAAGAAACAAACTAATCAAATTCAGACAAGGCACAAATCGATCAAGCGATCAAATGAACAGTTACATAAAACAATCAAAAACCAAGCGGAAGAATTCCTAGCCTACCTAAAAACATACTAAACAGGGGCCGAAAAGGAAATCCTACTTAAAATATGTCTGGAGAGGGGAAATCCAAAATCTTTTCTACTAAGCCCCCAAGTCACAGCACAAAAGCACAAGTAGACGTCAGGGTCAGCACCGTCACAGCATGGTCTCCACGTACACACCCACATCCGTACAAAGACAATCGTGTGCCCCGCACGCAACCCACACATCTATTATTCCTTTACAATAAAACAAACAAAGCAGAACTCAATTTTACACTTCTCCCTGGTCCGAATTTTTTCTTTCTTTTTTTTTTTTCTTTTTTTTGTTCCTTTCTGACTGCGCCTCACTTCTTTTGGCGGTGTGTGTGTGTGTGTGTGTGTGTGTGTGTGTGTGTGTGTGTGTGTGTGCGTGCGTGTGTGCGTGCGTGCGT
>CM065739.1:19823362-19828362 GCA_033310375.1 Conus canariensis
TGTGTATGAGTGGTAGTGGTGTGTGTGTGTGTGGTGTGTGTGTGTGTGTGTGTGTATGTTATGTGGGGGTTTGCGTGCGTGCGTGCGTGCGTGCGTGCTGCGTGCGTGGTGCGTGTGCGTGTGTGTGTGTGTTGTGCGGTTTTCCTCTGCGTATGTGTATGCGTGTGCGTGCATGAGTGTGTGTGTGTGTGTGTGTGTGTGTGTGTGTGTGTGTGTGTGTGTGTGTGTGTGTGTGTGTGCACTGACAGCTAAAAAAAAAAACCTCTTCGTCCTGTTGCTGATACAATCGCTTTGCTCACTGACCTCGACTTTCGCCGCCAGTGTGGCCTCATAATCCCGCAGTTTCTCTTTCAGCTGCTTGATGGTCACTTCTGAAACACACATACCCATACACACACCAGTTTAGCATTCGTGTTTATTCATTACTTGATGTCTGAAACTTCCTTCGACAACGTGTCAACTAACTCGACAAAAACACGTACGAAAAAAGCACACGGGCTCACGTATGCCTCACGCCGCGCGCGCGCGCACACACCACACACACACACAACACACACACACACACATACTTCTTTATCCAACAACACACACCAACCACACACCAACATACTTCTTTCTCACACCACACACACGCACACACACCACACACACACACACACCACACACCACACACACACACAATCTTCACACACCACACACCGCACACACAACGCACCACACACACACACACACACAACACAACACACACACAAACACTGATCATGTCCACACAACACTCGTGTTTCTGTCCACATAACACTGATCGTATGTACCCAGTCTTTCTAGGCTTGTCCTAACCCACCCACCCACCGCCTCACCCCTCTCATCAAAAATACCGTAACAGATCCTCAGCGCATACCAACCGCGAGAAAATTTTCAGTATTCGGTAAAACGCGTAACGAGAGAGAGAGAGAGAGAGAGAGAGAGAGAGAGAGAGCGAGAGAGAGAGAGAGAGAGAGAGAGAGAGAGAGAGAGAGACAGAAGACAGACAGACAGACAGACAGACAGACAGACAGACGGACAGAGACAGAAGAGAGAGAGAGAGAGAGAAGAGAGAGAGAAGAGAAAAGAGATGATGGGGGGACAGATAGAGAGAGAGGGGGGGGAGGGAGATCAACTAGATGGATAGAGGGGGCGATAGGGACAGACAGACAGACAGACAGACAGACAGACAGATGGATAGAGAGATAAATGTCAGATACAAATATAGACAGACAGGCAGAAATAAATAAACAGATAGATGTAGATAGACAGATAGGTAGGTAGGTACACAAAAGACAGACAGACGGACAGACAGAAGAACTGACAGACAAACAGAAAGACAGACAGATTTCTGAAAAAACCAAAGTGCTCTAGAGAGAGCGCAGATCTCTACCACGGTCGAACAGACCCTGCATCGACACCTCGATCAGATCTACACCAAAAGGTAAGTCGACCCCCCCCCCCCCCCCCCCCCCAAAAAAAAAAAAAAGAAAAAAAAAAAAGAAAGAAAAAAGCATTTGAACAATTTAGTAGTAGGGGAAAACAAGGCAGGCTAACGATTACTTCATCATTACATAATGACTTGGCAAATATTTAAAACAGAAAAAAGGGAAAGGGGGGGGGGGGGGGGGGGGTAGAGAACGAAAATGAAATGAAAATCAGGGAAATTCATCGTTAATATCAAGTCCTTCTCCAGCAGCACTCGTAAGCCACCCTGAAGACAGAACCATTCATGTTGCCCGCTCCGGGCCTTTCGACCGCTGGATCGGACTCGTCAGGTAGGCACGGCTGATTGTGTTGAATTCCCTTGGCATCAAACAATGATACACCACAGGTCTACACAATTCTACGCCACAGTCTACAATTCTATGGTACTGTCACCGTCAAGGGTTCCAGAAACGGAATCCAACCGCACCCCCAAAGCAGCCAGCGTAGGGTAGAAAAGCAAACCAAAAGGTGTGATGAGGATGTAAGTAGCTGAAAAACTGAAATCATGACGTAAATCGTATAAAATATAAGGGTAAGTGTTTGAGCCTATGCTTGAGGAAAAGTATGTTCACTGTAACTTGCTTCTTCGCCTTCTTCTTCCTTCCTCCCTTTCTCTTTTGCTGTAAGCAAGATTAAGAACTATTTTTTTACGTTTCCCATGAACGCTCTTCGTGTCCGTGTAGGGGGTAGCACACAGGTCCATGTGATGATCCTCCTCTTCGCCAGCCCCAGCTAGAGGGCCAGACTGTATCGATCCCGCCTCAGTTCACTTCAATGACCCACGCCACTCGTCTCACCTCCTCTCAGGCGGACTAACTAGGACAGTCACTGTCTTCTTCCTGTCTTTTCGTTGTTTTTCTTTTCTTTTCTTCTTCTTCTTCTTCTTCTTCTTCTTCTTCTTCTTCTTCTCTCTTCTTCTTCTTCTTCTCCTCCTCTTCTTCTTCTTCCTCTTCTCCCCAATATACTTTTCTTGTCTGTCTCGTTTTCTTTCGTGCCCCCCCCCCTTCCCCCTCCCCCCTCTTTTCCAACACCCCTCCTCCTCCCCCATTTTTTCTTTTAATTTTTTTATCTCTGCACGGATGGAACATTGTTTCTCTCTCTCTCTCTCTCTCTCTCTCCTCTCTCTCTCTCTCTCTCTCTCTCTCTCTCTCTCTCCTCCGTGATGCCAGCAAGCTGAATGGGTTCCTCAACTAAATAACAAGCATGGGCTCTGGCTGGGGCGACGGGCCTTTATCATTCCTCGCACACGACACACTACTAGGAAGCAAGAGTCTCTCTATGTGTTTCATTATTTCATCACTTTGCACAGTGATGGTTTTCTCTATCCGTCCGTCCGTCCGTCCGTCCGCGTGTGTGTGTGTGTGTGTGTGTGTGTGTGTGTGTGTGTGTGTGTGTGTGTGTGTGTGTGTGTGGGTGTCCTCTCTCTCTCTCTCTCTCTCTCTCTCTCTCTCTCTCTCTCTCTCCAATTCAGACCCGCCATCTGACACAGGTGTTGAAAAACTATGCGTTCATGAAGACGATGTTGATGACAACTGTGGTGCATTTTGTGAACATGATTCGTCGGCAGCTAAATCTAGGCGACAAGTCATTCAAACAGTGATTTGTTGAAGCAGTAAAATCAGCGGATACAGACAGTAGTAGCAGTGATTATGCAGGTGCCACCGGTGTTAACAGCACAGACACACCCCATGCAGAAAGCATGACAATCACAGACCTAATGGCGTGCCTGGAAGAAACGGCAAGGAACATGAATGATCGCCTGTCGGAACTGCAACAAGAGGTGAAAGGCAGCACTGCACTACATGCATGCAAAATCCTGACAAAATCCGAAATCCTGACCATCGCGTCGTTGACTGTTGGCACTGTTGTAGCTGAGGAACACCCGGACAATCCGATTGACAAGTTACCTGTGCTATCATTGTGTTTAACGGTCTGTACGATTCCGTGGTCTGGGATCCAATCGCGACGTACTTTCTTGTAACGTATTGGTAATGTTTATTTCTAATTTGTGTGTGTGTGTGTGTGTGTGTGTGTGTGTGTGTGTGTGTGTGTGTGTGTGTGTGTGTTACAGTCCCCCAGCCCCACGTCTCAGTCTTGTGAATGGGCTTGTACAGCTCAACACAATAAACCTCTCTCTTTCTCTCTCTCTCTCTCTGACAGTGAGTGAGTAAGTGTGCGTGCATACGTGTGTGCGCGCACGCGTGCGCACGTGTGTGTGTGTGTGTGTGTGTGTGTGTGTGTGTGTTGTGTGGTTTTGTGTGTGTGTGCGAGGTGGGAGGAAGAGAGAGTCTCGCCGGGCCCTGGGGTCCTTACACATCGCCACTTCATCGATGGCAGCGGCCCAGCCTGCTTGATGCTATTTGTTTTATGAAAGGAAGTGTAGGGCACAGCCCTGCTTGATGCCTATTTGTTTTATGAAAGGAAGTGTAGGGCACAGCCCTGCTTGATGCCTATTTGTTTTATGAAAGGAAGTGTAGGGCACAGCCCTGCTTGATGCCTATTTGTTTTATGAAAGGAAGTGTAGGGCACAGCCCTGCTTGATGCCTATTTGTTTTATGAAAGGAAGTGTAGGGCACAGCCCTGCTTGATGCCTATTTGTTTTATGAAAGGAAGTGTAGGGCACAGCCCTGCTTGATGCCTATTTGTTTTATGAAAGGAAGTGTAGGGCACAGCCCTGCCACGTCGTATCTGGTCAGAAAGGAACTCAACAGCATCACGTTCATCCTCACTAGTCGCCATAACACCAAAAACATCTTTAAAAAAAAAAAAAAAAAAGAAAACAATCTCCTCTGTGGGCCTGTATGCCTTTCTATCGTGGCGACCTCGCTTTCGATTTCCTCTCCACATTTACGTCCGTGGTGAGTCTGGTCTCCAGAGCCGTCGGTATCGGCGAGTTCCTGGGTCTGTTTGCAAGGATGGACTTAGTGGAGCCGCTACACATGAGGGAGATGCTCACTCGCGGCCAAGCAACTGTTGTCGTCAGCCTGGGCCTTGCTACGTAGTGTGCCGCCCTACGGTTGGATCAGAACGGGCATCCATGGACACACACACACACACACACACACACACACACACACACACACACACAGGCACGCACGCACGCACAATGCGCGCACGTACACCTCAGCATGCTCGCTCGTGAGCAACACACATGCTCGCACACACGTATGCACGCTCGCGAGCGCGCATACTCACTCGCGCACACATATACACAAACACTCACGTGCACGCGCGCATGACCTACGTATGTACACACCTGTGCACTCGCGCGCGAGTCACACACATGCTCGCACGCACCACATGCACGCAGGCACATGCGCGCGAGCGCGCACACTCACTCACACACAAACTCACTCGCTCACTCACTCACTCTCTCTCTCTCTCTCTCTCTCCCTCTCTCTCTATCCATACCCTCCCTCCCTCTCTCTCTCTCTCTCTCTCTCCTCTCTCTCTCTCTCTCTCTCTCTCTCATTCACTCATACAGCTGCACA
>CM065739.1:19833939-19838939 GCA_033310375.1 Conus canariensis
GAATCACTCCATGAAGCAAAAACGGAAAGCTGAAGGTTTGTGCACGGAAGCAAATGGCTGCTACATCACCTGTCTTCCTCAGTGTCACCTGTCTAACAACCAGAACTGTATTCACCGGACCAGCCAGAGTCAAGTCTACACCTCTGTCCAGAATGTAACCATAGGAGGACACGCATGAAAATGTAATATGATTGACTCTTTTGTTATGCCATAATTGAATAATATCCACTGAAAAATCAGGTAACAAAAATATGGCCAACAGGGAAGCCAGCATATTTATTTTGAAAATTGCAAAACTAAACGAATAAAGTTTCAAAATGGAGTGACTGACGGCGGAGAACGAAGCAAAATTTAGAAAGAGAGGGTGTTAGTTACCGCCAATGACATTGACAAACAAAGCACATGACAAGACACGATGCATTTCAACCACTTGGGTCTTCTTCAGGCGAAAAAATAAATCACATTTAACATTTAAGACAGTACAACAAAGAACGAAAATGACTCATCTGTTGTTAGTCCATGTGGTGGGGAGAATAGCCGCTAGGCGGAAATGACAAGGGGGATTATGGGAGAGGAAAAGGAGGGGGGGGGGTTGTGTGATACGATAGGGTTGTGTGTCTAGTTTAGTGGGGTGGTGTGATATCTTTGTGACGGTTGTGATAATGGTGGATTGATAATAATGGTAAGGGGGGGGGGGGGGGGGGGCAAACTGGGGAAAAAAAAAAATTAAATTATATATAGAAGGGGTAAATAAGTACATGAACAGAAGAAACTTTAAAAAAAAAAAAAAAAAAAAAAAAAGTTTAGGTGAATAAAATAAATGATTTCGCTGGGTGATGAAAGAGGTGGTGGTAGTTATGTGTGGGTAGTTGTGAAAGGTGTGTGGGTAATGTTAATGAGGGAGGGAAGGGGATGGAAGATAAATGGGTGATAAGGTATGATTGGGAGGGGGGGGGGTGAGAGAGAGAGAGAAAAAAAAAAAAAAAAAAAAGGGAGGAGGGTAATGTGTGTGTGTGTGGGGGGGGGGGGGGAGGAAGGGGGGCAAGAGAAGGAGAGCTCATATCTCTTCATCCACTATGGGGTGGGGGGTGGGGGTGGGGGTGGGAGGTTGGGAGGTTGATATTAATTGTGTTGTTTAAAAAAGTAAACAATGCTGTGGGATGATGTTCACTGTAACAGGTGAAATAATGTGTTGGCATCAATATGCTGCTGTTTGTTGAGAGAAGATAGCAGTGATCAATGAAAAACAGGGTATCATGTGTTGCACACACACACACACACACACACACACACACACACACACACACAAAGGGGGCGGGGGGGGGGGGGACACATGTAAACAATGTTCTAGGTGAGTTAAGATCGTGTGATCATAGTGAGACTAACTGTGGAAAATTTTTTACACACACACACACACACACACACACACACACACACACACACACACACAAAGAGGGGTAAAAATTATTATCATTAATCAGTCACTGATGGGTGATGATCATATGAGATCAACGGTAGTGTAGGAAGAGATTCTTCTCCGTTCCCTTAGGCAGGAATGGTGGAGGTACTGGCAAGGGCTTCTGTATGGTGAAGGCCCTCCAGTGGTCAATAAGGTTTTGCATTCATCAGTGTGTTGGCAGGCCAGGATTCTTCTTTTGGTGTTGTTGGGACTGTTCCACCGTCATTGGGGCTGCATGGATTAATTGCAGACCCGCCAGGGTGGAGTATTGCAGAGATGTTATGTCATAGTCTGGAGTGCCCGGTTCTCAGTATCACAATGATGGTCTTCTTCGTTTACTTAGGTCGGAATCCTGGAGGTAGTGACGGAGGCTGCTGTATGGTGAAGACCCTCCAGTGGTCAGTATGGTTTTGCACTCATTGGTGAGTTGGCAGGCCAGGTTTCCACTTTGGGCCAAGCTGGGAATGCTCCGCATCAATGCAGTGCAGCCCCAGAGACAGCGGAGCATTCCCAGCTTGGCCCAAAGTGGAAACCTGGCCTGCCAACTCACCAATGAGTGCAAAACCATACTGACCACTGGAGGGTCTTCACCATACAACAGCCTCCGTCACTACCTCCAGGATTCCGACCTAAGTAAACGAAGAAGACCATCATTGTGATACTGAGAACCGGGCACTCCAGACTATGACATAATATATCTGCAATACTCCACCCTGGCGGGTCTGCAATTAATCCATGCAGCCCCAATGATGGTGGAACAGTCCCAACAACACCAAAAGAAGAATCCTGGCCTGCCAACACACTGATGAATGCAAAACCTTATTGACCACTGGAGGGCCTTCACCATACAGAAGCCCTTGCCAGTACCTCCACCATTCCTGCCTAAGGGAACGGAGAAGAATCTCTTCCTACACTACCGTTGATCTCATATGATCATCACCCATCAGTGACTGATTAATGATAATAATTTTTACCCCTCTTTGTGTGTGTGTGTATGTGTGTGTGTAAAAAATTTTCCACAGTTAGTCTCACTATGATCACACGATCTTAACTCACCTAGAACATTGTTTACATGTGTCCCCCCCCCCCCCGCCCCCTTTGTGTGTGTGTGTGTGTGTGTGTGTGTGTGTGTGTGTGCAACACATGATACCCTGTTTTTCATTGATCACTGCTATCTTCTCTCAACAAACAGCAGCATATTGATGCCAACACATTATTTCACCTGTTACAGTGAACATCATCCCACAGCATTGTTTACTTTTTTAAACAACACAATTAATATCAACCTCCCAACCTCCCACCCCCACCCCCACCCCCCACCCCATAGTGGATGAAGAGATATGAGCTCTCCTTCTCTTGCCCCCCTTCCTCCCCCCCCCCCCACACACACACACATTACCCTCCTCCCTTTTTTTTTTTTTTTTTTTTCTCTCTCTCACCCCCCCCCCCTCCCAATCATACCTTATCACCCATTTATCTTCCATCCCCTTCCCTCCCTCATTAACATTACCCACACACCTTTCACAACTACCCACACATAACTACCACCACCTCTTTCATCACCCAGCGAAATCATTTATTTTATTCACCTAAACTTTTTTTTTTTTTTTTTTTTTTTTTTTTTTTTTTAAGTTTCTTCTGTTCATGTACTTATTTACCCCTTCTATATATAATTTAATTTTTTTTTTCCCAGTTTGCCCCCCCCCCCCTCCCCTTACCATTATTATCAATCCACCATTATCACAACCGTCACAAAGATATCACACCACCCCACTAAACTAGACACACAACCCTATCGTATCACACAACCCCCCCCTCCTTTTCCTCTCCCACAATCCCCCTTGTCATTTCCGCCTAGCGGCTATTCTCCCCACCACATGGACTAACAACAGATGAGTCATTTTCGTTCTTTGTTTGTACTGTCTTAAATGTTAAATGTGATTTATTTTTTCGCCTGAAGAAGACCCAAGTGGTTGAAATGCATCGTGTCTTGTCATGTGCTTTGTTTGTCAATGTCATTGGCGGTAACTAACACCCTCTCTTTCTAAATTAAACGAATAAACCTGACCAAAGACTGTTAGTATACTTGCAATTGTCGCCAACATGTTTTATATTATGTGTGTGTGTGCGTGCGTGCGTGCGTGCGTGCGTGCGTGCGTGCGTGTGTGTGTGTGTGTGTGTGTGTGTGTGTGTGTGTGTGTGTCTGTGTGTGTGTGTGTGTGTGTGTGTGTGTGTGTGTGTGTGTGTGTGTGTGTGTGTGTGTATTTTTCTATCTACATATAAGTAATTCCAGATAGGGAGTGAATCAAATCTCAAAATCCGTCTCAGTTTATATGACTTTATGAAGGAGAGACTTGAATTAGTGGAGAGATGGCTTGAGATGTGATTTTTCTCTGGTGGATTCTGCGATTGTCTGCTTGTTTCTCCAAAATGGATATCATCAGGACCAGCAAGTGACAGTTTCTTCTCAATATGAAGAGCTCATCAGGCACACACTAACATCCATCAGATTTCGTGAGCAGCGCACGTGGTGTGCGTGGAGCTGGTGTAAGCCATACCTTAAACCCAGTTAAAGCTTTTTCAAACTATGGGGTTTGGGTTTTTTTTTTTCCTTATTTATTTTTTTGTCAGAATTCCAACAGTAGTACATATACAGGGTCAAATTTTTAAATGCTATTGTCCAGTCTTTCTCGTCGATTTCGGTTGCTGCAGTATGAGGTTTTCTTTGGTAAATCCTGTCTTTGTGAAACAAGAAGATACTCCACATGCCGCCAGTGATTGACCGCCAGTCGTCCAGATTTCTTTGGTGTCCGAAAGCTCGGCAGGCCAAGAAACCTTCAGAGCACAAGAAATCTGGGGCGTGTCTTTGGCGTATTTACCCGGCGACATGGGGACAAGAACAGACATTCTTCTCAGAGGTCCGCGTTTGAGAGACACGGGAATACAGATATGCGGCAGAAATGTCTTCACCTTGAAAGACAATGCAGGAGAGGAAAAACCATCTACAAAGGTCTGGATAGATAACGTTCCCTTGTCTGTACCTGATCCAGAGATTGAACTGTCGCTTGTTTGAGCTGCATGTAAACTAAGATCATGAGAGGACAGGGGATCAAGACCGCAAGCTAACTCGTTTTCTGACAGGGGCGTAGGGTTGTGTTTGTCTCCGTTCCTTGTACTCCTTTGGACAAACAGCTCAAGGTTAGAATTTTTACTGCGAGCGTGTGCCATACGGAGCAAAAGCTATTGAACAAATTGCCCTTGCTGTTTTGAAGAGGTTATATCCATTGCTGTTAATATCATCATTATTGTTATTATTATTATTATCCTCGTTAATATTATTATTATTATCATTAGTAGTAGTAGTAGTAGTAGCAGTATTATTATTGTTGTTGTTATTTTTACTATTTTCATCATCAACATCATCATCATCATAATGGTTAGTAGTAGTAGTAGTAGTAGTAGTAGTAGTAGTAGTAGTAGTAGTATCGTTTTTATAGTTATTGCCGTTATTATCATTGTTACTGTTATTATTATTATCATC
>CM065739.1:19843939-19866439 GCA_033310375.1 Conus canariensis
TGACCAGCGCTGTAAAGGATGTATTACGAAAGGAAAGCCCTGTCATGTGGTGCATAAGACCACAATGGAAACCTGACCTCGTCATCTTCACCAACATCACCGTATATTTTCCTCTTGTTCTTTTTTTTACCATTTACTTGATAAAGTGTCATCGTCCAGAACTGTGCACACGTTCCCAGTGGTTTGATGTGTGTTTGTTTGTAAAAAGAGTATATCAACGGTATGTCAACAGGGAAACATAGATCACCTGTGCAAATTGTTGAAAAACAAGAATGATTTTAAAGTCTTTTCTAGGTTAACATTCTACAGATAAAGGTGCTTTCTAACATGGCTTTAAAATGATTAATTTGTTTTTCATTTTCTTTACAGGATTTTTTTTAACCAGGTACACAAGGGACGTGCAGTTATTTGTTATTGAGAGGGGCACAGGTGCAGTTTGCATAGTTGTAAGTCGATGTGAGGTCGTGGATATGGAATAGATTTTGTGTCTTGTTAAGGCTAAAACCGGGACGGAAGACTATTATATGTCTTTTAACTTTTATATGTCTTTTTAAAGAAATCAGACATTTCAGTTGTTCATTCCTTGAACAAAGGCAAAATGTGTGTGTGTGTTGTGTGTGTGTGTGTGTGTGTGTGTGCGTGCGTGTGCGTGCGTGCGTGCGTGCGTGCGTGTGTGTGTGTGTGTGTGTGTGTGTGTGTGTGCGTGTGTGCCGCGCGCGCTCGTGTTGTGTGTGTGTTGTGTGTGTGTGGGTGTGTGTGTGTGCGTGCGTGCTCGTGCGTGTGTGTGTGTGTGTGTGTGTGTGTGTGCGTGTGTGCGCGCGCGCGCTCGTGGTGTGTGTGTTTGTGTGTGTGTGTGTGTGTGTGTGTGTGTGTGTTGTGTGTGCTGTTGTGTGTGTGTGTTGTGTGTGGTGTGTGTGAGCGTGTGCGTGTGTGTGTATGTAACGTTGATGCTGGTGTTGGGCTGTTGTATATTTGTGTTGCTCTTCTGTTTATCTTCATGTATTTGGCTTTTGGTGTGATGATGTGTCCGGCATCGCTGGTCTGAGGAGACCTGTGGGTGTGGGCTGCTGCTGGTACGGGCTGCTTGCCAGTGTTTTTCCCCTCTTCTTTGTCGTCTTCTTTCTTCTTCTTTCTGGTTTCTTCTATTGTTGTGGGCGTCTGCGTGGATCCTCTTCAGTTATCATCTTCCATTTCTTGATTCTTCCCTCTTCATCTGCTGTCATCCGTCAGTGTGTGTGTGTGCGGTGTGTGTGTGTGTGTGTGTGTGTGTGTGTGTGTGTGTGTGTGTGTGTGTGTGTGTGTGTGTGTGTTTGATTTTGTACTTTATTACACAAGAAATACAGAGATAGAATTGTTTAAAAAAAATCACTTATTAGTTTGATGCAAAACTGAGACTTGGGTCATGTCATGTGCGTGCAGCTGCCGAAGTTAGTTGCATGAAACTGGCATTGTCAGTTATTTTACGCATTTCGGAACAAATAAGCTTTAAAACGTTTTTGAACAGACTTTTTTTGTTGCTGTAGTATGAGCAGGGGCATGTATCAAACTTGTGTACTGGTTAAGAAGGGAAAATAAACTATCCACAAAGCGCTGACGTGAGTTATTTTTGCACCATTTTGTGTGTATTGTCATTGTTTTAATGCTGAGTGACCACTTGTGTACATTCTGTCATGCCATGCCTTCGTTATCTGTGTGAAAATAAACCTGGTCGAGTTTGACATCAAAAGAATGGTCTGGAATTTGCCCATACAGATGTCTCAGGAGCGCATAAATATTACATTCTTCACGACAACCACTGATTATCACATTGACAACCCCAATCGTAACGACCGCTCAACAATGCCGAACACACTGCTGCCAGACCGGCTGTGCACAGTTGACATGCAACGCTGAGTACAGTGCGGTTAGCTAGCTGGTAGGGAGCGGCCTGCAGAAAACACTGCCTTCCCTGACCTTGGCCTGTGTTGTTGCGGGAGAGGTGTTAGCTCCCCTGCTTCTCTGAACACTTAATGACTCGCTCTGAACAGCCATGTGGTGGAATGTAAGTACATACATATAACACATCTTCCATAAAGCCAAAAACACACTCATCAACCAAAAATAAAAGAATATTGGGGAGTCTGTCTTGATTTCATGGACATATGGTGTAAGCAGTTTTAATGGGACATACAACTCCTCCAGAATGTCTTCCTTGTTTTGAAGACTTAACTGCCTGTTTACAGAAAACAGTACAACTTGGAAATACTAAGTTTTGGAAATCTTCTACAAAGGTTTCGACAAGACATATGAAACCAAATTTCAACAAAAAGGGAGTAAAGTCTTTATCTCTGAATTTAGACAAGAGTCCATTTACAATCCAGTGCAAGAATGAGTAGGAATCATCACAATCTTTATCATTTTCACAACCATCAAAACATAACACACATTCATTCTCATTGACATCTTTCCTTTCACCCCTCAGTGTGATCCTCTCCACTCGTTCACCAGACACATCATTATCACCCTTGTCCTCTCCCTGTTAACGTTTTTTTTTTCAGATGCCCCCCTCTCACAACTTCCACTGTCAGTCTGTGAGTCACGTGACATCGATCGGTAAATGTCTTCAACTCTGTTTTCCCCACAAATATCCATTTTATCAGTTTTAGAACATAAGAAGGTCGCTTCACCTGCATTAATACAACCAATCATATTTATCAACAAGAACATTTCGATCAATATAATTCAACATAACTCCTTCCTCCATATTCACATGTGCCCCCACCCCACCTTTGCGCGCTCAGTATTTACAATGTCAACCAGTTCACAACACAGTTTCCGCACACCACTGACTTCGCACGCGGCGTTTTGGCGTTCTGCACAGCTAGCACGATAAAGATCAATTCAAATACATAGCCCCAAGGTAAACAACAACCATATTACAGAAAAGCTTAGCAAAGTGCGTCTGGATGAAGATCAGCCACTTCTCCTTTCAGGAATTGAACCTCTTCATGTAACCCTGCAAAACTGTCACGAATGTCCTTAATGTCAACTTTAATACTGTCCACTTTGCAGTTAAATCCTGCTGCATAGACACGACATCCATGAGGGTGGGTAACTCAGTAGGCTTTGAAGTGGTTGACTTGCTGGCCAAGGAATTTGCTGCTTTCTCAGTACTGGCTGTCCTACTGTCAGAGTTCAAGCAGGTCTGGCGGTAGCTGTCCTTACGTGACCTAGGATTTTGTTCCACGTCGCCACACTGGAGTAATAAACTACCTCAGAATAAAAGCGTGAGAAGGCAGCCTCCCGTTACACAATCTACCGCCGTTTTCAATGTCAATGTCTTCAGGCGCATGGTGACGCTATTCTCCACTCTTCGCCATATATGAAAGAAAAACTAACAGAAAGCACCCACATCTTGCCCGAAACTTAAGCTGCGATGAAGGCATGATGCTTCATGAAGGTACTTGCCACACACACAGTCGAAACACTCGCTAGATCTGACGCAATTAACAAACACAGAGCTGATAAACATACGTGTCGCACTCCTGAATGCTGCTCACACACCCCGAGAGAGAGAGAGAGAGGAGAGAGAGAGAGAGAGAGAGAGACTGTGCGGTGTGTGTGTGTGTGTGTGTGTGTGTGTGTGTGTGTGTGTGTGTGTGTGTGTGTGTTGAGCACCTAAGTGATGCGCCAGTAAAGTAGATAAGTAATGTCTGTGTGCACGGACATGTGCATGCTGAGTTCTGTGGATGAGAGCCAGTTGAGTGCTTGTGTCACTGATTTTACCTCCATTGTTAGACTTGAAGGAAATTGTTTAACTGTGTGCATCTCTGTCTTCCTGAATACCTTGACCATTTTGCTTCAATGCGTATCCCATGCTGACTTACCTTTGATGTCAGAACCATCAACGTATGCAACAACATCTTCTTTTGTGCCGAGGTTTTCCACCTTCATCTGATTTTCTGCGTTGGTTTTGCCTTCTGGCCATTCTCGACAGTGTGTACCCAGCTCTGGAGCGTTGGAAGATTGGTTGAGATGTTTGAAGAGCTCTTGATACTTTTCCTATTTCTGTGTTTCTTTCGAGGTCTGATAACTGGCACCAAGCTGTATATTGTCTTCTGCCAGACTATCCTTAAATTCCCACGTGCCTTTCCCCCTTGACTACTGCGTGTACTGAGTTTTGGGGAACCTTCAAATAAAACAACCCAGTCTAGAACATGTCATATAAGCAACGTCATGCCAAATGAACTCAATGAATATTTCACAAGTTTGGCAAAACGTGCCATCAAACAAAATCATAGTAAACTAAGTAATCTAGAGCATAAACAATGTTCTGCAATTCAAGGAATATTCACTTCCAACTGTCGGTATGCTTTATGTTTGTAAGTGGTGTTTACTAACTCTTATGTCATTTGGAGGAGGCAGGAAGTCGTGGATTTGATGGAACTGTTAGTAAATGGTTTTAGATTTTAGCTCTAGTCATGTCTGAAACACTTATATACATCTACAACTTGTGCTTTGAAAACAAAACCCTTTTCCAACACAGTTGAAAGTCGGGAAAGTCATTTCCATCTACACATTTGGCGACAATTCCGAACCAAGCAAATACAGATGTTACGTGTGAAAGCAAAGATTTGTATGTAAATGATGTATTATTATAGATGATTAAGGAGAAAAAAGAAAAATCCCAGTTTTGTATTAAAACTTGTAAATGTCACAAACTTAAATTTAGTTAACCTTCCTGGTAGGCTGAACAACTCTTAACGGTTAAATAACTTGAACAAGCTGAAGAGTTTGAAGTTGATTTTGTTAGAAAGATGACAGTCATAGAATGTACGTGTTCATATAAGTGTGTGGGTGATTATGAGCTCGTTCTGTAGTTAGACAGACGCTGATTTCTGACAGTATGCGTGAAGCTGCCCAAAGGTGCAGTCGTTGAATGCTGATGACGATTACAGCTACAGGTAGTGTTTGCTTTGCTGTATCCGCATCATTTAGTTTTGTATTCAGCAAACCTACTGGGCCTCATGTGGCTCATTATCTGACTTTCATTCTTTTCCATATATTTGTTTGAGGTGACACAAGACAGTGGTGACCCCCAGTTTTTATGTATGACAGTCGGTCAGAACACGCCCCCATTTCCTTACTCGAAAATAAGTTAAATACAGTTAACACACTCCATGACAACAGACCAATATCTATATTGCTAGTATTGTCTAAACCGTTAGAAAGGCACATAAAGACATTTACAAACATCTTGAGTTATATAATCTACTACGTGACAGTCAGGGTGGCTTTAGGAAGAGTTACTCATGTGAAACTGCTCCATGAAAGTTAATAGATCACTGGCATATGAATATTAATGAGGATAAATGCTATGGAGCCTGTCTGTTGATTTTGGGAAGGCCTCTGATGCCATAGACCACAAGGTATTGTACACAAATTATTATTGTATGGTGTAACAGAAAATGCACACCAACTGATTTCATCACTCGTAGACAGTAGACAATAATTTGTCTGTCTTAATTCTTTATTATCAAATCGTTCACCTATCAGAAATGGAGTTCTTCAGGGTTCAGTTTTAAATCCTTTCCTATTTTCCATCTATGTAAACGATCTCCTACTTCATATTGAAGAATTTTGTGAACTTTTGTGATGATGATAGTATCAACTATCTCTGTGCATCATAACAAAAGTCTGCTTGGATCTTATGTGAATGGTACAGTGTGAAGCATATGTCACTGAACTCGAGTAAGACTAAAATCATGTTCAAAGTGACCCGAACATAAGATAGTTCCCTTCCATTTTTGTCAACAATATAAGAACTGAAGAAGGAGACAATTACCGTGTTCTAGGCACCGTGTTCTAGACCACAATTTTTCAAGGACTACTAACATAAGAAATAATGCAAAATAGTATCCAGATAAATGTATCAGTTATACAGGACTAATAACTTTTCGAACTTTCGTGCCAGAATATTGTTCTTCTAAATGCATACATAGTCTCTTCAATTAATTATCGTTCGACCCTATTTGACACAGCCAGTGCAAATTCAATAAAAACGTGCCCTTAAAGCAGTTCTCCTGAAATCCTCGATCCTTACAGAATCAGATTATTCTCAAGTTGGAGCTCTGCCATTGAAATATATGTTTACTGTCTATTAAGGGATGTTCATGTAAAAATGTCTTCTTTTTTATTTTATTTTTTAAGGCACACATAAAGAAAGTATTTCACTGGACAACAGCGACATTATTTACAATCATCAAACAAAGTCATGTAATATGTCACATAGTGTCCTCATAGATACATCATGACATTTAGAGAAAATACATTAAATAATCATATTTCAGTCATATTGTTCCATTTGATTCCCAAGGTCACGGACAACATGCAAAACTAAGGGAATTGTATTCTATGCATTATTAACATTATTCTTGTATTAGTGTTATGTATGGAAACCATTTTGTCCCGTATTCTGCATAATTCATCTCCATCGAGTACATATGTTTCTCAATTTTATGTCTATAGCATAGTTCCTTTAGAAACATTATTAGGTTAGGTTTCATCTTATTAGTTCTACATTTGTATATGAAATATTTTCCCATTAAAATGTCTAGCATATCATCTGTTTTTGTTTTCTCATCAGTGCCAAACAATATAAGCTCTACATTAAATGACAATCTTTCACAGTGTGAACACTTACTTTTTTAGAATATTTTCAAGTTCTTTCCAGAAAGTATGTGCAATTTCACATCCCCACAAGTAGTGACTAATTGAATCTTTCTCTGTATTACAGAAATTACACATGTCACTATCCACAACCTGCATTCTTTTCAAAATACTGTTAGTTACCAAAATTCTGTGACATATTTTAAGCTGGAACCATTTCAGTTTTATTTCTTTTATTTTCTTAATTCTTTTTAGTACGTCTGTCCAATTAATAGGTATATTAAGGCGCTGTTCCCATTTCATAAAAGAGCTGATGTTTAAAACTTCAATGTCTTCTATCATAATATCATAGTGAATGCGTGCCCCTTTAGTGGCGCTACCATTTTTTTGTAACGCTAATGTTCTGTCATTACTGGTATTACTGTCGAGTTTTATTGACGTTTTCTTCGCATAGTCTTTTATTGATTGTACGCAACCTATATAATTTAGAAAACTGACCTCAGATCCCAGCTTCTCTGACAGTGTGTGACGGCTTATAAAGTTACCATTGTCATCAAGTAAATGTTTGACCAAAAATATATTGTTCTGCATCCATTTCTTGTAAAAGAACGGTTTATTTCCCACTTTGAACTTTTCGTTACAAAAAAATAAGTTCAGTAGCTAGATCTTTGTTATTTTTTAATTCTGAACAGTTGCAAAAAAATTTATATGCCTAAAAAACATCTCTCCAAAATTTATTTATTTTGCTTTGTACAAATCTATCTGGTCCATATGAATCAAGGGCATCGATTTCAGCACATAATGAATGTAGTACGTAGCACGTATACTTTCCTAATCCAGGCGATTTTTAAGGATTGGATATATATCTTAAGACTGGGTATACCTAGTCCTCCTTTCCAAATATTTTGCACAGAATATTTTCTTTTAATTTTATCATTTTTGTTGTTCCAAACAAACTTGAAACGCATATTTTGCAACATATCTATCTGAGAGTCTGGAGGGTTGGGCAGGAGGATCCACAAATATACAAGTTTTGATAGCACTAATGATTTTAGCACTGCTATTGTACCTAGTGGTGTAATTACTCTTTTTGACCATATTTTAGATAGATTCTTAACTTCTAAAAATTTATCTGTCACATTGATTTGAGTCATATCTGTCAGATTATTCGTAAACCACACCCCTAGGATTTAAATTTTACAGGGTTCCATTTCATTTTATAAAAGGGTAAGTACGTGTTCGACGGATTCTTTTTTATCCCTAACCAAACATCAAACGTTTTTTCATAGCTTAATTTAAGTCCGGATATTTGCTCAAATTCATAGAGATCTGTGAACAACTTTTCATATGATTTCTTATCTCCTTCCAATGTGAAGGAGGTGTCATCTGCAAACTGATTTGTCTTCAATTCTGTATTTTTTTATTTTTATGCCTTTAACATCTTGATCTTGCCTTATTTTGTTTGTTAGTAAATCGGCACATAAAACGAACAAATAGGGAGATATAGGATCCCCTTGTCGGCATCCTCTTCCAATAGAAAATCCTGAAGAAACCTTCCCGTTCACTATAACATAAGACCTTATCTTTTCATAACAAGACGATATCCATTGCTGTATTCCTTTTCCAAAACCGAAAGCATGTAGAACCCTACTCATGTATGACCAGTCAACAGAGTCAAATACTTTTTCGAAATCGACAGACACCAATAACCCAGGCAAGCAGTTCACCTCTAAATAGTAAATTACATCATATATGGTTCTTAAACTGTCTCCTATGTATCTACCGAGCGGGAATGAAACCTGACTGGTCCTCATTTATAATTTTGGGTAAAACAGATTTTATTCTACCTGCAATGCAGGCAGAAGCAATTTTATAAATAACATTTAGAAGTGAAATTGGTCTCCAGTTCTTTATGTGTTCTCGTGGCTTCTCTCCTTTTGGTAAACAAATTATTATACCTTCTTTTTATGTTATAGACATTTCGCCTTTATTGTATCCCTCGTTTAATGAACGGACAACAAAATCCCCCAATTGTCTCCAAAAGAATTAAAAAAATTTACCGTCATACCATCTGTCCCAGGACTTTTATCATTCTCCATATTTTTTAAGACTTTAGTAGCTTCTTCTAAGGTAATTGGTCCCTCCAACTCCTCGGATTCTGCTTGAGTTAGTTTGGGTAGATTATTGGCATATTTCTCAATTTCAATATCTTTTACTTTCTTTTCTGCATGTAAGTTTTAAAAATAATTCTTTGTTTCTTCTAACATAACGTCCGTTTCTGTTAGAGTAGTTCCTTTGTTCGTGACTAGTTTTAGCATTCTTTTGCTTACAAAGTTTCTTTTTTCCAGTGAGCAGAAGTATTTGTTTACTTTTTCCCCTTGTGACGCCCATCTTGCCCTGGACCTTACTATTATTCCTTCCATCTTTGTTTTCCTAATCTCATTCAGTTCATCTTTTTTTTCTTTTTCAGGGTCGCAAAGTCCGCTTCCAATAAAGGAGTTTTGCTTTCCAAAGCTTGAATTTCTTTTTCAATGTGTTTTTCTTTCTCATTTATGTTTTTATTTTTATGAATGCTAAATGTTATTGTTTCTGCTTTATTTCCATAATCAGAGTATCTAAGAATAACTGGCCCGAAACTGAGAACTTAATTTGATTGTTTGGGATTTTATCAAGAGAATTTCTACTGTATGGTAGTAGCGCATATTGTTCCTTAATTTCTTCAGTCTTTTCATTAATAAGGTCTACATATATCTTATCTCTCAAAAGTGAAGAGTTAAATTTCCAAAAACCTGTTTGTCTGTCTTCTTTTTTAAAAGCAATATTTATGTATACCAAAGAGTGATCTGTTTTGTATCTAAACAAAATATCAGCATCTTCAATATCAGTGATTAACGTATCGGACACTAAAACGAAATCTAGCCTGCTTTGTTGGAAGGGTTTTAGTCTTCTCCATGTATACCGTCTCGTGTCTGCATTCAACTCTCTCCATATATCAGCTAGCTCTAGTTTTGTCATCATTTCAGTAACTACTTCCTGCGCATGTCTGTTATTGATATGTTTATAATTTTGATAGTCAATACTAGGGTTAAGAACCAAATTCCAGTCTCCGGCTATTATTATGTCGGCTATGTTTAATTCTTCTACTTTCAAATGTATGTTTTCAAAGAAGGAAGGATCATCTTTGTTTGGTCCATAGATATTCACCAAAATTAAATCTTTTCCCATTGTGTTAATAACCAGTATTATGTAATTACCCTGAACATCTTTAATTAATTTCTTTATTTTGAATTCAAAGTTATTATTGAAGAGTATTGCCACGCCTCTAGCTCTTGATCTAGAATTGTTAGAAGCAAAAACACACTCGTATCCCCATTCACTTCTTATTTGGCGTTCTAATTTCTGTGTGAAATGTGTGTCTTGTAGAAAATAAATAGAGTACTGTTTTTGTCTTAAAAACTGAAAACACATCCTTTCTTTTTTGATACCCCCGAGACCTTGGCAGTTCAAAGATGACATTGCAAAAGAATCCATACCTGTTTAATTATAATTACTTTTTTGTATGACTTCTCATTCTCTAATGTCTGCCATTGGTTTTCTGTTATGCTGAACACAACTGACAAATGAACAACTAAGATCAAAAACATGACCAACCATACTAACGTATGAAATCTCATACTAACTAAACACACAGGGTATATCCAACAATAAGTCACAAATTGCTTGACCAACGCTAGGAAGTGGAAGGCGCAAGAATACAACAAAATAAAGTAATAATAATAATAATAATACAAATTGAACGAAGAAAAACATATAGCCGTCTACTTCAGTGACATCAGTTCACAACATTGACATCATGCGCAACTGTCCCATGTTTGAAAAATACACTTTCACATGTTGATGTATTTGTGCATAGAGAAAAAGCACATGCAGAAAAGCGAAAATGGAACCTGAAAAAAAGGATTACCTTCAGTCCAGCTATATGAAAACGGGAAGAAAACACATCTACAGGTTTCAGCGATGTAAAGAACAAGCTGATAAACCTCTAACAGGATAAAACAAAGAAGAAAAGAGCAGCGCGATCCTCTGTCAAGTTACTTTTTTTTGCTGTTGCCAAGCGGCCGTGTCGGGCGGTCGTCGCTCGCGCAGCGCTGAGTCAGTGTCGGCTACATCTACACTCAAATCACCCGTCGAGGTGACAGATCTACATCTGGCGACGCAGACTGACTTTCCTCCGTTAGGGTCAGCTAATCTGGCTGGATGACTGCTCCTGGAGGGACGAGGGGGGAGGGGGGGGCAGAAGGCGACTATCTATCTGTCTATCTATCTATCTATCTGTCTACAGGCCTATCTATCTATCTATCTATCTATCTATCTATCTATCTATCTATCTAATCTGTTTGTCTATTTATCTATCTGTCTGTAAGTCTTTCTATCTATCTGTCTGTCGTCTATCTATCTATCTATCTATCTATCTATCTATCTATCTATCTATCTATCTATCTATCTATCTATCAGTCTGTCTGTCTATCTATCTATCTATCTATCTATCTATCTATCTATCTATCTATCTATCTATCTATCTCATCCGTCCACCATTGTCGTGCCAAGGCGGCTGTATAGACAGGCCGACTCCCCGCCATCCAGGATCCATCATGTCAGGGTAGTGGCTTGGTGCCCTGACTGGAAGCAACCAGAAAAGTTACTGCATCCTACTTAGGTAGTCTGCGTCGATGACGTCAGCTCCTGCGGTGCTATGGAGTGTGAAAGCAGGAGACTCCAGTTCCATGGTCCATCCCATATATCTTGTTTTAACCCCCTCCCCCTTTTTCGTAACAAAATTAACATTTCCGGGGATTAAAAAAAAAGAAGTCAATTTCGACTTTGAAACAACCTTGATATGGATCTCTGATTAATTTATTTGGTTGTTTCTGTCATTTTGTGTTCATTTATTGGTGTTTACCCTTTGTGGTTATTATTGTGTTTATATGTGCCCATGATTAGATTAAAAAAAAACCGCATACGGTGTTTATCAGGTGACTGATGTTATTATCTTAATGGTAGTAGTAATAATAATAGTAGTAGTAGTTGTGGTGGTAGTAGTAGTGCTAATAATGGTATTAGTAATCACAGTAGTAGCAGGTAATGATGGTGATGATGTTGATAATGTCGATGATGATGATGGATGATGATGATGATGATGATGATGATGATGATGATGAGGGGGAGGAGGATGAGTATGTTTTCTTGTTATCATTATTGTCTTACTACGATAAGCAAGCGTTTTGCGTTTTGTATTCCTTATTTGTAATAAAATATCACTCAAAAAACAACAACAACAACAAACAAACAAACAATCCCCCCCCCCCCCAACTTGCACTCGGTTGGGCTGGGCTGTGTACACACACACACACACGTGTGCACTCACCTCACACATCTACAATGACGATAATGGCACAGCCAATAATGATAAGTAGGTACCCGAAATCTGACCAGCGCGCTGGGTTAATGCATAGGTCAGACATCTGCTAAGTCGTAGCCACGAGACCCTCTTTCTAAATTCACTCCTCTTAGTCATTAATTCATTTATCCATTAGCTTTAAACGGTTCGCAGTGTGGTCTCGAAACTTACCGTATGTAATGAAGTGAATATGGACTAGTCCGCATGCAGTGACACCTCCCTGATGAAACTGAAACTGAAACTGTCCAGCTGTTAGTTTTCCTCCTATTCCAAGGCAGACTGCCTCTACCGGTAATACTGTCAAACGGTTCAGGTTGAAATACACACGCAGCAGTTCATACGAGGGTGAAAGCTACATGCGGACAAGCGGGCCGCCCTCGCTGTCAGCGGACAGCAACACGCTGGTGTGCGTGCTAACTTGACAGGCAGTCAGGCCAGTTGAACACTTCTCTCGTGGGATGACTGAGACTCTCGCAAGTGGTTAGTGACCTCTGAAGTGTGGCAAAAGGAGACAACATGCTTACCCCTGCCCCCCCCCCTCCCCTCCCCCTCTCCCCAACCACACTGCATCCTTGATGCAGAGGAGAGACTCCTGTCTGTTGCATACTGACAGACAACCTGATCTAAGTTATTTGTCTCATTTCGTTGTATGGCATGTGGAGAGACAGTGTAAAATACTGAGTACGCCAGTGTCCAGTTGCCACGTGAACACAGAAAAAAGAATTGTATCAGCGACATTCAAAGGCCCCTCCCCCTCTTCTTTGTATATAAAGCTTCCACATTCATTTTCAGGATAACAGAGTTGGTTATGTCTCGTCAAGGTCAGATGGAGATTCTTTTGGAACTTTTTAATGAACGAATCTGCCAGTCTTCCTCAAAATGCACTCTTGCAGATTCCAACCGGTACAGCTGATTTCTTTACGCTGGCACAATCGAAGAAAGTGGACATACTCTCTCCTCTCTCTCTCTCTCTCCTCTCTCTCTCTCTCTCTCTCTCTCTCTCTCTGTATGGCTGTCCCTGTCTCTCTCTCTCTCTCTCTCTCTCTCTTTCTCTCTCTTTCTTTCTCTTTCTCTATCTATCTGTGTACCTCTGTCTGTCTGTCTGTCTGTCTGTCTGTCTCTGTCTCTCCTGTCTCTCTTTGTCTGTCTGTCCCTCTGTCTTTCTGTCTGTCTGTCTGTCTGTCTGTCTGTCTGTCTGTCTTCTCTCTCTCTCTCTCTCTCTCTCTCTCTCTCTCTCTCTCTCTCTCCAGATGCTCAGAGAATGTAAACATAAAAAACACAGCACTTAGTAGGTCATGGCTCGCACCTAGACGGCAGGTGTGCATCTGTCCAAATCTGTAGCGAGCTCCTGAACTACGCTTGCAACACGTCATCACGTGAAAGAAGAAAGATCAATGCTACAGGAGTCATCCAAATGGCGACAAGTTCCTCCTACTGACTAAAAAACCCAGAGGAAGGCTTGGAAAATGAGGACAACCATTATTGAGAATACAATGATGATACCGAAGATATTTCTCAGGTCAGTCAACTACAGAGTGCTCCTGCTGACAACGTTTTACTTGCGATATACTGGCCTATCTGCAGGAAATGACCAGAAATATGGACAGCTTTCAATAGACTACCAGAGAAGACGTACAAATCGCTTCCAGCAACGCTGGAGCTGTCAACAACGGAAATCTTGATGAATGGATAGATGTGTTGATATTTTGACAGTCACGTTCGCATTCATACCGGTGTACGGTGGCAGTTTTTAATATGTTCCGTGATCTGGTCTTCACATCAAGATGGTGTATTCTGACATGTGTTATCTGTGTTTGTTCTTTCACAGTTTTATTATGAGCCCTCCCACCCCCACCCCCGCCCACACACCTCACACCGAGTCCTTCCCTTGAGAATGGGTTTTGTAAACCTTCCTCAATAAATCATTCATTCATTCAAAACAAAAGTCATACATATTGGCTTTGACATTACCAGCAATAAAAACAAGACAGGCTTTAAACAGATGAAGTCACCTCATACATCCGGTTTTGTCGCCAAAGGATTTTACTATGTACGGAACGGATTTGAAGCTGGGGTCATCTTCCTTGACTGTTAGTTTGCATCTTTGCTTCCTAACAGCATGTACATGGTTAGACTGGTAACTGAATATATGCCATTAATAAATAAATAACAAAGATGATCTGAGCAGTTCGAACTTTTGCTCTGGAAACTGTTGACCTTGCCGATATTTCTGCCCAAGTTGTGTTATTCTGGATCGAGTATATTCGAAGAGATTTGCTCTGGTTGTGTTATTCAGGAGTATATTCAAAGAGAGTGGACATTAGCGTTCTCTCTCTCTCCTCTCTCTCTCTCTCTCTCTCTCTCTCTCTCTCTCTCTCTCTCTCTCTCATTTACTTTAATATCATTTGTTGTCACACCCTCCACACAGGTCACAAGACCTTTTGTCCATGACAATACAGTTTCAAAGTATCTAGGTCTCTCTCTCTCTCTCTCTCTCTCTCTCTCTCTCTCTCTCTCTCTGTGTGTGTGTGTGTGTGTGTGTGTGTGTGTGTGTGTGGTGTGTGTGTGTGTGTGTGTGTGTGTGTGTGAAACCAAAAAGATCTGCATGCTGTACTGTCATTTGGCAGATCACAGTTAGCCAACAGATAGCAGCTATGCAGCCATCCCATCTGTTGCCAGCTTGTGCATTGCCTTCTCACCTACTGTTGTCTGCAGTAAGAGGTAATATTACCCAGTGGCATGGCCTTCTCACTACTGTTGTCTGCAGTAAGAAGTATTATTACCCAGTGGCATCGTCTTCTCACCTACTGTTGTCTGCAGTAAGAGGTAACATTACCCATCTGTTGCAAGCTTGAGCATTGCCTTCTCACTACTGTTGTCTGCAGTAAGAGGTAATATTACCCAGTGGCATTGCTTCTCACATATGTTGTCTACGTAAGAGGTAATATACCATGGCATTGCCTTCTCACCTACTGTTGTCTGCAGTAAGAGGTAATATTACCCAGTGGCATTGCCTTCTCACCTACAGTTGTCTGCAGTAAGAGGTAATATTACCCAGTGGCATTGCCTTCTCACCTACTGTTGTCTGCAGTAAGAGGTAATATTACCCATCTGTTGCAAGCTTGAGCATTGCCTTCTCACATACTGTTGTCTACAGTAAGAGATGCAGCCATCCCATCTGTTGCAAGCTTGTGCATTGCCTTCTCACATACTGTTGTCTACAGTAAGTGGTAATATTACCCAGTGGCATTGCCTTCTCACCTACTGTCGTCTACAGTCAGAGGTAATATTACCCACTGGCGCTGAACGAAGCCGAGAGACATTCATCTGACACTAGCAGTGGGACATCTCGATAGACTTTTTTTGTGGAATATCTTATTGGAAGGAAAATCGAATACAGAACATCCGCACCAACAATGCAATCAAGTCTTCTTGTGTTAAAAAGATATCCTTACTGATATTCAGGAAGTGTCAGCAATTGCGCCCAAGTTCCTGGCGGTTTCGTATGTATATTTGATGAGGGAGAGTGTCGACGGAACAGTGAGTGAATGAGTGAGGTGTGTGTGTGTGTGTGTGTGTGTGTGTGTGTGTGTGTGTGTGTGTGTGTGTGTGTGTGTGTGTGTGTGTGTGTGTGTGTTGGGGTGCGTGCATGCAATGGTGCTCGTGCATGCAGGCATGTGTACATATGTGTGCGAGTGTGAGTGTGTGTGTGTGTGTGTGTGTGTGTGTGTGTGTGTGTGTGTGTGTGTGTGTGTGTGTGTGTGGTGTGTGTGTGGTATCTTTGCATGCCCGTTTTTACGTGTGTACGCGTACATGCATACACATATATGTATGCTTTCGCTACCTGTTTACTCGTACCTATATGCAAGCTGCTTTTATGCGTGCACCCAAACACCTCTCATATACCCGTGCACCGAAACACCTACGCACATAAAACGTGAGGGTGGGGGTGGGGGTGGGGGGAAGGGGGTGGGTGGGTGGGGGTGGGGGTGTATGTCTGAACTTTAGTGTGGTGTGACAATCAAGAGAATAGAAATTTATTTTGTGAGGAAAGTATATAAATATCTGGACATTCGTTTGGAATGACAATTAAGAGAATAGAAGTGCTCTTTTAAACTGATTTTTAAGGAAATTAGAAAAAAAAATCTCTAGATAAATAGTTATATTAGAAGCCAGCTCTTAAATGTAACACACACACACAACACACACACCCACACACACACACCAACACAACAACACACACACACACCACACACACACACACACACACACACACACACACACACACACACACCACACACACACACACATTCTCACAGCTGGACAAAATCCCCCTTTGCACTGACCCAGACTGTCCATACAGTCAATCGCTGTTAGAACTATTGTCAAAATGCGCTCAGTTTCACTGCTAGCGCAGATAGCAAGATTGACCATATCAACATTAAACTGTACATTTTTGCAGCGTTTGGTTTCCCTTCCAAGTACGTTTCTTTGTTCAATAGGGAAGGAACCCTATCGGTCCTCTGTAGTTGAAGGCATAGATTGTTCTGATGATGTTACCTTCTTCATGTGGCTGGACAGAAGTTTACTTCTGCAAATGTTTAATATTCATGCTCTTGAAGAGCATGTTTCGTTTTATTGCTGTTAGGTTTATTCTTTTTGTGTGTAGTTGAGCTGATAAGGGTAGTGTAAGTGCATAGGGATTTCAGTGAATTCTGAACTTTTGTAGTAGAGCTGATAAGGGTAGTGCAAGTGCATAGGGATTTCAGTCAATTTCTGAACTTTTGTCGAAAGAGTGATCCTCCTTGGTGCCAAATTAGCCTGGTTCCAGAATGATCTTTAGGAATGCCAGTGGACGAGTAGGAATACGATAGTTGGTTTGTGAACATAATCAGTCTACTTGGCATAATCTCTGGCTAGGAATGTGCACAAACTACCAGACATTTATGGATATCTATTCATGGGAATGACAAAGTATTAATTAATACCGTTATCTACTGAAGCTCAGGGCCTATATTCTGCTGCGTAATAGCTGTTGGTGTAAACAGGAGGCAATAATACCAGCCTCCCGCCAAAATGCCATCTCTTCCCCACTGCTTGTCACAGCTAGCTGAGCTCTTGCCAATTCACATGAAAAAGGAAAACTTGTTTCATGCTGGTTAGCCACAGAACCAAGGCAAAGATGATTATCTTTTGAGGTATGTCAAAATAAGTTTACTGTTGCAGATTCATTGGGAATCTGGTTGTTATAGATAAATATTTTTGTTGTTGTTGACTTGTCTAAGTGTTTTAAAGAAAATGTTAAGAGCCACTTAATGGAGATGTTTACAAGAGTAAGAGTTTTCACTTAGGAGGAGAACCGGTTGTATTTTTCTTTCAAGAGATCTTGGACAGCTCTTCTCTCTCTCTCTCTCTCTCTCTCTCCTCTCTCTTCTCTCTCTCTCTCTCTCTCTCTCTCTCTTTGTGCATGTTATTTTTTCCATGGAATCAGTACCTGATGTGATGGAAGCTGGAATGAATTATTCAGTTTATTCTCATTCCTTGTAGTTACACTGATAAGGGGCGTTGTTTGGAGTCGGCCATAATTCATGCATTATGGCTCCATCTTTTGGAATCTTTTGTTTCTTTTTTTTTTTTTTTGGTTCTTTTTGTCATGGGCATGTGAATATATTCAGCCAGGTGGACATTTTTTTTTTGTTGGGAAAGGTTTTTTTTTTGTTGTTGGGTTGTTTGATAATGCTTTCAACTTGGCTGAAGGCAGTGCATTTGCGTGTATTGATGCAGATGTTTGTTGAACACTCAATTTTGTTTTTGAAGGTTTTGTGAAGAAATGTTGGTAGCATCTGTGTATTCAATGTGGGCATTTAATAGGGTGTAAAGCACTACCTTTTAAAAGAGAAGTTGTCTTGCATCCCTGTATGTAAGAATGAAGATTGACAGTTGAGTTCAAGATAGTACAGGCAATAAATGGCCATACTTCCCCTGAATGCTTTATTGGGAAAGATGCATTTTCAAGATTTACTTTGAAAAGGAAGATCTGAAAAATGGCAGACTTGAGGGCTACAAGCGAAACGTGGACTCTTGTTGGGAAAAGGTGGAATCGATGTCCTACTGAATGTGATGCTCAGTTTAGGAGGTGACAGAAAAGCGTGAGATTGGCACTTTTAAGTCCCAGGGAGGTGTTTTGGTGTTGTAAGCCCAGGCCTGATCGGTTTTGTAAACTGCTGTCCCTCTGTTCTCTTGGTCTGTATGACTGCGATTTGTTTTTTGTTGTTGTACTATATTGATCTTTTGATGAACCATTTGACATGTTTGATTTTGTTATGTGTGCTGATACTGTTTTTTTCTGTTTTGAATTCTAACAGAATCTACCTTGTCGGTTTAACTGCTGTCACACCTTTGGTTGTAATTTTTGCTTGACAATTTACCTGTTGAAGGTTATATTGTCGCCAAGGATTTTTGTGTATTTTTGTGTGCAAACGGCATGCTATACTATATTAGGCAAAGTTATGGAGACCATAACTGTCAGCAGGGGAAATTTGTGGCTGGACAGAATTTTACTTCCGCAAATGTTTAATATTCATGCTCTTGAAGAGCATGTTTCGTTTTATTGCTGCTATTTTTATTCTTTTGTATGTAGTTGAGCTGATAAGGGTAGTGCAAGTGCATAGGGATTTCAGTGAATTCTGAACTTTTGTAGCAGAGCTGATAAGGGTAGTGCAAGTGCATAGGGATTTCAGTCAATTCTGAACTTTTGTCGAAAGAGTTATCCTCCTTGGTGCCAAATTAGCTTGGTTCCAGAATGATATTTAGGAATGCCAGTGGACGAGTAGGAATACGATAGTTAGTTTGTGAACATAATCAGTCTACTTGGCATAATCTCTGGCTAGGAATGTGCACAAACTACCAGACATTTATGGATATCTATTCATGGGAATGACAAAGTATTAATTAATACCGTTATCTACTGAAGCTCAGGGTCTATATTCTGCTGCATAATAGCTGTTGGTGTAAACAGGAGGCAATAATACCAGCCTCCCGCCAAAATGCCATCTCTTCCCACTGTTTGTCACAGCTAGCTGAGCTCTTGCCAGTTCACATGAAAAAGGAAAACTTGTTTCATGCTGGTTAGCCACAGAACCAAGGCAAAGATG
Organism: Conus canariensis; assembly: GCA_033310375.1. Taxonomy (NCBI): domain Eukaryota; kingdom Metazoa; phylum Mollusca; class Gastropoda; order Neogastropoda; family Conidae; genus Conus; species Conus canariensis. The sequence goes on from CM065739.1 coordinate 19,863,200, forward strand.
ATTATCTTTTGAGGTATGTCAAAATAAGTTTACTGTTGCAGATTCACTGGGAATCTGGTTGTTATAGATAAATATTTTTGTTGTTGTTGACTTGTTTAAGTGTTTTAAAGAAAATGTTAAGAGCCACTTAATGGAGATGTTTACAAGAGTAAGAGTTTTCACTGAGGAGGAGAACTGGTTGTATTTTTCTTTCAAGAGATCTTGGACAGCTCTCTCTCTCTCTCTCTCTCTCTCTCTCTCTCTCTCTCTCTTTGTGCATGTATTTTTTTCCATGGAATCACCTGATGTGATGGAAGCTGGAATGAATTATTCAATTTATTCTCATTCCTTGTAGTTACACTGCTGTTAAAAGCAATTCCTGAAAATCTATGCTGATCTTTTTAATTTCCATTTAAATGTGTCAGAAACTTCGTTTTTGAATTGTGTTCCGTTTCTTGGCTATACTAGGGCCTAGAATTACGAAGAAGGGTGAGTAAAGGTAAGTAATCCCTTTTTGAAGAGTAAACCATCGAAATGTATGAGTTGCTTCCCTTTGCTGTATTCTTGCTCGCTATGTTGATGCCAGGCATTTATTATCTTTTTTTTTTTTGAAGATCATGTGAGTCTTGGTGCTATGATTTAGGGACACACATGTTCCCCTTTTCAGAGGACGCCTGTTCCACACCAGAGAGGTGGCCGGGACAGATGAATGGGTGTGTGTCTCAACACCCTGTCCTGAGGTAGACAATGCTTTTCCCATGTTGATATTCTGTTGTAAATTTTTTGTTTTGTGTTGACATTTTTCAACACGCCTCTGTGCAATTCATTGTACCTTTGGTACCACGGATTTTTTTTGTAAAGCTGGTGGTCACAACGATTATTGTTACCACAAGCCAATGTGCATGCAATCAATGGTATTGAATGAAGATGATATGTTTTTGTTTTGTCAGAGCCATTGATTGAATGATGTGTATGTATTATTATGAATAAATGAAATTTTTTTTTGATATTATGAGAGACTAACTGAATCTGCTGAGTAATAATCTAGTCCACGTCTTGTTGATATAATTGCTGTTTTCCTGCTCTGTTGACTTGATAGACACAAGGATCAGTGCTGCTAGCATGCAGTACAACCTTTATTGTAACAGAACAGATACCAGTATGTTCACAGTATTTTAATGTTGTTATTTTATTTTGCTTTTCTTCCATTGTTAGGCTGAGTAATAATCTAGTCCATGTCCTGTTGATGTAATTGCTGTTTTCCTGTTCTGTTGTCTTTAAATACACTGTGCCTGGCCTCTTTTCAAGGGTCAGTGCTGCTAGCATGCAGTAAACCTTTACTGTAACAGAACAGATGCCGGTGTGTTAACAGTATTTTAATGTTATTTCATTTTGCTTTTCTTCGATTGTTATGCTGAGTTGATTTTTCTTTTTGCAGATTCACCCATGGTTGTGTGCTCTAATGATTTTTTATGTCAATTTCTTTTCATCAGACTACCAATATAGTCTTGTGGATGTTTGCAGCATAACATGGCCTGAGACTTTTAGAGTGGTCTGTGTCACAATTTTCTTCTTGATGTGCTTATTTGCAGAGGAATTTCTGTGTATTGAACATAAATAAATCCATTACTTCTTTTTAGGTGCTGTACTGTTATTATGCAAATTGTGTACTCATAGTTACAAATGTATATTTCCTTTCATTCATGTTTTTGGAAATTTCTCATTTTGTTGCCAGTTTTCTAAATATGATTTTCCTGGTAATTTTCCAGGTTGGTTTGGTTTTGATTGACTGAGGAAGTGAAATAAACAAAAAGTCAAACATCAACACGGTCTTGGGTGATGGATGGATGGCTCTCCCCCCTCTGCCTTTGACTGCTTACATTCAGTATATGTAAGATGGAATATACTTGAGAAAAAAGCAAGGAAAGATAAGACCTGCTTTTTCCCATATGTAGTATTGCTATTTTTTTCTCAGTGTAAGGGACAAGCAAACAGAACCAGAGAATCCAATACTTGATTTGAAGCACACGCCAGGAAAACGATCAGGATATCGGTTGTCTTCATGACAGGCGCACCGTTTCCCACCCATATTAACGGCGAAGTCACTCTCGCTGAACGCAAGCTCTAACACGTATTACTTCCCTTGCAGATTTCCGAACATCGTCTATCGCTCTCGCCTTTCTTCATGCTGCTTCATATTGTTATATTTTTTTACAATCCTTTTCTCTTTGGGCTCTGTTGTTTGTTGTTTTTGTGCAGTATTAGGTACCTTCCCTGAGATCCACTTGATTTGTTTTTACTCTTTCCATTCGTTTTGGAATCTCATAGATTCAGAATTGTTTTCAGTGACCGGGCTTTGTCTCTATTGTGGAACCAAATGATGTATAACAGACACACACACGCACACACACACACACACACACACACACACACACACACACACACGCACACGAACGCACGCAAGCACGCACGAACGCACGCACACACACACACACACACACACACACACACACACACACACACACACACACACACACACACACACACACAAGCGCGCGCGGCGTGAGATACCAGAGTATCACCACCATTTTCAGGAACCTCGTTTCAAAGCAATGGTATACAATGTTACATCCGTTACATTAACCATGTGGGGTATAAAAAGGGGAGCGGAGGGGGGAGGGGGGGGGGAGAAGGCAGGAATATAATTATAGCATTACAGATCACAGAATTCGTGGTTCCTTTTGCACGTTGTTCGTCTTACTGCAGAGACAACGAAGCATGTCCGGAACCAGGTCCGCCGACACACCTCCTTTGAGAGTTTACAGGAGAGTTTGCAGCGGATTATTCCCTTCATGAAAGCCACCAATGTCCCTGTCTGCCTCTTCTACGAAAGAGAGCGGTCCGTTCACCTCTGGCCCTTCCCTGAATCACAGCTCTCATCTTTAGCGTTGTGAGCATATCAGAGTGGCCACATCCTGAGAAACAACTTTGATACCCGGCTTAATCGGCTATGACTACCTGGTGACAATCAGCTTAGGGCAGGTGTCGTGTCTGGAACCCTCGATGAATTAAGCCGGCCTACACGGGCATACAAAGTCCGGAACTGATGGACTAGATAGAGAAGCCATTAACAACGTTTAACAAGCAGGAAGAGGATTTCTATCGTCAGGCTGTGGAGTGTATTATTATTATATCGGGTATTTATATAGCGCCTATCCTCGGTCACAGACCAAGCTCTAAGCGCTTTACAATAAACACACT
>CM065739.1:19871439-19891439 GCA_033310375.1 Conus canariensis
GTTCTGAATAAGAATCCACACTTTTCTGTCCACAATATACTGTTCATTTTAATCCTTGACTTTCAACAACAAACAGGATAGTTTGTTCAACACTTTTTCTTTTAAATTAATGCATCACAGATGTATCATTCACTCGTTGTGGAGACATCACCATGGGATATTCCCGATGATTTGAATCGTTCAACAAAAGAGAACGTCACATTTAAAGCTCCGAAATTGGCCGACATCTACAGAGAGGTCAGTGATGTGATGTGGATCGTAATACCTCCTCTACTTCTTGTCTTTGGGACTTTTGGCAATGTGATGACAGTGGTGGTGATGCGAGGGATGCGGGCTTTAGAGTCCACTGCCTGTCTGTCTCTGTACTTCATTGCTTTGGCTATTTCTGATCAGTGTCAGCTCACGTCATCCGTTTCGTTTTTGTGGATAAAAAGGGTATTTCAGTGGCCCCCATCATTTCATCGATTGGATCTTTTATGTAAAATTCCAAAGTTTGTTTGGAACACGGCCTCGTTTACGTCAGCGTGGTTTCTGGTCGCAATGACGTATCAGCGAGTGACGTCAGTGGTGGCACCGCATCGTGTTGGGGTTTTGTGTACTGTGAGGAGAGGGAAATTCATTGTTGCTGTCATGATGATTTTGGCATTTACCTTGCACGCACAATTTCTGTTTAACTGGGTCTACTGGCCAGAATACAACGATTGCCAATACCGAAAGGAGATTAACCAGTTTGTTATAGATGTATTTGAAATGTTAGATTTTTTCTTTTGGTCTGTAATACCATTTCTTTTGCTCGCTGCTGGAAACTCAGTTCTTGTTTGGCAAGTAGCTAGATCTACCACGCTTTCCCTTAAGATGAGAGGGATTGATAAGCAGCAGGCTAAATCAGGAACTGACCACGTGCATTCCATGACGATCACTCTACTTGTGACATCAACAGCATTCTTAGTACTGACTATACCAGCCTGCATTTATGACCTGGTGCAGTCAACAACCTTTCATGACCATTCAGATCCAATGGTGCAGGTGGCGAATTCTATTACTGCAATGTTGTGGATTAGCTCTTGCTCTTACAATTTTTATTTGTATCTACTCAGCGGTAGCAAATTCAGGCAGGAAACGAAACGATATCTATGCTGTCATGACACTGACCAAGTGAGACAGACAGTCCCTTAGAATTCAACTGTAGGTTGGTCAAAGAATTAAAGACGTAAATTCTTTTGGAGGCGTGTGTTCAGGGATTATGCAGCAACGCACGAATAATACAATTTGTATGTCCCTGTGTTTCTTCATGTAAACCAAAGAAGAAAAGAAACTGAAGTAATGGTTGTCACAGCAGTTCTGAGGCTTTCAAATCTGCATTATCAGTGAAAATGTGAGGGGGGGGGGGGGGGGGGAGGGAGAAATAAGCTGAAGAGCGGAAAACTGGGGGAATGATGAAATGAGATTAGCTGCTATTAAATGTAGGTGTGAAATAGAATTTCACTGTTAGTGTATTTCATTTGTTTGTTTGTCTGCTTGCCTGCTTGCTTATATGTCTGTTTTTGCAATGGAGTGACAACATTAGTAAAATTCAGAGGGTGACACTATTTCCACCTTGTCTGGCTAAACAGCTGATCCAAAGAGTTGGATTTCACTCATCGTTATCATTGGTTGATTTCGATCTATATGTCCCGGATCTTAATACGTACGTTATAAATTTTGTGTGCAATGTTCATTTAACAATCAACGCATGCACAAATTGCGTAATGATTCAGGAGGGCTCTTTAAAGTACCAACATAAGACAGAAAGTGAGGGCACCTTACAAAATTCTTTCCTGAATATTCCCAGCATTTTGATCGGTTATAATACGTAAGAATTTTTGTTTCTTCTGGAAAGTTCGATGTATTTCGATTGCTTTTGCTACGTCATTTTTTCCTCGACCATTCTAGAGTACTCTGTCAGCGTTAGTTAGCTACACTACACCATGTTTCCTGGACTTTCGATTTGATGGTCGATGATTGAGAGAATGGGGATGACGGAAATGTTAAGGAATCGAAATGTTTGAGGTGGCCATGTTTTGGTTTGGCACCGTCACGATGGTCATCGAGTATTAAGTTGTGAATCTTTTACAGTCATTAAAGACTTCGAACTTGTTACCAAAGTCGAACTTATCTAGCTCTGTCCAAATCGATTTAACAAGAGATCATAATCAACTGTCACCTGCAAATCGTTTCATTCAGCATTCACTTCGACTGAGGTATCTTGGGAGAAGAGTTTGAATCTTAATCGTAAATTGCTTGCGCTCACGGCATCAAGCTGCTTGAAAGTATATCTGAAACGTACTGGATATAATAGTACATCGCCATGACATTGAAATATGTTTAATCTTTTGTTGTTACTTTCTGCTGGAAAGCTTTGTCAGACATGGTTTCTTCCTATCCTGACCTTGACATTATTGTGTCATATGCTCACACTGAAGGCAAACATTTCTAATTCCGTCGCTTTGAGTATTTGTGACTTTGAGCACACAGAGCAATGAACGCAACGAATTGGAGACGGAAGCTGGAGCATGTGTTCCATTTGTTGTTCGACGTAATTTGAATCAAGGAATGTGGTACAAAAACCGACCGTTTACAAAGGAAGAAAATCTAAGCTGTCGTGAAAGTGAACTGTGTCCTTTGAGCTGGCTAACCATGCGCACAGAATATATCTGTTTAATGAGTCTCTGTGCTATATTGTCCGTTTTTAATTTTCATGTATACATGAAATATTTTTAGTGCCCTTTTTCACTTCGCAAGCCTGTGCCTTTACCAGAACATTCTTTTTGGTTTCCCTACCCTTTCAGCCTCCAGATTCGGAACGGACGGGAGCACAGCTACAGTGTCCTCTTCAGTGTACAGCGCTTACAGCACACCTGCTACATTTGGTACAGCCTTCTTTGCAGGGCGGCGAGGAGTGAGACAAATTCATCAGGTTGCTCTAGCTCTTTTGCCTGCATGTCAAGGCCTCAGTCTCCCCATATAGGTTTCCATGTTCATTCTGCAATGTTGTCAGTCTGTCGTGTTTCTGTCTTTCCCCCCGTTTCTCTTCCTTAGCAGCTCCCATCAGGACTGTTTGAGCAAAGCAGCTGGATTTTGTGATTTAGTCTTATCCACATAGTTTGTTTGTCAACTGGTGTCAGCAGTTTTCACATGGTCTAATGTGCGATGCTTGATGGTTTGACGCACTTGTTCAATGGTGGTTTTACTACATATCTAATTTTTAGTAGCTTGGGGTAACACCTCACCTCCATGGCCTGGATTCTTCTTTCCACATTGTTCATGAAGGATCACAGGTAGGTAAACGGGTGAGCAGTTCTAAGGTTTCATCCGTGGGCAGTTACATTTATAGTGATGGTGATGTTGTAGCTGGCCATCAACGTGGTCTTTCCGGCACTGACTTCCATGACATGTCTTGCTGATGTTTCATCCAGTCTTCTATATGTTCCAGATATCAACAAAGGTAAACAGTTAACGATGTCCTCAATCAACTTGAAGAGGAAATATTTCTTGAAGCAGCAGTTTACATTACACCTCCAGGAGATGGATAGTTATCTGACGAAGACAGTGGGGATGAAGATAAGGGAGGAGAGATTCATAACCTGAACCATCAACAGCTATTGGCTTCAGCCGAAGGTGTAATTTTTCGCATGGATGGACAAAGTGACAGAGCAGGTGGAGATGAAGATGAGGTGGACTTTCCTTATGTCCATCCCAGATCTCCCCAGCCTCAACCTGCCCCTGTACAACTACAACCACAACCTGCCTCTGTACAACCACAACCACAACCTGCCCCTGCTCAACCAAAACCACAACCTGCCCCTGCTCAACCACAACCACAATCTGCCCCTGCTCAACCACAGCCACAACCTGCCCCTGTTCAACCAAAACCACAACCTAACCCTGTTCAACCAAAACCACAACCTGCCCCTGTTCAACCACAACCACAACCTGCCCCTGTTCAACCAAAACCACAACCTGCCCCTGTTCAACCACAACCACGACTGCCTATGCTCAACCACGACCTGCCACTGCTCAGCCACGACCTGCCCCTGCTCAACCACGACCTGCCCCTGCTCAACCACAACCTGCCCCTCCCCAGCTGAGGCCTGACCACTGTCACCAGCCACAACAGTAGGCAGGTCCCTTGCTTCGTAATCAACGGCAACAAAACTTGCAGCAACCAGGCCTGCGTGTTTGGAGGCAAGAAGATTTGCCTGGTCGTTCAAACACTCAGCAACAATGGCCTGATCTTCCACAATCTGCATTCCTCCGTCTCCATTTAAATCCAAATGAGATTTTTAAAGTGTTTTTGATGATGAAATTGTGGATTATATGGTTGAGCAAAGAAATCTCTATGCAGCAAGGGACAAAGGAAACCATGCTTTCACAATTAACAGGGAAGATTTCCGTACAGTTTTGGCCATCCTTCTCTTTTCTGGATAAAACCAACCACCCCGGAGACACATGTACTGGGAAAGAAATGCTGACTGCCATATTGCTGCTGTAAGAAGTTCAATGAGCTGAAATTGCTTTGATGACCAAATGAGATATGTGCACCTTGCTGATAACAACGGACTGGAGCCACATGACAAATTCACCAAACTAAGAGTATTCTTCTCAATGATCAACGAAAGGTGTCTCCTCTACTTTCCAGTTCAGAGGGAGCTCTCTATTGACGAGAGTATGGTTCGTTATTTTGGGCACCATTCAGCAAAATAGTTCATCAGAAGGAAACCTGTCAGATTTGGTTTCAAGTTGTGAACTCTCGCTGATCCGACAGGATACATTGTTCAGTTTGAACCATGTGCTGGTGCTCGCATGAGACAAAATTATGGCTATTTGGGTCTTGGAGGGACAGTGGTGATGGATTTGATGTCTGAGCTGCCCAAGCATCCGTACCACTTGACATTTGACAATGTTTTTACATCACTGCCACTGCTGAATGAGTTAGCAGCCAATGGATTGGGGGCAACTGGAACCATCAGGTGAAACAGAGTGGGCAACTGTCCATTTAGAGATGCAGCTCAATTTGCAAAAGAACCCAGAGGAACTCTTCACTTCCAACATGACAGGCGCAGTTATGTGCTGGTGGTGCAACGGAATGACAACAACGTGGTGACCATCGCAACAAACAGTGATCTTGTTGTGCCACTTGCCCAAGTTCGACGATGGTCAGCAGCACAACGTCAATTTGTCAACATTCAACAGCCACATCTTGTCAGGATCTACAACACAACAATGGGAGTCGACAGGGCAGACCAGAATATCAACAAGTATCACATTTCCATGCGAACAAACAAGTGGTGGTGGTCGCTTTTCGTCCATAGAGTGGAGAGTTCCCTGCAGAATGATTGGTTGTTGTTCAGGAGAACGCTTGCTTATGACGCTGAACCTCTGGATCTCCTTTCCTTCAGGAGGCGTGTCGTGAAGGTCTACCTGATGCGACATGCTGCCATTGCCTTGCCAAGACACCCTGCTCAACAAGCCCTTCCTGCTGTCCAAAGAGTGCCAAACGAAATTCGGTTTGATGGTACAGGACATTATGCGGTTGCTTCACCCACAACAAAGCGTTGCGCACTGTGCCACGAGAACACTCAGAAAATCTGCCTCAAATGCAGAGTTGAGGGTACAACCAGTGCTTCATTCCGTTTATTTGAAAGCCACTGAATGCAATTTTTTGCAATACACACTCTGTGTGTGTGTGTGTGTGTGTGTGTGTGTGTGTGTGTGTGTGTGTGTGTGTGTGTGTGTGTGTAATAGATTGGCTTGATTGCTTGTTAAGAAACGAGATCATTGTACGGGATTCGTCTGCACTGGGACTGAAGTGCTTATTTTCATTTTGATATACCATTATATGTTTACCAATAACCTATTGTTCACAAACAATAGCAGAGTGTCAATAAATAAAAGACAGGACGATGTTGAACAAGGTCAGTGCTATTTCGTTTCCTAGCAAATGTCTGTTACACTGGATTTGTCTACACTGGGACTGAAGTACTTATTTCCATTTTTATTTGCCTTATTTGTTTACCAGTGATTTATTATTCAGTAGCAATGGCAGAGTATCAATAAATAAAAGAGAGGATGTTGTTGAACAACATCCGTGCTATTTGGTTTTATTCGTGTGTAAAGTGTAAATTTCAGTATAAACAGAACTTGTATGGTCTTGTTCCCATCACTTCACGTTCCCTCTCATTCCCATGCACGCTTCAGGCGTGCGTTCTGTAACACGCACTCAGTGGGCGTGGGCCGGTACAAGTGCCAGGTTTGCTGAACGGCCAAATCCAGGCAGAATGAGAAAATGGACCACCACCATTTCTTCGATCGGATGGAGACGCGGTACTTGTCAATGTTCTGGTCCATCCTATCAATCCCTCCCATGGTCTTGTTGTAGTGGTTGATGAGAGCTGGCTGATCAATGTTGACGTGTTGCCTGGCTTGCCTGGAAAACCTTCTTGTTTTCTGTGTAGGATTCACGCCCACCTTGTTGGAGATTACATTGACAACGTTGTTGTCATTCCAACGAACCTCGATTATTGCATTGCTTGTGTCAGTGTAGTAGTCGAAGGTGCCCCTTGGAGTTTTATTCATCTCCTGTACTGATCGCAGCTGACAATCTTCAACCCGATTTGCACGAATGGTTCCTGTGCGTGCAATGCCTTTGGAAAAGAGGTAGTCCACGAGTTTTAGTGACGTGAAGAAGTTGTCAAACGTGAGGTGGAAAGCATCTTGCCCTTGGATTTCAGATACAAGATCGATGACAACTGATCCTCCCATTCCCACACCAGGGCAGGCCACAACAGCTTGCCTTCCTTTCGCCCCTTGGTAGGGCTCAAATTGGACGGCGTATCCCAATGGGGTAGCAAGGACCCACATCTTGAATCCAAATCGGATGGGTTTGCCTTCTATAAATTGTTTTGAGCATGACAACCACAGTACGGGACCATGCTCCCATCAATGCTGAGATTCTGTTGTCTTAGAAAGTAACGAAGGCTTCTTTCATTCAGCATGGTCAGCAGTGGTCTGACTTTGGCCATCTTGTCATCAGCATCAAGGCTGGTGTTGTCACTCACATGGAGGTATCTCATGATCTCCTCGAATCTGTCTCGGCTCATGGCTGAGGTGACAGCTGCATTATGAATGTCCATGTCATTGGACCAGTACATTCTGCGTCGGGGAAGTGTGCAGTAACCAGATAGAATTGGGATGGCCAGAAAGGTGCGAACTTCATCGGGTGAAAGAGAAAAGGATGATTACCTTTGAATGCTGCATACTTTTTGCTTTGCTCGATGATCAACTCAATCACATCTTCGAAAAAAAGTTCGAAAAGTTCCACTGGATCAGTTGGAGGGGAGGAGGTGTTCCTTTCTGGGTGGACCATTTGAAGCGATCTTTCTGGCGCTGTGAAAAGTCAACTTTTTTTTCTCCAAAATCGCCCTGCTGGTTGCCGTGCTTAGAATGACATAGCTGGCATTTTCTGTGGAGTTGTAGCTCCAATGGCCGAGTGTCCAGAGTCAGCTTTGCGTTTTTTGCCATGTTTTGAAGAGATTGCACCGTACTCTGCATTCACCAGTTCAGAAACGTGTTCATCTGAATCCTGCACACACACACACACACACACACACACACACACACACACACACACACACACACACACACACAATATATATATATATATATATATATATATATACACACACACACATACACACACACACACGTTTTAGATACTGAATTATAGTATTTTATCTTTCTTTCTTGATTCTCTCTCTCTCTCTCTCTCTCTCTCTCTCTCTCTCTTTCTCTCGGGAGGGAGGGAGGGAGGGAGAGAGGAAGAGGGAATAGAGGGAGGTAGGTATGTGAGAAAAATAACTATAAAAACTGACCATGTTGTTCTCTTGAGGAGTAGACTGAGTGCTGTCACCACCGGTGATCTGTCTTCCGTCAGCATAAATGACTGTTGCTGAAGCAGATGACTGAAGTTGCCGCCCACTCAGATTGTGAATTTCAGCATCTTCATCTCCACTGTCCTCTTCTGTCAGTTCATCAGTAGGTGGGGGATCAATGTAGATATTGGCAGTTTGGAAAGCAGTGTCCGCTTCAAGGATATCCGGCACTTCATTTACATTGTATCGTCTGCAAAACAGAGATCGTTTTGATAAAGTAAGCACCAAGGAAGTCAAGCATGCACATATTTAGGTTAGTTTGACTGTTGGTTGTTTTGGTGCTTTACCTCTCAGCGGCTTTCGCGGATCAGAGACACGCTTGTCACATTGTCCTGACACCAGCGAACCAGTTTCAGTAATGCCGGGATTCAAACCCTTGACCTTTGGAATAAACGTCGAACCCTCTACTGACTGAGCTATCCAGCTCTTCGATTATTATTTCATCTTTAGAGATAAGCTGAAATAAAAAAAGAAACACATGATGTGTCACGTGTTGTTTTTTTTTGTTTCTCCTGTGCCTGTTTATCAATCCTATAACTAATAAAATTGACGTAACGAAATAAAAAAAAATACAATATACATCAAAAATATAACATATCATGAAATGAAATAACAATGTAACATAAATATTTCAGCACTGTTACAGTTTAGACTGATTTCAAACACCAAAAACTATCACTGGCATGAAATGAAAAACCTGTACCCGCTCGTGCCTAGCGTCCCCATAGTGGAACGCCTATAAAACGCAACACATTTTACCTATTATAAACAATAAGCTTATATCATCGCACACGGTTTTAGTTTATATCCTAAGTATCACATTTACTTCAATAATATCATTAAAAATGTGTTTGACAAAAGAGATATTGACTTACCTTCTGCTTTGATCCATCTTGATTGTTTTCAACCATGTGGTTCATCACAAATAGCCGATAACCGGAAATACATTCCAAGGGAGATAACGCTTGCATGTATTAGAACTATAGACTTCCCTTTAACTAATTATCACAATTTAGTTGCCTTATCTTTAACATGAAGCCAATAAAGGGCAAATAACTATAGCATCCCACTACAGGGACGCTAGGCATACATGGGTTAAACTAAAAAATAGAAACGTCCCATCCTTTGCTCCGACGCCCCGACAAAATACGTATTCCATTCTTCTTAGACAAGTATTTCGCACAAAACCCCAACAAGCAACAAAACAATACACCATCGTGGGCACTAGTTGTGTTTAGACATTTAGAAGGGCAAAATGTTACCATCTTGATAGGATGAGTGAAAAGAAGACAAGGGTTACAAGATAAGCAGACATCAATCTGGATGTTGTGGTCAGGAACGAAGGAGAACAGGAAGATATAAGGTCGAGGTGGCTGTAATTACCGAACTACAAAGAAAGCATTTGTGGTGGTTATAATTACGGCTGTTTGTATACATTTTGGACCAAAAGAATGTACATTGACACCTATACGTGCCCAGTTTGTGGCACCTCCTTTGATGATATGTGTGACACTTTCAGAGATTAGGCGAGAGCTTGGTGTCAAAAGGTATATTTAGTCTTGAACAGATTCTTTTTTTTTCTGACACTCCAGTGTATATGTAGCATTTTTTTTAGACTGCCATCTTTGTTCATTTTAATTAAGCATTTGTTCACCATAACTGAACTTTCGTTATATATATAACAAGATAATGGAGAGCCCTATGCTACATTCAGGAAGGCCACTCTGACTGACATGCGAAATAAATTACCGCAACTGATCAATAAATCTGCCAAATGCGACTGCTTACAGTTTCAAATCAGCTTAAGAGCACTGTACATACTATACAAATGCACCATATGCCCGAGCCTAGAACTCAAGAAACGTTTTGCTCGATACCAGGATGGAATATTTAGATTGCCATATACACCATATTTATTTCCTGTAAATTCTGCTCTATTTCTTGGTGCTTAATTGCGCTATTCAATTTTTCTGTGTTCCATTGGGACACATCAAAGCCCACATTTAAAGCTTAAATTATGATGTAATATTTTTATACCCACATCAGCACAGACACATTTACATAATGTGATGCACCACTTGGTATGATGGGTCAGGACACAGGACCACCGCGGTGGTGCGATGAATCCCGAGGAGGTGGGGGGAGGTGGGGGTGGGCTAAGTCACCACAGGCAAGACAAAACCTACAATGTTTCCCCAACTGACCACAGTCGCACAGCAGGGTCTCTGTCAAACACGCCCATGTTAACCGCCATCACATTCTTCAAATGACAGTGCACATGAGTCTGCCCACATGTAAACGACACTCAACTCATAACATGTATATCCCAAAAGATTGCTGTGGACACACACACACACACACACACACACACACACACACACACACACACACACACACACACACACACACACACACACACACACACAACGAAATCGAAAACTCTTATGAAGTGTTGGAGGAGAGGGGATGGAGGGCAGGAAAGGGGTTGGGGATGGGGGTTACAGGCAAACATATGTTGCACAGTAGGCTTGATTTAGAATTATGTACAAATGTGACAGAAATGTGCACAATAACCATGTTCTCCATGTTAGACAGCTTTTCAGCATCCGAATATTTGCATATATTTTTTTTTGTAGTTGCAAACACTATCATTTGCCGGTCTTTAGGGGCATATGGCTTATGTTACGAACACATCAAGTATGTCTGGTATTGCGTTTTGGTTCAGGTGTAAATGTTTGTGTTTTAACGTTAAACGTGTTAAGTTCCACTTGATTTTAATTAATCAAATGACACATATGCAGACAACATTTTGCTTGGCTATTCCACGTCATGGTTTCTGAGCTTTTAAAAAGTTCTATGTAGTTTGATTGGCTATACCACGTCATGATTTTCGAACTTTCTAAAATCTGTTATACATCTCTTAAAAAAAATAGAATCTGTTATGTTTGTGATTTGGCTGTGCTCCGTATTTTCCCAGCCTCCAATGTGGAGTATTTGTGGGAGAAAGGTGTGTTTGTCTATTGATATAGTTGAAAGATATGTCACTGTTTTGTGATGATTGTGATGGTCATATCACAACTAACTCAGAGCTCTCCAGCTAGATGTAAATATCTAAAATTGTTTCCAGAGTTCAGCCCTGTGGGTTGGGCATAGAATAGACCCACTGCCCTGCCATGCATGTTGTAAGAGGCGACTAAGGCAGGACCACCTCGCCCGGAGGATAAAGGGGTTTGCGGAGGGCTAACAACCCTACCTGTAAAAAAAAGACCAGTTACAGAAGCATCGACGACAATGAACCAAAACATTCACCTGGGCAAGGTAGGGTCTCCATCCCGGAGACTTATGACGCGGTGCAGTGAAAGCCGAAAGGAAGCTGCAAGGCTGACTCCCCTTCTAACACCCAGGACAACAACGAGAGTAGCCACATGGAACATCAGGACGATGTACGAAACAGGAAAAACCATCCAAGTTGCAAGAGAGATGAAAAACTACAAGATCGGAGTGCTAGGACTGAGTGAGACAAGGTGGCTACAGTCAGGACAGCTGAGACTTTCATCTGGAGAACAGCTGCTGTACTCGGGACACTCAGAGGATGGAGCCCCCCACACTGAGGGTGTGGCCCTGATGCTGGCACCGGAGGCACATGGGGCACTCATTGGATGGGAACCTGTCAACTCCCGCATCATCACAGACAAGTTTACCACAAAGAAGAATGACATCAGACTGAACATCATCCAGTGCTATGCTCCCAACAATGATGCGGAAGAAGAGAAGAAAGATGACTTCTACCAGCAACTACAGACAGTGATAGACGGAAGAGGATCAAAGGACATAACGATACTGATGGGAGATTTCAACGCCAAGATTGGAATGGACAACACAGGCTACGAGGACATCATGGGAACACACGGTCTGGGACAGATGAACGAGAATGGTGAGCGCTTTGCAGACCTGTGCGCCCTGAACCAGCTGGTGATAGGAGGAAGTATCTTCCCACACAAGCGCATCCACAAGGCCACATGAAGATCCCCGAACCACGTTACGGGGAACCAGATTGACCACATCTGCATTAGCCGCAAGTTCAGGAGATCATGGCGGGATGTACGAGTGATGAGAGGTGCTGACGTGTCATCAGACCACCACCTTCTTTTAACAACAATGAGACTTCGCCTCAAGAGATTCACCAACGCCAACACACGGACAAGGTACAGCGTCAGACTGCTCAGAAACAGGGACACGCAAGCAGCATTCCAGATCAGCCTTTCCAACAGGTTCCAGCCGCTACAAGAGCTGATAGAAGACGGTGAGACAGACATCGAGACACAGTGGGAACACTGCAAGAAGCTCTGGCATGACACATGTGAAGAGATCCGTGGCAAGAAGAAGACCCAGCACAAGGAATGGATCTCGGCCGACACCATCCACAAGCTGGAAACAAGGAGAGAGAAGAAAACTATGCTGAATACGAGCCGAACAAGAACAGCTAAGGCAAAGGCACAGGAAGTGCACACAGCAGCGAACAGAGAAGTAAAGAGGAGCATCAAGAAGGACAAGAGGGACTACTATGATGATCTGGCCAGTCAAGCAGAGGCGGCAGCCGGACAAGGGAACCCGAAGGACCTGTACCTGGTGACCAAGAAGCTGATGGGCAAGTTCCAGCAGACAGACAAGCCAGTGAAGGACAAGAACGGAAACCCACTGACAACAACCGAGGAACAGCTGAAACGATGGGCAGAACACTTCAAGGAGCTGCTGAACCGCCCCGCCCCTGACGCACCGCCAGACATCCCACCTGCAGAGTCAAAACTGCCCATCAGCTGCGACAAACCCTCAAAGGCAGAGATCAAGAAGGCCATCATGACTCTGAAAAATGGGAAGGCTGCAGGGCCAGACGAGATACCAGCAGAAGCCATCAAAGCAGACACAGAGACAGCTGTCAACATGCTATACAGCCTCTTCAGCAAGATCTGGGAGAAGGAGGAGGTACCGGCCCAGTGGAAAGAAGGAATCATCATCAAGCTGCCGAAGAAAGGAGACCTCAGGGACTGCAGCAACTACCGAGGGATCATGCTCCTGTCAATACCAGGCAAGGTTCTCAACAGGGTTCTACTGGAGAGGATGAAGGAGGCTGTTGACCCCAAGCTCCGAGACCAGCAGGCAGGATTCCGGCGGAACAGATCATGTGCCGACCAGATCGCCAGCCTGCGTATCATCGTGGAGCAGTCGCTGGAGTGGAAATCCTCCCTCTACATCAACTTCATAGATTATGAGAAGGCCTTCGACAGTGTGGACAGAGAGACGCTGTGCAAGCTGCTGAGCCATTACGGAGTCCCCGAGAAGATCATCTCCGTCATTCGGTGCACCTACCAGGACATGAACTGCAGGATTGCCCACGCCGGCCAGCTGTCCGAAAGTTTCGAGATGAAGACCGGAGCTCGGCAGGGGTGCCTGCTGTCGCCGTTCCTCTTCCTCCTGGTCATTGACTGGATCATGACGACCACTACAACAGGCAGGAACAACGGTATACAGTGGACACTCTGGACGCAGCTGGACGACCTCAACTTCGCTGACGACCTGGCACTCCTGTCACACAGCCACAGCCAGATGCAGGACAAGACCACTGTCCTGGAGACCACATCAGCCGGGACAGGGCTCAAGATCAACAGGAAGAAGACTGAGCTGATGAAAATCAACACCACTGCCAACACATCAGTCACAGTCGGTGGAGAGTCCATCAGGGAGGTGGAGTCTTTCGTCTACCTGGGAAGCGTGGTTGACCAACAGGGAGGCACGGACCGAGACGTCACAGCCAGAATCGGCATGGCAAGAGCAACTTTCGTCATGCTCAAGAATATCTGGGCATCTGGAGGAATCAGCATAAGAACCAAACTCCGCATCTTCAACTCAAATGTGAAGTCAGTTCTGCTCTACGGATGCGAGACATGGCGGATAACACAGACAATGCAACAAAAGATTCAGACATTCTTCAACACCTGTCTGAGGCGCATCTACAAAATTCGATGGCAGGAGAAGATCCGAAACGAAGATCTGTGGGAGCGTGCGGGACAGGAACCAGTGGCCAAGCAGATACTGCGAAGGAAGTGGGGCTGGATCGGACACACCCTCAGGAAACCAGCGTCCAGCACCACACGCCAAGACCTGGAACCCGCAGGGAAAGAGGAAGAGAGGCCGGCCTCGCAACAGCTGGAGACGAGACACTGAGGCAGAGCTGAAACAACAAGGGACCAACTGGACTGGAATGACCAGAACAGCCCAGAACAGAGTGCGATGGCAAAGGGTTGTCGATGGCCCATGCACCACCTGGAGCGATGGGCATGAATGAATGATGAATGCAGACAACATTATAATTCCGAAGTTTTTCAAGTCCCATATCTATCCCCAAAGCTCCCCCAAACTTCCAGAAGATTCTGAAAAAAAAAAAAAAACTATTTCGAGAATGTGTAATTGGTTTTACTTCGTCATAGTTCTCATTTTCCTTGAAAGTTCCGTATTCTTTGGCAATAATACAAATTTTTAAAAAGAATTCATACTGAGTCGGCCAAACAAGAGGAACAAACACATTACAAGACAATTGATTCCGTCAGACAACAGGAACAAACAAATTACAAGACAAGTGATTCCGTCAGACAAGAGAGACAAACAAATTACAAGACAACTGATTCCGTCAGACAAGAGAGACAAACAAATTACAAGACAACTGATTCCGTCAGACAAGAGAGACAAACAAATTACAAGACAACTGATTCCGTCAGACAACAGAGACAAACAAGTTACAAGACAACTGATTCCGTCAGACAACAGAGACAAACAAGTTACAAGACAACTGATTCCGTCAGACAACAGAGACAAACAAGTTACAAGTGAGTCCGCCAAACAGGGGCAAACAAGTTACAAGTGAGTCCGCCAAACACCAGGGACAAACAAATTACAAGACAGGTGAGTCCGCCAAACAGGAGCAAACAAATTACAAGTGTTTTGTCTTTAAATTTGTTTGTCCCTGTTGTTTGTCGTACTCACGAACAATTCTTTTCCAAATTTGTTTTAATTTCCGCCAGTGGTCACCTCACTTTGAAACTGGTGATAGTACATCATGGTTTCTGAGCTTTCTAGAAAGTTCTATGTATTTTGATTGGCTATTCCACGTCATGGTTTCTGAGTTTTCTAGAAAGTTCTATGTATTTTGATTGGCTATTCCACGTCATGGTTTCTGAGCTTTCTAGAAAGTTCTATGTATTTTGATTGGCTATTCCACGTCATGGTTTCTGAGCTTTCTAGAAAGTTCTATGTATTTTGATTGGCTGTACCACGTCATGATTTTCGAACTTTCTAGAATCTGTTATGTTTGTGAATTGGCTGTGCTCCGTATTTTCCCAGCCTCCACTGTGGAGTATTTGTGGGAGAAAGGTGTGTTTGTCTATTGATATAGCTGAAAGATATGTCTGTTTTGTGATGATTGTGATGGTCATATCACAACTAATTCAGAGCTCTCCAGCTGGATGTGAATATCTAAAATTGTTTCCAGAGTCGACATTGTCTCTATCTGAATCTGATTCAAGAAGCAATGGGAACCAACGTTTGCTGTTCAACTCAATCACCCTCCTACGTCCACTGAAATATTTTCAAAGAATACTAATTTGATTCTTTGCATTTGAATGCAACTAGTTGAATATCTTGCTTCATAAATAATGCTATATTCATGAAATACTGATCAAACAGAGTGCACAACTGATTTAGAATCCCAACATACTAAAACACTGAGCACATTCAGTGGTAGACCAACAAACAAATGTCAAATCCACAACAGTCGCAACGAATTCTGCCGTGAAAATTTATAAATCTCCACCAAACGTATAAGATTTCTCAACCCAAAGGGAATGAGTAATAGACCTTGAACCTCCGCGCCTATGATCTAAAAAAGATTCATCTGCGTAAATCTTAAGATAGCTGAGATATGTTTGTGCTAAATGTGGTTTGACTGACGTGTTCATAATATTAAGATCTTCGTCATTAGAAAGAAGAACAATCCATGTAATGTATACCAAAGCAAGCTCTACGTAATCCATACGATGGTAATAGCGTAGTGTTTATAACTGAAGCAACATTATGTGGATTAACATACCTTTTTCCCCCAAAACATTGGGAACAATAAATGGAATTTCTTTGAAAGTGTTTATCATTCTTTGGAATTTTTTGCTCAATCTTAACAGCATTTCTCTGCGCTTACTCTGAGTAGATACACTTTGCAGATACCACTTTTCTCATTCGATCAAGGGGTGAGAATTCCTCTGATCTGTAAAATTTTGTTACATTTGTGTGAAATGGAACGCCAGATACAAGGCCAACTTGATAGAGTTAATATTCAAACACAGTAATTTCTTCAAGTAAATGTTTAGAGCATATAAAAAGAAGACTTCTCTCGAGAGAAAACTTCTTGCATAAGCGTATGAGGGAGAGAGAAAGAAAGAGAGAGAGAGACAGTGTGTGTGTGTGTGTGTTGGTGTGTGTGTGTGTGTGTGTGTGTGCATGTGTATATGTATGCGTGTGTGTGTGTGTGTGTGTGTGTGTGTGTGTGTGTGTGTGTGTGTGTGTGTGTGTGTGTGTGTAAGAGAGAGAGAGAGAGAGAGAGAGAGAGAGAGAGAGAGAGAGAGAGAGAGAATCAGCATATTGTTCAGTAGACCGAATGGACACAAAACCACTGGTTTCCATGAAAAAAGGTAACTTCACGTAGAATGTACAAGCGTTTATACAATGGGATTGTTAATCGCATACACATATACAAACCCACTTACTTGTCTTCAAAAAGTCAGTTGCTTGGACATAGTGAGACAACATCTACCATGTTGTTTCATGTAACATTTAGGTTGTTCTGCATTCAAATGTCTCAGAAATGGTGCCACACAATCTTGGTGTGT
The DNA here is from genome assembly GCA_033310375.1 of Conus canariensis. Lineage (NCBI taxonomy): Eukaryota > Metazoa > Mollusca > Gastropoda > Neogastropoda > Conidae > Conus > Conus canariensis. The sequence continues at coordinate 19,888,343 of CM065739.1, forward strand.
GTGTGTGTGTGTGTGTGTGTGTGTGTGTGTGTGTGTGTGTGTGTGTGTGTGTGTGTGTGTGTGTGTGTGTGTGTGTGTGTGTGTGTGAACTGCACGTCAGTTTTCGTTTTTGCTATGTACGTCATGTATCAGTTAGAGGTGAGATGAGATGAGAATTTTAGGTGTATGCACTGTACTGAGATATCTAAGACTAACTGAGTGCGTATGTTCATTTTTCTGTAAACAATATTCATCCTTTTGCTCAGTTTCCAGTCATTGCTGCTCAATGTGTTGAAGGAAAGTCTAGGTCATATTTGGTACGGGAGCATCTGCTAATGGCTGGAAAACTAGTAGATATATTAATCAAAGGCATCAGAAATACAACGTTCTGAGAGAAAAAAGGATTAAAATAATAAATAGAGTATTCCATTTCTCTGTGGCTCTGAGCACAGTTGGGTGAGCAGCATGCAGCGAATGTGACATGCTCAACACTGACGCAATGGACGTACCTGACTTATGACAAAGGAATTTGCAGAACTATCCTTTTTCGAATCCTTGTGCGGTGAGCTAAGCCTGTACAACTGTTTGAACAGTTTCCTGCACTCTCTCTACAAAACAGGCAACTGAGAACAACAGAACCTTCTCTGTAAACTCCAGGGTTATTTTTCAATGTCTGCCAAATCACAGTGTAATCATCGGCAATGGGAGGAAAGACGAACTGGCGAAGGAAGGCACCGAAACGAAGAAGGCACACTCATGTAGTGACGAGGCAAAGACCCTTGTAGGGAAGAGAAGGGAGGCAATTCATCACCAACAATAGTAGCAATAACATCACAACCTTTCCCCTCCCCTAATCTGTACAGGACAGATCGTCATCTTTTTACCTTTTGCTAACTGGAAGGTTTTCAGCCAAGTGTTACTACGTGTACAAAGCGGTATACCAGACAATGGCAGGATAGCGACCATGCACACTGATCAGTAACTGCAAGAACACCATTTGGTGCATTTTGTGTGAGTTTGGACTTTTTTCTAAAGATCTGCATGTTTAAAGACACCCATTAAGTGAATTAAACTAATTACACAAATTCGTTTTACGGATCTATACTAATATGTAAGTGTATTGCTGGCAAGCGTGCGCGCACACACGCACGCACACACACACACACACACACACACACACACACACACACACACACACACACACGACACGCCCGTGTGCGCGCGCGCGCGCATGTGCGCCTGGTTAACGTACATGACGAAGCTGACAAGATATACTCATAGTTTGCCAGTACCTGCACATGCCATTTAAAATCATATGGATTCTTGTAATATTTCCGTCGAATCAACTCACTCAAACATCATCCAAAGCCGGAGAGCAAATCAAGAAGTAGTGACAGATTTCTTCTTCTATTAATTCCTGTCTTATTCTATGTGCCTCTAAAGCGGTATCACATCCACGCCGATCGTTTTGTTTTGCCGTCTACAGTCACTCTCTGGTTTCTTCTGCTGCAGCTCCGTTACGGCAACCGAGAGGAAGCAGTCACTATGAAGTCGTCATGAGGCAACCCATCAGAGGAGACTGTGCACTTCTGCCGAGTCATTTCGCTGGTGTTTCAGCGCTTCCTGTTCTGATTCAACATAAACACATCACCGCGCACAAAGCCCCGTACAGACGACAATAACTGCCCAGTCGGCGTACCAGCATGAGTGAGCTTCCCCTTTCAGAGGGCGCCACCACGTCTGTCCAACAAGAGTCCGCAAGAACTCGCTGATACTGTCAACCATGACACGAACTTATCAGGGGTATACACCCGGAGAGAGAATTAAAAAAAAATGAGAGCGGGGCATTAAAATTCATAGAATGTGACTTTGTGGTCCTTGCCAATTAACGTTAGAGATAAAGAAAATGATGTGACAGAGTTCCATGCTGGTCAAACTACATAACAGGGCCTGGCCGTCTGCTCACTTTGACAGCATCATCAACCAGGCCCAGGAGATACAGACACCTGCTGGTCAGAGACAACGTAAGGCCTGGCCGTCCGCTCACTTTGACAGCATCATCAACCAGGCCCAGGAGATACAGACACCTGCAATGCTGGCTAGGAAACGAGAGCAACACTTTCAGAGACACATCCATTAAGTGCAAGAAACACATTTATTTGGTTCCAGTCTTCTCATTTGAATACATAGCAAACTTAACTCTTGGATGGAGCCGATTGAGGAAAAAAAGCCCACAAAGACATGACTCTGATGGGAATCGAACAAACAACCTCACAGCCGGCAGTCCGCGATACTGAACAATGTACCAAGGCGGTGGTTTAGTTCTCTCTTTCATAGATTATGTAGAGAAGGTTTACTAATATTTTGTCGACATCACGTATTTGGTTAAGACATAAAATTTGTAGAATAACATTTCTTTACTTGATTCACTCAAACATCAACCAGCGCAGGGCAGCAAATCAAGAAGTGTGGTTCCTTCTTAAGCCACGTTGAACGGACGGCACGTATTCATATTTCAGATTCTGAAAATACGTTTACTTGCCGTCTACGAGACGTGGTTAAAAAGATGAGAGAGAGAGAGAGAGAGAGAGGAGAGAGAGAGAGAGAGAGAGAGAGAGAGAGATGGATACTCTCAAAAAGTCTTAAGTCTTGAAACCAGTCATTAATCTGGCCGGCAAACCGGCTTGACGATAATCAAGAATGAAATCCAGAAAGCATACGTCTTAATTCTTGAAACCAGCCATTCATTCTGGCCGTGAAATTGATTTCACGATAATCAAGAAATGAAATCCGGAGAGAAAGCACCAGTGGCTGCAATTTCCTTTGACTTCATCATTAGTTAAGACATTAATTTCAAAGATGCGCATGCTTTCAACTCTTTTAACTGACGACGTAAATGAGACAGTGTTGAAACTCACTATGAAACTCAGTTTCACAGACTCAGCACAATACTGGCCTGGATGAGAAACATACACCTGCCCTGAAGCTTTCAACTCTTAACAATCTCTGGGCCCCCGAAATCACTCGTCTAAAGGGAGGCTACCAGGGTTAAGGTCATAGACGGGAAAAAAAATTAAAAAAGTCTTTCAACTTAAAGGCTTTTTGACGTAGAAACTCC
>CM065739.1:19898939-19907927 GCA_033310375.1 Conus canariensis
ACCAGATCCAGCTTGAGCACCTCTCTGCCGCTTCTGCCATTGCTTTCAGGGCTCTGGTTTTTTCCCTCCCTGCAACTGAGAGCTGTTTCATGAGGGTGTATGCAGACGTTCCTACAAACCCTCTAGCTCCAATTTCTGCAGTGAGGACTTTGACCTGATAGCCTTCTCTCCTCAGGCTGTTTGCCAGATCAGCATACTTTTCAGTCTTGTAGATTTGAGCTGCCTCCATTCTGTTCTCATATGGTACCGTGAGCTCGATCACGATCAGCTGCTTGGTTGACTTAGAGTGGACTACTATGTCTGGTCTCATGCCACTCTTGCTGATGATCTCTGGGTGACTCTTCCATTCTGGGAGGTCTGCAGTGCACTCCCAGTCATCTGCCCCGTCCAGCAGACTCTGCCTGCATGTTTCGAGTGGCACTGTTGTTCTTGGCCATGATTTGCTGCCTCCTGCCGTGAAGAATGTTGCGGGTGCTTTTGGAGTCCTGATTTTCCCTTTTGTGGTGTTGGTACTAGCCCAGACTACTTGTACAATCTCTTTGAGCACTTGGTTGTGCCTCCATGTGTACCTTCCTTGAGCCAGGGCTACTTTACATGAGCTTAGGACATGCTCCACTGTTTGTTTTTCATGGCAGAGGGGGCATGCAGGATCGTCTGTTTTCCCCCACTTCACCAGGTTTGCATTTGAGGGCAGAAGGTCATATGCAGATCTGAGAATGAAGCTGATCCTGAGAGGGGCCATGTGCCAAATGTCATTCCAAGTGAGACTTCTTTGGAGTGCATTCTCCCACGTTGTCCATTGCCCTTGCTGGCTCTGCTGGACTGCTTTTTGGAGTCTTTTTTGGTCTTCTCCTTTTCTCATCTCCTGAATCATCATGTCTCTTTTGGTTTTTCCTTTGGCCTTTGACCACCATTCAGTTTTGGTCACCCCCAGTCCTTGTCTGTTGGTCTGTGTGTGTCCTTTTATTTCTCTGATCTTGAGACTTTCTTTTGCAGAATCCATCGCCTCTTGAACTTTCCATTTTCTGCCTGTCTTCAGCTGGGGCTTGATTGCTTCTACCACCTTGTCTCCTGAGTCCTCCAGCATGCTTTGAAGTCTGATCTTCCCTGCTTTGTATTCCTCCAGGATGGATTTCAGTGGTAGTTTCAGCTTTGCTTGGCGACAGTACAGCGCTATGTCAGTCAGACAGGGTGGGACACCAAGCCATTTCCTTGTGAACTTGTTGATTTTGGCTTCCATTGCCTCCACTGTGCTGGTGCAGATGTCGTATATCATCAGAGGCCATAGGAGCTTTGGTATCAGCATGAACTGCAGACACCAGACCTTGTATTTGCCAGGGAGCCCACACTGGTCAATGGTCTCCAAGCCTTCCTCCGCCATCTGCTTGGTTTCTTTTGCTCTTTGTGTGTCTTTCAGCGTATCATCATACCATCTTCCAAGGCTCTTGACTGGTTCTTCTGTGACTGTTGGAATGGCCTGGTTGGCAACACTGAAGACCACAGATCCGGCCACTTTTCCTTTCCTCAGTGAGAGACTCCGTGATTTCTTTGGCTTGAACTTCATTCTGGATGAGGCAACTATGTCGTCCAGCCTCTCCAGCACACGGCGTGTCTCGTCTTCTCTGGATGAAATCACTGTAGTGTCATCCATGAAGGCCTTGAGAGGAGGCATCTTGTATCCATCGCCAAGGTCTGTTTGTCTCGCGTTGTTTGTTGCTGCTTTCAAGATGAGTTCCATTGCCAGCACGAACAGTATTGGGGAAATTGCACAGCCCATTGCAATACCCACTTCCAAGTTGATCCAGTCTGTTGTGTACTCCTTGGTAGAGAACCGCATTGAGAAGCCATTGAAGTACTTCTTGAGCATGTCGCGGATGTTCTTTGGCACATGGTACATCTCAAGAGCCAACTGTATCATCTCATGGGGCACAGATCCATATGCGTTTGCCAGATCAAGCCACACTACGTCCAGGTCTCTCTTTTCTGTTTTTGCTTTTTGGATTGCGTCCCAGATCATTGTGGCGTGTTCTACACAGCCAGCCACGCCTGGGATGCCACCTTTCTGGACTGACACATCCAAGTACTTGTTTTCCATCAGGTACTTGGTCAGCCTTGCTGCCATGACAGAGAAGAAGATTTTCCCTTCGACGTTCAGTAGTGATATTGGCCTGAACTGGCTGATGTCACTTGAGTTTTGCTCCTTGGGGATGTACACACCATCTGCCGTCATCCACTGGCCGCTGATCTTCTGGTTTCTCCAAGCCGATCGCAGCAGCCTGTGGAGCCACTCCAGCACCTTGGGACATTTCTTGTAAAGCTGGTAAGGTATTCCGTTTGGCCCTGGTGATGATTTGGCTCTGGCTTTGTCGACCACCTTCTTGATTTCCGCCAACGTTGGAGGCTTGCCATTGAACTGTTCCTCAGGGTTGGTTGGCCACACCAGACCTTGAATGTCGAGTGGTGCTTTGCTCTGTGGGTCAGAGTATGTTTTCCTCAGATGCTGCTCAAGAACTCCTTTGTCCACACTTAGGGTCCCAGATTTTGGCTGCTCAAACAGTGTTCTGGCAAACTGGAAGGGGTCTCTGAAGAAGCGCTCTTGTGTCTTCTTCTTTTTGCTCTTCCTCTTTCTCGCAGATTCCGCTTTGCTGAGGGCGCTGTGTTTTTCTTTCAGGTCTTTCCACAGTTTTTCCAAGCCTTGTTTTTCAGCTGGCAGTGCGGTCTTCATTTGCATCTTGAGGTTTTTCTTTTGGACCCTGATCTTGTCCATCTTTTCTTGGCGTCTGGATTTCTTTGGAGGTGTTTTCTCTTTGGGTAGTTTTGCTCCATAGGCGTCTGTACATGTGGCATACACAATGTCCCCATATGTGGCTAGTTTGTGTTCCAGGGTGCTTTTCACTATCAGTGCATCGAGTCTTTGGACGATTTTTGCATCCAGTTTCTCCCAATCTTCAGTTTCGTTTGCTCGTGGCAGGTTGAGTTTCAGGCGCCTGGCATCGAGGGCCTGTGCAAATTCCTCATCCGAACCAACAGCGTGGATGTCCTTGGCACTGTGGTTTAAATCCTGGCCTTGGTCTTCCGACGTCTTATCTGCTGATGCAGTGCGCTGCCGCTCATTCAGATGAGTCTTCACACATCCCATCTTTGTTCTGTGGATCTTCATGCCACGGGTGGTAGCGAAACGCTTTCCACAGACACATGGATATTCCATTTGGTCCATGTTCATAGTCCGTTTGGGATTTGCAGTCATGATTGGTTGAGCACCGATGGATTCATCATTCTCTCCCCCTTTCGGTGAATCCTGGGAGCATCTTTTCCTTTTATTCTTAGTAGCCACATGTTTAAGGCAAAGTGGGGAGCCAGCCCACAGAGCCCTTGGTTCTGGTCTTTCCCAGTGTCCTCCGGTCTTTCCCGGACGTCCTCCGGCCTATTCCCGGAAGTCAATGGTTTACCCATGCATCAGTAGAAAGAAACTCGTGGAGAGCGTGGCAGCAGAGAGTCCTCAGAAGAGAAGCCCCCTTCAAGCAAGTGTTTCGGCCCTTATCTCCTGACACTCTAGGGGGGTTGGGCCACACCCGGTTCATGACTCCGGATGTCCCTCTGCTGCCCCTTTTTTTTTCCCATCTTGGGACGAGCCATGGCTGGGATTCGAACCCATGACCCTCTGGACATGCTCTTTTTCCACTTAATGACTCGCGCTTTAACCACTGAGCCACAGGGACACCTGATATTTGTAGGGAAATTAAGCCTTATGAAGTTCACTTTTGTTCCTCCTTGACCAGATCCAGCTTGAGCACCTCTCTGCCGCTTCTGCCATTGCTTTCAGGGCTCTGGTTTTTTCCCTCCCTGCAACTGAGAGCTGTTTCATGAGGGTGTATGCAGACGTTCCTACAAACCCTCTAGCTCCAATTTCTGCAGTGAGGACTTTGACCTGATAGCCTTCTCTCCTCAGGCTGTTTGCCAGATCAGCATACTTTTCAGTCTTGTAGATTTGAGCTGCCTCCATTCTGTTCTCATATGGTACCGTGAGCTCGATCACGATCAGCTGCTTGGTTGACTTAGAGTGGACTACTATGTCTGGTCTCATGCCACTCTTGCTGATGATCTCTGGGTGACTCTTCCATTCTGGGAGGTCTGCAGTGCACTCCCAGTCATCTGCCCCGTCCAGCAGACTCTGCCTGCATGTTTCGAGTGGCACTGTTGTTCTTGGCCATGATTTGCTGCCTCCTGCCGTGAAGAATGTTGCGGGTGCTTTTGGAGTCCTGATTTTCCCTTTTGTGGTGTTGGTACTAGCCCAGACTACTTGTACAATCTCTTTGAGCACTTGGTTGTGCCTCCATGTGTACCTTCCTTGAGCCAGGGCTACTTTACATGAGCTTAGGACATGCTCCACTGTTTGTTTTTCATGGCAGAGGGGGCATGCAGGATCGTCTGTTTTCCCCCACTTCACCAGGTTTGCATTTGAGGGCAGAAGGTCATATGCAGATCTGAGAATGAAGCTGATCCTGAGAGGGGCCATGTGCCAAATGTCATTCCAAGTGAGACTTCTTTGGAGTGCATTCTCCCACGTTGTTCATTGCTCTTGCTGGCTCTGCTGGACTGCTTTTTGGAGTCTTTTTTGGTCTTCTTCTTTTCTCATCTCCTGAATCATCATGTCAACAGACAACATAAAGTAATGAAAATAAAAATCTTTGTTATTTCTTGTTACATCTGTACTCCAAACCTCAATGTTTTAGCAGTAGAGTAAGAGGATGGAGATCATGTACATGTAATGTACATGGTACAATACATTTTTGGGGCAACAATGTTCAGCGGAAATCACATTCAGTGGCATACTCTTGTGTGTGTGTGTGTGTGTGTGTGTGTGTGTGTGTGTGTGTGTGTGTGTGTGTGTGTGTGTGTGTGTGTGTGTGTTGTGTTGTGTTGTGTGGCTGTGTGTGGGTGTATCATTGTGTGGTGAGTGAGAACATGCGTGTATCAGGAGCACATGCTCTTGATAAATAGTGGGGGAGGGGGTGTTTCTGGTTAGTTTCTTAGACAACAGAAACAGGCTGAAGCATGAACGCTGGCCAGCCAAAGTTCTTGCACCCAGATTGTCTGCGATACGAGTGATTTTGTTGGTGCTCAATAACCTGAACATGAAATTATCTGCTCCTTCAATTTTGATTGCATGCCAAAGCATCCTTGCACCAGATGTTTCTACCATGCAAACAGTTTTGTTGAGGAGAGAAGGTGTGTGTGTGTGTGTGTGTGTGTGTGTGTGTGTGTGTGTGTGTGTGTGTGTGTGTGTGTGTGTGTACATCTTTAGCTACCGAAAGTTTACAGGAAAGGGAGGGGGGAGGTAGGGGGTGGCAACAAAATCTTCTGCCACCTCACAAGGCACGGTTTTCTAGTTAGGGGGGTAGAGAGGGAGGGGATAGCAAGATTTTCAAAGGCACGTTTTTCTGTTTGAGAGCTAGCACATTTTGGGGGAGGGTTGTGTGTGGTATGCATGTCTGTGGCTAGTGCCAGTGCGTATGTTACTGTCTGTCAGCCTGCGTGCATGTGCACAGGGTTAAAGGCAGACTTTTTGCAACAGGTTGTTTGTGAACTGGCTGCCAGTCCTCCTCCTGATTCGACAGAAGATCTTGCTGCTGCAGCCGATAAACACGTGCAGTCCAACAGCACATTTTCAACTGGAGATGCAGGCGTCCAGACCAACAGCTGCTTTATGAACACAGTAATTATAATGTATATACAGTCTGTGTGTTGTAAAGAGGGACATGCAATAGAATGTCTTTTGATTTTTTAAGTTCTTGTTGTGAAATGATGTGTTATGTTCCTTAACAGCATAGTTTTCCCTCAATCATGCATTCTTAGCTTTTGAACAAAAGGTATGAAAAACGTAAAAGAAAGTGACTAATATTCTGCTATATCTGGTGCAGTGATGTCCCAGACCCTAGTCATAGATCATTGCCCAGTTGAATTGAAAACATCCTATTTCTGCCTGTCAGTCAGGAGAAATGTCTGATTACATTAATATTGGCAAGCTTAGTTTGATTTCTTGATTTCTGCAAAAGCCAGGGCACTGCCATTTCTCTTATGTCAGGGCAGTTTGTCATTTTACTTTTCAATCATCAGCACTTCACTGTTCATGTGTATTGAATGGGAGAAGGGGGGGGGTATTTGTTTATTATTTCATTGTATTCCTGACATTATTTCAGTGGCTTAGCAAGCCTACAAAAAGGTAGCGATGCCCTAAAGCCAGTATTTAAGTCTCTTCTAAAAATTAAATCACTTATCCACAAAAATGCAGGAAACAAGAGGTAATTTGAAGCAATCTAAGCATTAACTAGGTGATTGGTGTAGAAATATAAGTAAATGTGTATATAGGTGGGTGGGGTGGGTGGGATTGCATGCATGTATGTGTATTTCTATTTGCATGTATGTGAGTGGTTATATGTTTGTTGAATATCTTGTCTAAATTGTTTTTTTGTTACGCACACTGAAGGGTGACCTGATACATGACACTTTTTTGTTTAGTGCAATGAGGAGGATGTGGGAAGCAGCTGCAGAATGGAAATGGAAGGGGTGAAGCGCTGCCTTTCTTTTCTGAAGGACAAAGGGCTGGATGGGTGCGAGCTGGTGACGGACAGGAATCCTTCCATCATCAAGCACATGAAAGACAACATGCCAGGCGTTAAGCGCTCGTTTGATGTCTGGCATGTTGCCAAAGGTCAGTTCCTTAGAGGTTATGCAATAAACCAATACAACTGACAGATTGGGTCAAATGAAAGATCCCTCATGCTTCATTTGACACACCCGACCCCATGTCCCACAACCACTAACATTTTCTTGCCAAGTGTGTGTGTGTCTTCTTTTTAGGCCACAAAAAGGTCTGAATACGAATCTAGGCTAATTGTACTTTTAAACCCACACCACTAATATTTCCCACTTTCAGATAGAAAATAAGTAACGGAAAGAAGACTTGTTTAAGTCTCATCGTCTTTTTCTATTTTCAGGTAGCAAAGTGTCAGTACTAACACTGGATGTCCTCCAGTCTACATACATGCTGCGAGATGTCCCACAGCTGTCCACTGGAGCTCAAACTGCTGCCATTGAGGCGTTTCACTCGGTGCTCAACCACTTCGCTCCGAAGATGATTGGATTCTCCTATGATGGGATGGTATACAGGTAAATTATCCTCTATTACCGTATTTTATACTTTTTGGCATCTCTATAACATTACGACAGTGAGACAACGTGTGTGTGCCCATCTTTGGGTCTGTCAGTGTGTCTGGACCTCTCCTGCGGTCAATTTAGGTGGAATTTGGCCTCATGGTTGCACATACACTTTCTGTTGGACCTCGGATCTCCCACCCAGCTTTGTAAACACCAAATTCTGACCTTGGACGAAGGGCCGAGACGCATTGACAAAGACAGGGGGAGGGAGGGAGGGGAGCAGGGGGAAGGTGGGAAACACACAGCAGAGTGGGTGGATCAGCTAGTATTATATAAAAGTAAACAAGGAACCATTTTTAAATGACACAATAATTATGGAACTATAAGTAAGGATTTTTAAACAAGTAAAAGAGATTTTTTTAATTGTTACATGAAATTAGCTCCCCCCACTCCCCTCCCCCCCCCCCCCCCCCCCCACAATTGCTTATATATTGGTGCCCCCCTTTTAAGACCCATTATATGACTCCCTCCCTCAAAAGACCAACTTCCTTGATAGTTTGCCCTTTGCATGTATTAAAATATCCCCCCCCCCCCCTTAAGACCCCTCCCTTATTAGATCTAATTCTGTGTGATTTTTTAAGGTTTTATAGGGAGGGGGGGGGGGGGTTCCACTGTATTTTTATATGTCTTATTGTGTAAAGGGCAAATTATAATGTGAAACAAACCGATCACCAATGCCATGTCTGTTGCCGGCAAAAAGTAATGGATAACGGAGCAAAAGCACACAGTACGCTTCTTATTATGGGCGCTTTCAAGTATATACAGTAGAACCCCCTTTATAAAACTACCTCCCTCACAAGACGTGCGTCTAGCAGACGTTGCCCTTCTTAAAAGTAACACCCTTATAGGATCCATTCCATTCAAGACCTCATTTTGGATATTTTTTTTAGGATTTTAATTAAAAAAAAAAAAGGATCTACTGTACAGTCTACTGCATTTTTTTTCATCATTTTTGCTGAAAAGCATCAACCAAATTATGCTTTCATGCCCACAGATTATGTCCACAGACTTGTGCACCGAGTGATCCGGTTGGCTTCAAGATGCAGCCTGACCGACATGGAACAGAGGGTGCTAGTACAACATCAGCAGCAACCGATTCAACCCCCTATGTGTGCATCCGTCACAAAAACCAACAAAGAGGATGCCGTTCAGCAGCACCGCTCTCGTTACAACAAGAAGTGACCGACACTTGAAACTGTGTGAAAGGAAACCTAGGTTGTGGCTATATATTTGGATATGCTGTCAAAGTGAATGGATTGAGGATTAAATTGTGCTGTGTTCAAACATAATGTGTACGCACGTGGAATACTTCAGTATTACTCTAAATATTATCCTGCATGATTCATATGAAATGACAGATTTGAATAAAATAATTCCGACCAATGAAAATGCATGACTTAACATTGTGATACACAATACTAATAATTATATCATCAACATCTCTCCAGAAACAAAGGATGGCACAATCTTCTCTAACTAAAAAGGGGTTTCAAGCACTGTTTTGTCCAGTTTAATTTCAAGGGGCTTGCGAAATCTGTCACTCTGGTTCCAAGTAGCCGGTGTATCTGCTGTCAGCACTCGGAAAGGTATCCCTGATTTTGACGACAGCACATGAAGGCAGCACTACCCGAATGTCCTTTCCCAGGAGGCTCCACACAAATCTCGTCAGTTGCCGATATGCTGTGTATCGGTAGCAGCTGCCCACAGACAAGACAGAGTAGTATTAGTAGTAGTACAACATTAGAAAATTGTAATTTATTTATTTTTTTT
>CM065739.1:19908027-19938027 GCA_033310375.1 Conus canariensis
TCAATCTTGTTGAAAAACAAATTTCCTAGGTATTTGTATACATTAACAACAGGCATCCCCAGCTCCTGCATACATCCATCTTCTCTAGCTCCTAAATACCCCCCTTTTCTGAACACAATAATATTACTTTTGTCCACTTTTAGCTGGAGAGCTGAAGCTGCTTTAAAGATTTTTTCAGCTGTTTTTTGAAGACCGATAACAGTTTCAGACAGAAAACACAACATCATCAGCCAAAAGCAATATAAACAGTTCAAAATAGTCTGACGAAAAAATAGCCCCGTGTTTCCCTTCCCTAATAACTTCTAATGCTAATTCGTTTATAAAACAAGGAAAAAAAAACGGGACTGCACACATCCCCTTGTTTTACTCCACGTGTGCAATTAATGTAATCCGTAAGCATGGAACCACATCTAATTCGGGGTTTTAACATTAGTAACATGCTATGAATACAACGAAACATTTTGCCTTTTATGCCATTTCTCAAGAGTATAGGCCATAATAGGTGTCTGTTAATGGAATCAAAAGCTTTCTCAAAACGATGAAGGCTACATACAATTTGCGGTTTAAACAAAATTGCTTCTGAACCAATGACAACAACGTAAACATATGATCAACAGTAGAATAGCCTCTTTTGAATCCTGCCTGATATTCACCTGTCAAATTATATTCTGTAAACCCATTCTTGAAGTCTGCTATTTATGATTGTACTATAGATTTACTGCTCGTATCACATAGATATATACCCCTATAATTACCTGGATTTTTCTGCGTCTCCCTTTTTAAACAAAGGAATTAGAATAATTTTTGTCCAATTATCTGGGAAAACACCTTTATCAAACAACACATTAAACAATTTTACGAAAAAATCAATAACTCGATCCCCACCATGTTTCAACATTTCTCCTATAATTTCATCTGGGCCTGCAGATTTACCGTTCTTTACCTTTCTAACAGCAAGTAACACTTCTTCTTTTGATATCGGAGGGTTCACGTGCTAAAGTCTTCTTCAACATTATAATTTTTTTTCAAATTCTTTATTAGCTTCGTTTTTTACACTCTCCAGTTACTTCCACTTCAAGTAAACCTTTAAAATGGTAAAACCAATCATCAACTGTTAAATTATTATTTACTTGTTTTCTTTTACTGGACATTTTATGTACATTCTCCCAAAATTCTTTTTTTATTATTTACTGAAGAAACAAGCCTTTCTAATATTATATCATTATACTTTTTTTTTCTTTTCTATCTATTAGATGTTTATGCTCTCGTCTTGCTATGCAATATGCACACTGTCAGTTTTCTCTTTTGATTTTCTAAAAAATGTTAAGCAGTTGTTTTGCTTTCTTCTTTGCTTGACTTACATTCTCCATCAAACCAGTCATCACTTTTATGACATTTTGTCAAGTTGATTTCTTTTTCAAACATTGGCCTTGTTTTTTGATGCACTCATTAAAGACACTCAGAGCACCATTGTAACAGAATCAATCAGGCTAATGGCCCCATCGAGTTCAGATACTATTTCGTCAGAAAAACATTTTCTGACAATATATATTTTCCTAAATCATTATCCCACACAAACTTTTTCAATAAACTGATCATGGTAATGGTATGCCCCCTTGTAACATTTCTTTTCAATTTAAATTTTAAATGCAGTTCAACTGGCAAATGATCAGACTCTATTCTCTCCGACACTAACAATTTACACGACGAGACAACAAAAAACAAACAGTCTCTTAGACAGCAGAAAGTAGTCATTGACACTGTTTCCTGACTCAGATATATAAGTATAATTTCCATCTATACCCCCATTGCACACTCCGTTTAGAATACACAGACTAAAAGCTGTGCACATATTCAATAATTTTTTCCCATATTTTTTTAAGTACATTGTCAGCCGAATTCCTTATAATGCTAGCCATATCAGAATGATCATGAAGAAAGTTACAACTGACATCATGAAGTCTAAAATATCAGGAAAAATGTTAGAAGTTCTACTGTTAAGATCGCCCGATAAAATTTCCAAAACACATCATCTAACTCCAACATGCAATAAAAAAGACATTGTTCAAGTTCATCAACACCATTGTCAACATAAAAATGATTATAATAAGGTGATCCTTCAGGTGGGATATACGTACATAATAATAATGTTCTCTTCAAGGTCAAACACACTCTTATCAATCAGAAACAAAGAACGTTGGGATGGTCTGTCTTAATTTCCTGAATATAAGATATAAACTCATTTTTAATTAGGCAGACAATTCCACCTGATTTTCTTCCTTGCTTTGTAAACTTAATAGCTTGTTTATAAAAACAGTGTAAACCCAGGAAAGTGAGGTGTTGGGGACATTCTACAAACGTCTCAACAAGACATATGAAGTCAAATTTTAAAAAAAAAAAGACCTAAATCTTTATTACTTAGCTTGGGTAAAAGCCCATTAACATTCCAATGCAGAAATAAAACATGTCTCGAATTTATTGGATTAAACCATAATCACACATGCTTTCATACATACTACTACTTATGTTTGTATACCCATTCGTGTCTTTTTCCGTTTGAGTACAAGAATTTACTCACATACAGAAGTACAGAATTACATCACAAAAACGAACCCCGATTTTGTCATCATTTGATTCCTTTTGAATGACCCCCCACCAAAACTGTCACTGACAGTGTCACAGCCATTCGGTTCAGGGACATGCCTCCTTTTGAGATGCCCCCCCCACCACAACTGTCATTAACAATGTCACAGCCATTCAGTTCACCATGTGATAAGTGTGACAGATACCTTCACTGCATTCTGTATGTTATGTACAAAATCATTTTCGTTCACTTCCGGGTACAGCAAAAGTATTACTACAGCCAGAATTTTTCATTAATGAGAACATTCAACTTGTCATTACCACGACATTCAAAATAATCCTTTCCTGGTTATTACATGTAACCCCCCCCCTGACCCCCTACCACTCGTTTTTCAATGCCAAACAAGTTCCCCCTTCTCACTGCACCCATACCCTCCCTGCTTCCGAACCACCCTCGCCCCGCCAAACTTCCCCGTGCTTTTCCCCAAAAATGTGACCGTGAACCCCTGTTAAAAATGGGTTTTGGGCCCCCCCCCCTATTCACTGGTCCAAGATTTTTTCCCTTTTAAACCCAAAGGGAATATTTCCTACCATCAAAACGGGGGAGGGGGCGTAAAACCAAAAATGGCACGTTTTCCCTTTTTCCCCCCCGGGCCCTTTTTTAAATGAGGAGACGTTTTTTCTTATCCCCTTAAAAACCCCCAGGGAAAAAGTTTTCCCCCCCAAAAAAAAATTAGTCCCCTTTGGGGTTTTCTCCGGCCTTAAAATTTTTTTTTCCTTACCCCTTAAGGGGAAAATGAAAACATGCAGGGGCAGGGCTTTTTGGTTTCCCCCTCAGGGGGGGGCACCCTTAAAAATGTACATCGCAGCCAGTTCCAGCGGGGGGGCATAAAACTCTCGGACCGACGCCTCACACTCCCCTGCGTCTCGTTCCCCTGGGGTTAACCCTTTTTAAAATCAAATTTTCCAAATTGGAAAACCCCCCCTTTTAGATGGGGGGCCTTCCTTTCAAGCATCCTGGTCCCTTTTTAGACATTTTTTTCACAGCGCAGGTCTTCCCCCTTCTTTCCTAACCCCTAAACCTCCCCTTAACCACCAAACCCCCAAAGGTTTTCCTTTTGATGCATCTTTCATTTAAAAAATTTTAGGGTTCATCGTCGGGGAAACTTTTCCCCAAACCCCCGGGGGGGGACATGGGGTTTTTTAAAAAGGGCGTTTTCTCACGTGATGACGAATTTTTTTTCTTTTCATGCTGACTCTGCGGCTATCTGAGCCCCCGGGTTTTTAAAAACGGGGTGCCTTTTCGGTTTTCCGGGGGTTTTTTCCCACTCCACATTGCAGTAATAAACTCCCCACGTGGGGTGTGTTTTTGTGTGTGTTGTGTTGGTGTGTGTGTGTGTGTTGTGTGTTTTGGGTGAGAAAGAGAGAGAAACAAACAAGACAAGACAAGACAAACAAGAAAAATATTTAATAACCGGGCCATCGCCCATGTCAAAGGGAACAGTGGGGTGGGGATAAAGTCAAAAGAAAATGCAGTTGTCTAAATAAAAACGAACCTGGCTTGGGAAGTAAAAAGGAGGGGGAGGGGGATAAGGGAAAGGGAAAAAAGATGTGAGGGTGGCTTGCGGTAATAAAATCAGGGAATACTTGTGACTCAAACCGGGAATCAACACAAATAATTAATTCTATTACGGTAACTCGACCTCAGCGAATTGCCTTATTTATGTAAGAAGCGACTGCAAAAGCTTTTAAACAAAGGCCCTTACAGCAGCAACGCTATCTGAACATAGAGGGTTAAATTGTAGAATTTTTCGCGGTATAAAACGCTCTCTGAGTTTTGATATCCGGGCAAATGAACAGGAAATGAAATTTTCAGATTCAAATGCATTTTGACAGTTTGGACAGTTAAAGCGTCACCGTTTGCTTCACAAAAACATTTCGTGGCACTTTAACGGTGAAACCCCCAAGTCTCATTCGCGTTTAAAATTTTCTTCTTAAGGTACAAACTTTTTACAACAATAAATAATCGCTGAGGCAATGGTTTTGTTTCAATAAAAATAAAACGAATAGCGCTCTTTCGTATTAATCTTACTGTTCCAAACCGGACATAACAGTCAATCAAACGTTGTCTAAATTCAGCCAGAAAATTTTCTCATTACCAACTTCCTTGGTGTTCCCCGCAAAGCAAACCTTGGCATACAGAGTGAAACAAATAGTGTTACCCAGTTATTCCTTATTATTTAATGAAAATTACAGAGCAGGTTATAATTTTTTCCCGAGGAAGGCATCCCACACATTGGTTGTTAAGATAACCAATATTTAAAATTTCGAACATATATATTTATAAATAAGGAAAACCTCCCTTTTTCCACCGTCCCACAAGAAACCCATTTGGTGCTTACACCTGAGTTTACAGCCTTTAATGGCAAAAAAATGTACCTGTTCAATAAATTGAATAATCAGGGGCTAAGACCCCATACTTTTTAACCGTAAGTAATAGGGTTTGTATCGGTGTCAAAAAGCTTGAAAAACAGTTGGGAGATTGGTTTACCAAAGGGACCAAAGTATTTGGTAGAATACCAGTTACACCTTCTTTGCTTTTGTCAGCCATGCCCTTAACCATACAAAAGGACACACCTTTTTGAAAACATTACAACCCAAATACTTGTACTGGTTTAACAACCAAATATTTGCCATGGGAAAGGCCATTTTTCACGAGCGGCAAGATGGCCACCTTTTCTAAAGACAACCACTTTGGATTATCCAAAATTTACTATCGGGTCCAAGTCTTTTCGCAGTGTTACATAAAAAAATTTATTTGCTGCGGCAAACCAATTACAGAAACACAAAAAAAATTTACATCGTAAAAAAGAAAAAAAAGGAAAAATAAGTATTTGTGTTTGTTCAGGTGTAAGTGTTAGCCATTTTTTTCCCTTTTTGATTAATGCCCTTTGCCAACCTCATTGAAAAAACAGGGAAAATAAAACCAGGACTACAAAAATTTTTCCTTTTTTAAATCCTTGGGGCACATGAAAACATCTGTAAAATCACTACCACACGAAACTTTTGCTTTGACAATGTTTATACATCCCTTTTAATACTTTATACATTTTGCCTCCGATGCCGTTTTTTTTCTTAGAATGGACCTAAACAGCATCTATCAACAAAATCAAATCTTTTTTTTAAATCAATAAATGCACAAAAATAACTTTCCATGACTGCCAAAGTTTCTGAATTAATGTAAAGGGTAAAATAAGTATCAATTGTGTATATTTGTGTCTAAATCCAGCTTGGGCCTCGTTTAACAATTTGTTGTCCTCTATCCAAGAAGTTAAACCTTATTTAGAATATAACGTAAACTTTCCACAAACTTTTAATAAGGAAATACCTCTGAAATTTTCCGGTATTTATATCACCTTTCTTAAATACTGGCTGTAGATGGCTTTTTGACCACCCGATGGAAAAGTACCTAAACAAATAATGTATTGAAATACTTTTTTAAAAAATAGTCCAACCTCTGGCTGCATAATTTTAAATTTCTCCCGAAAACCCGTCTGGACCGGCTGCTTGTTGTTTTTTAATGCAGGAATTGCATCAAGGACTTCCTGGTATGAGATCTCCTCATTTATACATTACAGTCATTATCCACGCTAGAACATCCCCCAAATGGAAACAATTAGCAAACTCTCGTTAAATGGTTAAACTGGGCAATTTGGTTTTAAATACCTCTGAGAGTGAGAAACCATCAGCAGCAAGAATAGAATTCTGGTTTTATCGGCTCCTATATAGTTTTTCAAGTACTCCAGAAAATTTGGGGGTTGCTCGCATTTTATCTTCCAATGACAAATGTCTCTTTTATTACCATCTTCTTTTGTTGTAGCAAACTTTTATAATCACTCCGTTTGCTTGTGTACATTACTCAGGAGGTTTTTTCCTCATCCGAATATATTTTGTTCCCTTTTATTTTTCTTGGCTTTCCCCTTTAAAATTCAAGGGATCGCCGGGCCCCTTACGTTGTTTTTTGCTTCAGATCAAACCAGGGTTGTTGCTAAAACTCCCCATGAAACATCTTCAACATGGGACTTGCTGCGCTAACCGATAATTTCATAAAAACTTACAGGCCTCTTCTGTATCCAAACTAATTAAAATCATAAGCTTCCTTAAACTTAAACCGAAATCTTTTCAGTCTTAAAAGCTTCCAAATATTCTTGGCAAATTTATGGCAGTCCCATTTACACTGAACGTACTGTTTTTGAAATATACTGGGGTTTTACCTTTTTTTCTTAAATTCAAACCCAAGCTCTACACAAGTTTAAATTCGTTCTTTGACCGACATTCAGGTTACCAGCCAAGTCAAAATGCGTCCGTACATGAAATAGCCCTATAGTACTAACCATTGTGAGAAACATAGGAAATAATTTCATCCAAAATTTCCAATTTTACCCCATTCCCAACGGGATAAACTTAAACTTTTTCACAAACTCTGATTAAATAGCGACCAAAAGCATTCACCACGACGCCCATCTAAACCGGGGGTATGGACATCCCATCAAATGTTAAAACGGTCATGTCCCCACATCACGGGGCCCGTTAAAGCCTCACTACATTTCCCGCCTCCTCCGCATTCGCGCCCATGATTTTCAATGGAACATCACCGAAAACTTTGCAGAATATTCCAAAATACAATGTTCCAAAAGAAAACCCCATTACAGAGAGAAGAGAGAGAGAGAGAGAGAGAGATGTTTGTGTGTGTGTGTGTGGTGTGTGTGTGTGTGTGTGTGTGTGTGTGTGTTGTGTTGGTGTTGGGGTGATGGCGCCACGTTTTTTTTTTTTGTGGAAAGCAAAATGAAAGCAATGGCGTAATCATTTTAAAAGCAAGCCGGGGGGTTTTTTTTTAAAAAATTTTATAGGAAGCCCGGTGGCGTTTAAAAAAAAAATCGTTTTATAGGAAGACTGGGTTTTAAAAGAATTTTAAAGTCTTCATGAAACTTCAATTTTTTCTTTTTCGAATTCCAGTGGTTAGGGGCGCCCGACTTGAGACCGCAGCCGGGATAATTACTACATCTTACTTACCCATAATCAATTCAAAACCGTCTTCTAGCAGGCCCTGTAGAAATGCAATGGCAAAAGCCAACATTAAAATTACAAAGGCATTGATTAAGTACATTGGGCGGCGCGCGCGCCGCGCGCAAAACAAAACACACACGCACACGCACTTTACGTACCCCGCGCGCGCACACACACCACACACACACACACACACCACACACCACTAACCACACAAAACCCCAGAAACTCACACACACACAACACCCAACACACCACACACACACACACACACACACACACACACACACAACACACACACACACACACCCCAACGTGGTTCCACATCTTATAGGGCTTACATTAATTTTTGATCTTTTGACCCTTTGGGGAATTGTAATTAACAACAATAGCAAAAATTCGCTATCAAAGCAAAAATAAAAATTTTTAGCACATAACACGTGGAATCCTGTAATTTTTTAAAAAGCATGTTACCCAGTTGAACCTGCAAAGTCACTTAGATCTGCCATTTGGAAAAGCCAGGTTGGAGTCTGCCCCAATTTTCTGTGAGTCCTTCAGTGTAGGTCATTGCTTGTTTGGTTCTGGGTGTCTGGCTCTTTCTTTTGTCTGATTGCGGTCACGACCTCTCTTGAGCGAGTTCTGCGATATGGTCTGTGAAATATGATCTTTTTATAGAGGCATTTTGTGGTGTGGTGTGGGTTGTGTGTGTGTGTTTGTGTGTGTTTTTGGGGTGTGTGTGTTTGTGTCCTGTGTGTGTGTGTGGGTGTGTGTGTGTGTGTGTGTGTGTGTGTGTGTGTGTGTGTGTAACGTCAGATTGGCCAAGCGGGAAACCATTCTTCTGGCGCTTTGCCCACCAGTGTCTGCGGGGTCTTTCCTTTGACACCTGTAAGACCTGGGCATACACCGATAAGGGTGTTGGGGTTGCGTGTGGATGGGGGATTGGCGACACGTCTTAATGTCAGTGAGGGACAGGGAAGTTTGGGAGATGGGTGTGGTGTGGTGGCTGGGGGTGAGAGAGTGAAAATCTCTTGAATTGTTTTCATTAGTTGATACTGGAATACCTACTTCATTCTTGTCATTAGAGGCCCCCTGATGGACCTGTTACACGCCGAAAATTGGGAAAATTACATATTTTGTTTTTTTTTTTTTTTTTTTCTTGGTTAATGTTTTTACACACACACACACAACACAACACAAACACACACACACCACACAACACACACACACCCACACACATATAAATATATTTATTATATTTAAGGGTTCAATAAGATTAAAATTCCTAAAACGATTTTTAGAGTGCTAACCCTTGGGGAGCAACGTTTGTTAAAAAAAAGGTTTAAAACAATCTACAAATTTGTTTCGAGCTTTGCGCTGGTCGTCAGGATATTTTGGTTTGCCCACCGCCGGTGTTATATGCGTGTGGGCTCCCTTTTTGCGGTTGTTTGCACGTGCGGGTTGGCTGCATATGCCCATATACATGTGTGTGTGTGTGTGCGTGTGTGTGGTGTGTGTGTGTGTGTGTGTGTGTGTGTGTGTGTGTGTGTGTGTGTGTGTGTTGTGTACATTTAGATAGATAGCTAGATAGTACAGATATATCGATATTAATAATGTAGATCTGTGGTTTAACTGAAAGTCATAAGTTGCGCACAATGTTCGCAGTTCGTTGTATATGAAACATTTAGATTTGCCAGTATGCCACAAGAAAGACGCGAATAAACTGACATATGAGGGAGAGGACTACTACCAACAGCAGTGCGACATGAAATACTACACAATACCCACTAACTGATCCATGTCACCATCAAATTCGTTTCCTCTGTTGTAAAGCACACTTCATCCGACATTTCTTGCTGTTTATTTTTCTTCTTTTCGTGTTTTTGTTGCCAACATAATGCTAGAATCAGCTGTAAAGGTGCATTTCCGTTTGACATTTCTCGCCCTTTTTTCTTGTGTTTTTGCTTTTCTTCTGTATATTTTGTGGTATATTTTTCATTAACATATTTCTTTTTGTGTCAAGCCATATATAGTGGTGTGTGCATGAGTGCTTTTGTATGCGTGCGAGCACTCGTGTGTGTGTGTGTGTGTGTGTTGTGTGTGTGTGTGTGTGTGTGTGCGTGTGTGTGTGTGTGTGTGTGGTGTGTGTGTGTGTGTTTAGCTAAATACTGTTTTTGACATCATCTGTTTGAATGCTAAGGTCAGTACTTGACAACAGGCGTGGTAGGGTAGCACATTAAAATGATGACATGGGCATAAATAAAAGGCAAGGTCTTCGATTGTGGTCTTCGATTTGAGGGAACCATCCTGTCATAGCTCAGCCATGTGGACAGCTATGGTCGTTGGCTAAGTAACCCCGCCTATCTGCCGGATGTTGTGTTTTCAAGGCATTTCATCACCAGACTTATCTACAAAATCAAATTCACGTAGCAAGGGCAGCTCCATTGGATGCTGATTTTTTTAAGAAGCGTCGTCATCAGGAGGCGAATGAACATATATATAACAGAGCCTGATCTCAACCTCAGACAATCATTTTTGATGGTCTTCGACTCCTAAAATCTTCTGCAGTATTGAAGAACGCAAACTAACAATGATGGGTGGCATTTTTGAACGCTGACATGACCAGTCGCACCATTTTCAAGATCTGTGTGGCAGAATGTCTGTACTGGCAGTCAGTACAGCTGAGGTTGAGAAATTAAATGAAATAAAATTCGAGACTTCAGTCATGATACAAAAAAAAAAAAAAAAAAAAAAAAATTACATAAGCGTCCAAAGCACTCAAAAATCAACCTTGATATGTTACCATCGCACTGGGTCATCAGTTATTGAAAAGAATTCCACGATTGATCTTTTTCATGACCAGAGTACCAATGATTTGGGGGCAATGCTCTTTGTTTCCTTTCAGCTGCTTTCAGAAAAAAATTCTACTTGTCCTAATAAAAAAAAAATGACGTGGGACCCACCTTTATTCGAGTCATTTGGGACTACTTTACTCAAACTACTATGTTGTTTAAACCATTTGCGAAAAAAAAATATTTCTTCAGAACAGAAGTTATGACCCCAATACGAAGAGTTGCTGTTATTGAACCCTCTGTGTTATCCAAACTTAGCTATCTCTATATCCGCTGTCAGATTTGTCTGGACTGCTTTATTTTCAACAGTGCTAGCAAGGGCATGTGTCTGAAATTAGGAATAATAAGTATTGTGCGATAGCAGAAGAACGACAATTAAATCTATGAAGCAAGTTGGACACAACATATCGGAATAAAAGTACATAAAAGTGGATGAAATCATTCAAGTGGACAAAACAAAAATGAAAGTATTTGAAAACAAACATATCCTTTCCTTAAAAAAAAATCTGGAATATTATGGATTCACAGAACCTTTTTTTTTTTTTTTTTTTTTTTTTTAATGAAAAACCAACACTTTGGACCCCGCCTTCAAATCTACATGTTTTTTATGGTCTCCGTACCACACACACCAAAACTGGGGAAAAGATGCTCGTAGAGCCCTGTTTTTGCTCAGCGAAAGAAAGAAATGTGGGCAATTCAGTAGCAAGGTGATAACGACAGAATGTATTCCAATAAAACTTTTTCTCCAAGAAATGGACTGTTCGTTTCCTTCAAGAAGTTTTCCAATAGCAATAATCAGACAGTTAACATTCTTACGTTCGATCAATGAATCTCCTTGTGTGTGTTGTGTGGTGTGTGTGTGTGTGTGTGTGTGTGTGTGTGTGCGGCGTGCGTGCGTGCGTGCGTGCGTGCGTGTGTGGTGTTGTTGTGTGTGTGTGTGTGGGTGTGTGTGTGTGCATGAATGCTTACCAGCACACGCCGTGCGCCGCGCGGCGTGTGTGTATGTTTTGTGTGTTGTATGTAAGTGTGTGTGTGTTGTGGTGTGTGTGTGGTGTGTGTGTGGGTGTGTGTTTGTGTGTTGTGTGCGCGCGCTTGGCTGGACATGGGCCTGTGTGTGTGTGTGTGTGTGTTGTGTGTGTGTGTGTGTGTGTGTGGTGTGTGTGTGTGTAAGTGCTTACCAGCGCGCGCGCGCGCACGCTGTGTGTGTGTGTGTGTGTGTGTGTGTGTGTGTGTGTGTGTGTGTGTACGTGCGTGCGAGCGCGCGCGCGCGTGTGTACGTGCGTGCGTGTGTGTGTGTGTGTGGTGTGTGTGTGTGTGTGTGTGTGTGTGGGTGTGGTGATGTGTGTGCCAATGTATGTAATGTATGCATATGTATGCATTTGCTATGTGGTGTCTTTATGTGTATATTTGTGCGAATCTCTGGGTTTATTTGTGCATTTTCCTTCATTCATGCATGCGTGGAAGTGTACCGTTGTATATGCACATCTACATAATGTGTACATGGGTGCACTCGTGGTGCATGCAAGTGTCTTTGTGAGCGAGTGTATGCGCGTGCGTGCGTGCGTGTGTGCGTGCGTGCGTGCGTGTGTTGTGGTGTGTGTGTGGTTTGTGTGTGTGGTGTGTGTGTGTGTGTGTGTGTGTGTGGCGTGCATGCGTGCGTATACGTGCGCGCGCACGCGTGCGCCTGTGTTTTGTGCGGTGTGTGTGTGTGTGTGTGTGTGTGTGTGTGTGTCTGTATGTGTGTGCGCGCGCGCATGTGTGCCTGCAAGTGTAAGTATGTATGTGTGTATACAGTCACTACATAGTATGGCAGACATCACATTGAGTTATCGTAGTGCCATCATACGCAATACACAGTTGTTATAATCTTAGTACAAAATGAGAGTTGTTCATTACCACGGTTATGGCCATTTTTTTTTAGTCTGAGGCAGACAACATATGCTACTAGCACCATCTCAAAGTATTGGTCATAGGATATTTTTTCTTCTGTTCTTCTTAATTGTTTTCACTAAACGTGAAATTGCGCTGTTTGGTTTCGTGTGTATGTGTGTGCCTGTGTGTGTGCGTGCGTGCGTGTGTGTGTGCGTGCGTGCGTGCAATCTCGACGTCTTGAATGTCAACATGACTCCAGAGACTGTAAGGGTGAGAGATGGTTTTATCACATCGTCAGTCTTTTTGGAAAAGTTTGCAATTAAATAAATAATCTGAAAACAAGTTTTTATGTTGGGACTGCAAATTTTTCATATCCAAGCCAGAGCAGCGAGTTCAACCACTGCGAACAGATCTGATTTCTCATCTGTGCCCGGACAATAAACGAGTTGGAGAATATGAGCAAAAGCGACATAAGCCAACATTAATAAATTGTGTCTTATCTGGATCAGTCCATAAACATAATCTGGAAATGTGGAACATGGCGTAGTGATACACAGAAAATCAATAGGCAAGCAAATCGAAGGTTCTCTTTTCAATAAATACAGGTCACAAGATTCTACTGCGCCTTGGAATGTGTCTGACAGATTAAGAAACAGTAAGAAATAAGTCCAAAATAGATGTCCTCCTTTTCTAAATACCGAGGAAAAAAGTCAATCCGAGCGACGGCAAGTCAGGTCTGGTTTGTATTTATTCTGAGGACTGAGGGTCAATATACATTCATAAGCAAGTTCAGAATAAAGTTTTAGGTAATAGTGGGTTTTCACTTTAATCTGTGTGAGGCATAGGGGCGGAAGGGGTACTTAAAGAAAAATAACAAACACACCAAAGTGATATGGAAACAGCCCAAAGTGAAAAGAAAAACAAATAGCGTTATATGCACTGCATGCAATTGAATTCTATGAAATAAAGTGTGGTTCCAATGACAATCTATCAGTTCTTTCTTGTTGTAGATAAACCCACATTCCTTTCACACCAGCGTCTGATGTAGTGTGACTACCTGGTTCGGGTGGTTCGAAAAAAGTTTGTCTCTGTGATAGGCAATATTTGCTGATGTTGCCGGGGGTTTTAGTGAGTAGATATCTGGAGTTTTCATCGATGTAACGATAGCTACATATTCACTGGTGATTGTAGAAATGAATTTAGAAAAGATGGATGGAAAGTGTGTAAAAATAGATCAAATCTAATAGTTTTCACATTAAGATCCAGAAGCGAATCTTAATATCATCAGTATATGGGATTTACTTTGCTGATATGGTTTGGTGATACTGTTGAAGCAGTTAATTTTCGAGATAGTCCATTAACGGAAAAAACGCAACCGAGGCCTAATTTAAAAGTCGCCGCATGTTGGCAAGTGTGTGCAAACTGTTCGCAAACTGTTTGAATTGACCTGCTGAAACCTTTGGCGATGGAAGACGCTCACTCGAATGGCATTATGAATAAGTATTGTTCTCAATGGGGGCTTTACAAGATGGTGCGCTGCGTATTCGGATCAAATACAGGCAGCACTAAACGCACCCAGACTGACTCACCAGCAGTCCAGTGTCTCTCGATGTGCTTGTCTTTTGTTGTTGTAACGATTAGATGTTGATTGTTTTCTGGGGAATGAGGTGCAGGGAACCCTGATTCAAAGGACGTGAACGTGTAAGCTGTCCTGACTCATGCATAATTGAGTTTGCCGCCACTTTAGCCAGTTTGATGTAGCTAGACTTTTATGAGGGTCCTTAACTTATAGCTGTTTTCCTTTTCATACCTGATGCAGATGTATGTGTTGAAATGACTTAAGTGTTATTTTATTATAATTTTTTTTTTGTCTAATATCATCTGCCTGATGAAAAGACGTAAAATATAAAACCACCCACACCAACGTGTGAGAAATATATTTTCAGAATGAGTTGTTTGGGCCAAAGGCCCGCGGGGCATAAAAATGAGAACGGCTGTGGGGGGGGGGGGGGGGGGGGGGGGGGGGGGGGGGGGGGGGGGGGGGGGGGGGGGGGGGGGGGGGGGGTTGGGGGGTTCCTTTGGTAGTCTTTTGATCAAATCTCCATCAATGAGACGACAAGAACAGATTGTGCTAACAAAGTAATTCCAATACTTTTAAGACTTCCACGTAGTTTTAGATGGTCAGACCAGCCACTAAAGCAACAGCAAAAGAAACAATCTGCAGCGTTACCGGAACCACGAACGAAAAAGCAGAAGAGCACCCGAAAACAAAGTGTGAAGTAAGGGCAGTTTTAATGCACGACATAAAACAGGACAAGAAATTTTCGGCAATATGCCTTCCTCAGCGACAAAAAGAAAAACCAAAAAAAAACCCACAACAACAACAACAAAAAAAAACAGTACAGATATTAACATGCGCAATACTCCCCCAGTGAAGCCAAAGTGGTGAATGAAGTTGACAGTGGGACAGTGGGAGAGAGGGTGAGTTGAGTTCGAGGAATAGGGCACAAGGAAAGGGGTAGAGTTAAGAGAGGAGGGGAAAAGGAGAGAGAGAGAGAGAGAGAGAGAGAGAGAGAGAGAGAGAGAGAGGGAGGGGAGGGAAGAGAAGAGAGAGGGGGAGAGAGAGAGAGAGAGAGAGAGAGAAAAGAGAGAGAGAGAGAGAGAGAGAGAGAATGGAAGTAGAGGAAGAGTGGAGAGGGGGAGAGAGAGAAGAGGACGGGGAGGAGAAGGAGAGTAAGTGGAGGGTGAGGGTGTGGTTGTTTTTATGTAGGGGGTGCATATGAATGAAATGAACAAGAGAAAACACAATAAATAAAATACAATAAGCACAAAAAAGCTTGTAATGACAAGGGGACGGGGGGGGGGGGGGGGGGGGGGGGGGGGGGGGGGGGGGGGGGGGGGGGGGGGGGGGGGGTCAGCCGCCTATAAAGCACCCGACCCAAGTCTGACCCTAGGGTAGGTTGCCCTAAAACCCAAGCCCCAAGGGGTGAGAGGGAAAACGGGAGAGACCCCGAGAAAAAAAAAATCCTAGCCAGACGCAGCTAAGAGCTGCAGGGCTCGCTCCCCCCCCCCCCCCCCCCCCCCTACACACACCGAAAAAGCTCTTGCGCGCGGGCACACACACACACACACACACACACACACACACACACACACACACACACACACACACACACACACACAAACGCGCACACACCACATGCACCACACACACACACAACCACACACACACATACATACAAGTGCGCGCACGCACGAACACACACGCACACACACATACACACGCCCATACGCACACACACAGCCAGACAAACACACATATACCTAAGAAAGAAAAAAAAGTGTGTGTGTGTGTGGGGGGGGGGGGGGGGTTACAATGGAGAGTAAATGAGTAAATGTAAGAAAGTAGGAAGAGACGTAAAGAGAGGACCCGTATGAGGGCCCTGAAAGAGAGATGCCTGAGAAAGTGCTA
Source organism: Conus canariensis (assembly GCA_033310375.1). NCBI lineage: Eukaryota > Metazoa > Mollusca > Gastropoda > Neogastropoda > Conidae > Conus > Conus canariensis. The sequence continues at coordinate 19,923,871 of CM065739.1, forward strand.
AGGGGAGAAGGAGAAAGAGAAGCCTCAAGTGGTCCCGTAGAAGGGTCCTACTAAGGGGGCGATCAGACAAAAGCAGAGAGACAGGAAGTGAGAAGGAATAGTAAGAGAAGGAACGCACAAGGAAGAATGAGCCCTACTGGGGGACGACTGAAGAGGAACCAGGACAGTGGAGGGAAGGGAGCGAGAGGGAAAGGGGGTATAGGGTAGGGAGGGGTAGAAGGGGGGGGGGTGAAAGGGGGGAGAGGGGAAAAAAGCAACAGTTTTAGAGTCTGGGACTTCCAGCCAGGTTTGTTGTGGCCGATTTCTGTTGGAGTTGTCAGCCATGATCAGATCCTATCCAGAGTTGGGTTTGCTATGGGCACAGCTAGAAGTATGGGACTACACACTCCAGTTTCATCCGACCTGTAGGTATATATTCTACAGTGTAACTGAAATTTTCCTGACCCACAAGGTAGGTGTCCATATCTCTCAGGCCTGGTTAACGTTGCAATATCTGATAACAGTAAGCTGCGAGTCAGGTAAGACAGGACATTCATAGCATCATTTTCATCACATTCATCCCCATCAATCAGATGAAAATCTCAGAGTTGTGGCCCTTCATGCCTGATCTCATGTGGACCTCAGTTTTGATTAACTCTCAACATCCATGTCCTTGGATTGGTTCTGTCAGGGTAGCCGGATTCGGGAAATTCATTTGGGATGGTCGTTGGTCGAGGTTGTGCCCTCCAGAGGGACAACTCACTCACTCTAGCTCTGCTGCTAAACAATTATAGTCGTCAGTAGGGGGGCATGGTAAGTGGTGTCCTTATATGTTGGATCAAAACAAGCACCACCAATAAAAGCACCAAAGTGACACAGCAGCAGTTGCAGTGTCTCCTCTGGTGGGTTGCCTCATAACGATTTGCTATTGACTCCTTCCTGTGGACTGCACGTGCTGGGGCTTATAGCAGAACATGCCAGGCTGCGGCTGTGGATGGGGGTCAAAATGAGTTGCATAGCTGTAATGCCACTGAGAGTGGCACAGAGGACAAGACAGAAAAAAAATTGTTGGAATCTCTGCTCCTTTAGACAGCCAGTGTAACCACACTTCATATGACGGAAGGCATTGAAAGCTTACATGATTTCCTCATGAGAATGTGAAGTGTGAATACAACTGCTGGGACTTGAGATGTTTGAACTTATTGCAAATTATCAGTGAATCCTTCAATGACCGGTTTGCTGTCAATTGTCAGTTTTCTCGCTACGGCTGAATAAGACATACTGATTGTGGCATCCTGGTGGCTTGCACTATCTTACTTGCCTAAACGATGACCCGTTTTATCTGTCTTGACTCGCCGAAGCTCATTCGTCTTCATAAAAGTGGGACTCTTATTAGGAGCTGAGCGGATTTCACTACTCGTATTTATGCTTAGAGAACCACATTCTATTTGAACCTCATAATTTGCCTTATCTCTTCTTCCCCACGAATGATGCTGTGTGTGATGAAAATTCTAGCGCATGAAACACTCAAGTAGTGAACATAAGCACAACGTGATGTTGGCTCGCATATAGCTTACCATGACTGAGTACGCGTCATTGTTCAAAAGTCAGAGAGACGAAATCCTTTGATGTCCTTTCGTGGCCTTTATTGAAGAAGCACGTGTGTTTTATGAAGAGCAGTTGGCATATGTGCATTCGACGGTAAGCTAATGGAGCATACATTCAGCACAAATTCTAAAACCATTAGTAGTTTTCCTCATCACTCCTGGGATCAGTAACTTCATTAACGTTAATTTCATTTCAGTATATTCATCGTAATTGGCATACAATGACTTCGAGATTTTTCACCAGCAGGTCCAAATTGAACTGCTTTGGAAAATCTTTGAACATGAGACAAACATGCATAACCACATTCAACATCTCAAATCTTCCAGCCAAAGAACTCGTAACATAATCCAGTGAAGGCTAATACAGCCTTGAGAATTGATTGCAAAACACGTGCCCAAGCTAAATTATGGTTGTGTCGAATGTGGCTCTGCCAGACTTTCGTACCTTTAAAATATTGATCAGCTTTTTTACTAAAAGATTAGACTCTAGTTGGGCATTAGTCTTGTGCACACAGATGCTGAGGAACCATCTTTTACAATCCACCGATTTAAACTGACTGATTTACTTCCAAACTCTGTGCTCTGATCCTGAAAGTACAGCACCTTTTTACCGATCAATACAAAAGCAAATGTACGCATGTTCAATTGCAGCAGCGTATAGCCATATTCGCCATTCTTGTTTTTTAAAAAAAACCAAGACTGGTTTTCAAGGCAGTGCGTAATAGGAGATAATGATTGTTGTTGAGAGAAGAGAAGAGAAGAGAAGAGAAGCGAAGAGAAGAGAGAGAGAGAGAGAGAGAGAGAGAGAGAGAGAGAGAGAGAGGAGAGAGAGAGAGAGAGAGATGAATTAAAATGAAATGAAACCTTTATTCGATAAGCCTAAGGCCTCTTTGGAAGAAGGGAACAAAAACAAATGCATGTAAACATCATTACACACAAATATATAAATATACATTCAAGTTATAGCAATCTGCCTTGCTATAAACGTTTGATAAATATAAATTGCTAATTTTCTGATTGTATACTCTTCGTTGAGGCCAAAAAGAGAGATAAACGAAAACCATATGGATTTGAGAGAGAAAGAGATTGAAAGTGCGTTTATACCATGAAAAGAGGAAAAATTAAGAAAGAAAACTTTAGACAATAAAAGGCAGTAAACAAATAAACAGTGGGAAGCTGAAAATAGAAGAAGAAATCCAAACTTCCATTCCCTCCACCTCTTCTACCCCTCCACCACCACCACCCTCACGCGTTCCTCCTGAAGACAACTTATAAAGGGGGGAAAGTGTGTGTGTGTGTGTTGGGTGGGGGGCGGTTACATATCTTTATAAGGGCAGTGTGCTGGCTTATGCACATACGTTGCATGAGTGCATTATACATCTTTCACACAGTGACCTTTACCTGTACTGGCACAGTGTGTCCAATCACTTACAACGGCAAATTACTTTGAAGCGGAAGCAACAGTCACTTTTGAATATATATATATATATATATATATATAGAGAGAGAGAGAGAGAGAGAGAGAGAGAGAGAGAGAGAGAGAGAGAGCTGAACAATTAAGTAGTGGGGGGAAAACAAGTGCAGGTTAACAATTATTCCATCATTATAATAATGACTTGGTAAAGATTTGAAAAAAAAAATTGAAGAAAATGGGAAAATATATGTTATAAATGTGAAAACCCTTCACTAGCTGCATGAGGGAACCATCACAATCCTATATGATACAACCCCCCATACGACGGGAAACTCAAAACAAACATAGGGAAAGAATTCTTCAAAATCCTAACAACTTCATTTCCAAAAGAACACAAACTGTCCAAAATATTTAACATAAACACTGTCAAACTATCGTACTCATGTATGCCCAACCTCAAAAACCTAACTGACTCATCCAACTAAATGAAAACCAACACAGCAAAGAAGGATGAAGAAAGGAAATCTTGCAATTGCACCAAAAAAGAGCAGTGCCCACTAAACAATAAATGTCTTCACAACAACATTGTATACCAGGCTACTGTGACATCAGAAAATGAAAAAGAAACATACATAGGGATCACTGAAAACCACTTCAAAACCAGATATGCAAACAACAAACAGTCATTCAACAAAGAAAAATACAAAAACCAAACTGAATTGAGCAAATACATTTGGAAACTTAAAGACGCAAAAATAAACTATAACATATCCTGGAAAATCATAAAAAGGGCATCACCATACAGCAATATTTCAAAAAGATGCAACCTATGCCTAACTGAAAAATGGCTAATACTATGTAAACCACACTTAGCAACTGTCAATACTAAAACAGAAATAGTAAATAACTGCAGGCATAAATGGAAATCGTTGTTAGTGAACACACCCCGAACAACAACCCGAAACCCCCCCCCCCCCCCCCCCCAAAAAAAAAAAAAAAAAAAAAACACGTGCAACCGGGCCCCACACGTTATGTAACACCGGCGGTGGGCAACCCAAACTTCATCCTGACGATAGCCAAGCCGCTAGAAACAAATTTGTAGATAGTTTTAAGATTCTTCTTAATACTTGTATCAACATATATATATATATATATATATATATATATATATATATATATATAATTATTATAATATTATTATTATTATTAATTGTATTTTTACTCTGTTGTTATTTTTGTCTATTCTCCTTTCCTTTAAGAAAATTATCATTATTATTATTTCTTCATTTCCATATACGTTCACAATGCAGGTACATTATGGTTTGAAAGGTGAAGTGGATGGGTGATGTTTGCTGATGTTTGCTGTGCAACAGGGATGGATGATGCTAATGATTGTCACTGATGGTTGAAGCTAAAATATATATATGTGTGTGTGTGTGTGTGTGTGTGTGTGTGTGTGTGTGTGTGTGTGTGTGTGTGTGTGTGTGTGTGTGCGTGTGTGTGTGTATGTGTACATATGTATAACTGTAATTATTTCTTAGGTGCCTTCGGTTTGTTTTTGTGTTTGGTATGATCCGATTTCTGTAGAAGGGATGCTTGGTGTTTTCTCGTCGCCCCCTCACCCCTTCTCCGCTCTGCTTCCCTCGCAACCCCCCCCCCCCCCCCCCCCCCCCCCTCCTACTGGCCTTAAGCCATCGAACCTAATCCGAGTTTTCCTTTCTGTTTCGTACATAAGTAAAAGCCAACATGATAAGAAAAAGCCAACATGACGCCCATCGTCCATCTCACTACCGGCTTTGGGCAATCGCGCGCGCACGAGCGCGCCCCCACATCAGTATGCTTGTCCACTGCGTGACGTTAAGATGCATGAGTGGAACTGTGTTCAGGTGGTAATTGGAACCCAGCACAGCTTCACAACAAAATGCATTGGAGCGTACACAATTCCTTACTGCACGATCACACACACACCACACACACACACACACACACACACACACACACACACACACACACACACACACACACACACTCTCTCTCTCTCTCTCTCTCTCTCTCTCTCTCTCTCTCTTTCTCTCCCTGTCTCTTTCTCTCTCTCTCTCTCCCTCACTCACTCACTCATACACATGTACACGGGCGCGCCCGCGCGCATGTGCTCGCTCGCGTGATGGAATTCCTCTATGCACAAATACATCAACATGTGAAAGTGTATTTTTCAAACATGGGACAGTTGCGCATGATGTCAATGTTGTGAACTGATGTCACTGAAGTAGACGGCTATATGTTTTTCTTCGTTCAATTTGTTATCATTATTATTATTACTTTATTTTGTTGTATTCTTGCGCCTTCCACTTCCTAGCGTTGGTCAAGCAATTTGTGACTTATTGTTGGATATACCCTGTATGTTTAGTTAGTATGAGATTTCATACGTTAGTATGGTTGGTCATGTTTTTGATCTTAGTTGTTCATTTGTCAGTTGTGTTCAGCATAACAGAAAACCAATGGCACACATTAGAGAATGAGAAGTCATACAAAAAAGTAATTATAATTAAACAGGTATGGATTCTTTTGCAATGTCATCTTTGAACTGCCAAGGTCTCGGGGGTATCAAAAAAGAAAGGATGTGTTTCAGTTTTTAAGACAAAAACAGTACTCTATTTATTTTCTACAAGACACACATTTCACACAGAAATTAGAACGCCAAATAAGAAGTGAATGGGGATACGAGTGTGTTTTTGCTTCTAACAATTCTAGATCAAGAGCTAGAGGCGTGGCAATACTCTTCAATAATAACTTTGAATTCAAAATAAAGAAATTAATTAAAGATGTTCAGGGTAATTACATAATACTGGTTATTAACACAATGGGAAAAGATTTAATTTTGGTGAATATCTATGGACCAAACAAAGATGATCCTTCTTCTTTGAAAACATACATTTGAAAGTAGAAGAATTAAACATAGCCGACATAATAATAGCCGGAGACTGGAATTTGGTTCTTAACCCTAGTATTGACTATCAAAATTATAAACATATCAATAACAGACATGCGCAGGAAGTAGTTACTGAAATGATGACAAAACTAGAGCTAGCTGATATATGGAGAGAGTTGAATGCAGACACGAGACGGTATACATGGAGAAGACTAAAACCCTTCCAACAAAGCAGGCTAGACTTCGTTTTAGTGTCCGATACGTTAATCACTGATATTGAAGATGCTGATATTTTGTTTAGATACAAAACAGATCACTCTTTGGTATACATAAATATTGCTTTTAAAAAAGAAGACAGACAAACAGGTTTTTGGAAATTTAACTCTTCACTTTTGAGAGATAAGATATATGTAGACCTTATTAATGAAAAGACTGAAGAAATTAAGGAACAATATGCGCTACTACCATACAGTAGAAATTCTCTTGATAAAATCCCAAACAATCAAATTAAGTTCTCAGTTTCGGGCCAGTTATTCTTAGATACTCTGATTATGGAAATAAAAGCAGAAACAATAACATTTAGCATTCATAAAAATAAAAACATAAATGAGAAAGAAAAACACATTGAAAAAGAAATTCAAGCTTTGGAAAGCAAAACTCCTTTATTGGAAGCGGACTTTGCGACCCTGAAAAAGAAAAAAAGATGAACTGAATGAGATTAGGAAAACAAAGATGGAAGGAATAATAGTAAGGTCCAGGGCAAGATGGGCGTCACAAGGGGAAAAAGTAAACAAATACTTCTGCTCACTGGAAAAAAGAAACTTTGTAAGCAAAAGAATGCTAAAACTAGTCACGAACAAAGGAACTACTCTAACAGAAACGGACGTTATGTTAGAAGAAACAAAGAATTATTTTTAAAACTTACATGCAGAAAAGAAAGTAAAAGATATTGAAATTGAAAAATATGCCAATAATCTACCCAAACTAACTCAAGCAGAATCCGAGGAGTTGGAGGGACCAATTACCTTAGAAGAAGCTACTAAAGTCTTAAAAAATATGGAGAATGATAAAAGTCCTGGGACAGATGGTATGACGGTAATTTTTAAAAAATTCTTTTGGAGACAATTGGGGGATTGTGTTGTCCGTTCATTAAACAAGGGATAAAATAAAGGCGAAATGTCTGTAACATAAAAAGAAGGTATAATAATTTGTTTACCAAAAGGAGAGAAGCCACGAGAACACATAAAGAACTGGAGACCAATTTCACTTCTAAATGTTATTTATAAAATTGCTTCTGCCTGCATTGCAGGTAGAATAAAATCTGTTTTACCCAAAATTATAAATGAGGACCAGTCAGGTTTCATTCCCGCCCGGTAGATACATAGGAGACAGTTTAAGAACCATATATGATGTAATTTACTATTTAGAGGTGAACTGCTTGCCTGGGTTATTGGTGTCTGTCGATTTCGAAAAAGTATTTGACTCTGTTGACTGGTCATACATGAGTAGGGTTCTACATGCTTTCGGTTTCGGAAAAGGAATACAGCAATGGATATCGTCTTTTTATGAAAAGATAAGGTCTTATGTTATAGTGAACGGGAAGGTTTCTTCAGGATTTTCTATTGGAAGAGGATGCCGACAAGGGGATCCTATATCTCCCTATTTGTTCGTTTTATGTGCCGATTTACTAACAAACAAAATAAGGCAAGATCAAGATGTTAAAGGCATAAAAATTTAAAAAATACAGAATTGAAGACAAATCAGTTTGCAGATGACACCTCCTTCACATTGGAAGGAGATAAGAAATCATATGAAAAGTTGTTCACAGATCTCTATGACTTTGAGCAAATATCCGGACTTAAATTAAACTATGAAAAAAACGTTTGATGTTTGGTTAGGGATAAAAAAGAATCCGTCGAACACGTACTTACCCTTTTATAAAATGAAATGGAACCCTGTAAAATTTAAATCCTAGGGGTGTGGTTTACGAATAATCTGACAGATATGACTCAAATCAATGTGACAGATAAATTTTTAGAAGTTAAGAATCTATCTAAAATATGGTCAAAAAGAGTAATTACACCACTAGGTACAATAGCAGTGCTAAAATCATTAGTGCTATCAAAACTTGTATATTTGTGGATCCTCCTGCCCAACCCTCCAGACTCTCAGATAGATATGTTGCAAAATATGCGTTTCAAGTTTGTTTGGAACAACAAAAATGATAAAATTAAAAGAAAATATTCTGTGCAAAATATTTGGAAAGGAGGACTAGGTATACCCAGTCTTAAGATATATATCCAATCCTTAAAAATCGCCTGGATTAGGAAAGTATACGTGCTACGTACTACATTCATTATGTCCTGAAATCGATGCCCTTGATTCATATGGACCAGATAGGTTTGTACAAAGCAAAATAAATAAATTTTGGAGAGATGTTTTTTAGGCATATAAATTTTTTTGCAACTGTGCAGAATTAAAAAATAACAAAGATCTAGCTACTGAACTTATTTTTTTGTAACGAAAAGTTCAAAGTGGGAAATAAACCGTTCTTTTACAAGAAAATGATGCAGAACAATATATTTTTGGTCAAACATTTACTTGATGACAATGGTAACTTTATAAGCCGTCACACACTGTCAGAGAAGCTGGGATCTGAGGTCAGTTTTCTAAATTATATAGGTTGCGTACAATCAATAAAAGACTATGCGAAGAAAACGTCAATAAAACTCGACAGTAATACCAGTAATGACAGAACATTAGCGTTACAAAAAAATGTAGCGCCACTAAAGGGGCACGCATTCACTATGATATTATGATAGAAGACATTGAAGTTTTAAACATCAGCTCTTTTATGAAATGGGAACAGCGCCTTAATATACCTATTAATTGGACAGACGTACTAAAAAGAATTAAGAAAATAAAAGAAATAAAACTGAAATGGTTCCAGCTTAAAATATGTCACAGAATTTTGGTAACTAACAGTATTTTGAAAAGAATACAGGTTGTGGATAGTGACATGTGTAATTTCTGTAATACAGAGAAAGATTCAATTAGTCACTACTTGTGGGGATGTGAAATTGCACATACTTTCTGGAAAGAACTTGAAAATATTCTAAAAAGTAAGTGTTTACACTGTGAAAGATTGTCATTTAATGTAGAGCTTATATTGTTTGGCACTGATGAGAAAACAAAAACAGATGATATGCTAGACATTTTAATGGGAAAATATTTCATATACAAATGTAGAACTAATAAGATGAAACCTAACCTAATAATGTTTCTAAAGGAACTATGCTATAGACATAAAATTGAGAAACATATGTACTCGATGGAGATGAATTATGCAGAATACGGGACAAAATGGTTTCCATACATAACACTAATACAAGAATAATGTTAATAATGCATAGAATACAATTCCCTTAGTTTTGCATGTTGTCCGTGACCTTGGGAATCAAATGGAACAATATGACTGAAATATGATTATTTAATGTATTTTCTCTAAATGTCATGATGTATCTATGAGGACACTATGTGACATATTACATGACTTTGTTTGATGATTGTAAATAATGTCACTGTTGTCCAGTGAAATACTTTCTTTATGTGTGCCTTAAAAAAAATAAAATGAAAAAGAAAATTTTTACATGAACATCCCTTAATAGACAGTAAACATATATTTCAATGGCAGAGCTCCAACTTGAGAATAATCTGATTCTGTAAGGATCGAGGATTTCAGGAGAAACTGCTTTAAGGGCACGTTTTTATTGAATTTGCACTGGCTGTGTCAAATAGGGTCGAACGATAATTAATTGAAGAGACTATGTATGCATTTAGAAGAACAATATTCTGGCACGAAAGTTCGAAAAGTTATTAATCCTGTATAACTGATACATTTATCTGGATACTATTTTGCATTATTTCTTATGTTAGTAGTCCTTGAAAAATTGTGGTCTAGAACACGGTGCCTAGAACACGGTAATTGTTCCTTCTTCAGTTCTTATATTGTTGACAAAAATGGAAGGGAACTATCTTATGTTCGGGTCACTTTGAACATGATTTTAGTCTTACTCGAGTTCAGTGACATATGCTTCACACTGTACCATTCACATAAGATCCAAGCAGACTTTTGTTATGATGCACAGAGATAGTTGATACTATCATCATCACAAAAGTTCACAAAATTCTTCAATATGAAGTAGGAGATCGTTTACATAGATGGAAAATAGGAAAGGATTTAAAACTGAACCCTGAAGAACTCCATTTCTGATAGGTGAACGATTTGATAATAAAGAATTAAGACAGACAAATTATTGTCTACTGTCTACGAGTGATGAAATCAGTTGGTGTGCATTTTCTGTTACACCATACAATAATAATTTGTGTACAATACCTTGTGGTCTATGGCATCAGAGGCCTTCCCAAAATCAACAGACAGGCTCCATAGCATTTATCCTCATTAATATTCATATGCCAGTGATCTATTAACTTTCATGGAGCAGTTTCACATGAGTAACTCTTCCTAAAGCCACCCTGACTGTCACGTAGTAGATTATATAACTCAAGATGTTTGTAAATGTCTTTATGTGCCTTTCTAACGGTTTAGACAATACTAGCAATATAGATATTGGTCTGTTGTCATGGAGTGTGTTAACTGTATTTAACTTATTTTCGAGTAAGGAAATGGGGGCGTGTTCTGACCGACTGTCATACATAAAAACTGGGGGTCACCACTGTCTTATGTCACCTCAAACAAATATATGGAAAAGAATGAAAGTCAGATAATGAGCCACATGAGGCCCAGTAGGTTTGCTGAATACAAAACTAAATGATGCGGATACAGCAAAGCAAACACTACCTGTAGCTGTAATCGTCATCAGCATTCAACGACTGCACCTTTGGGCAGCTTCACGCATACTGTCAGAAATCAGCGTCTGTCTAACTACAGAACGAGCTCATAATCACCCACACACTTATATGAACACGTACATTCTATGACTGTCATCTTTCTAACAAAATCAACTTCAAACTCTTCAGCTTGTTCAAGTTATTTAACCGTTAAGAGTTGTTCAGCCTACCAGGAAGGTTAACTAAATTTAAGTTTGTGACATTTACAAGTTTTAATACAAAACTGGGATTTTTCTTTTTTCTCCTTAATGATCTATAATAATACATCATTTACATACAAATCTTTGCTTTCACACGTAACATCTGTATTTGCTTGGTTCGGAATTCTCGCCAAATGTGTAGATGGAAATGACTTTCCCGACTTTCAACTGTGTTGGAAAAGGGTTTTGTTTTCAAAGCACAAGTTGTAGATGTATATAAGTGTTTCAGACATGACTAGAGCTAAAATCTAAAACCATTTACTAACAGTTCCATCAAATCCACGACTTCCTGCCTCCTCCAAATGACATAAGAGTTAGTAAACACCACTTACAAACATAAAGCATACCGACATTTGGAAGTGAATATTCCTTGAATTGCAGAACATTGTTTATGCTCTAGATTACTTAGTTTACTATGATTGTGTTTGATGGCACGCTTTGCCAAACTTGTGAAATATTCATTGAGTTCATTTGGCATGACGTTGCTTATATGACATGTTCTAAACTGGGTTGTTTTATTTGAAGGTTCCCCAAAACTCAGTACACGCAGTAGTCAAGGGGGAAAGGCACGTGGGAATTTAAGGATAGTCTGGCAGAAGACAATATACAGCTTGGGTGCCAGTTATCAGACCTCGAAAGAAACACAGAAATAGGAAAAGTATCAAGAGCTCTTCAAACATCTCAACCAATCTGCCAATGCTCCAGAGCTGGGTACACACTGTCGAGAATGGCCAGAAGGCAAAACCAACGCAGAAAATCAGATGAAGGTGGAAAACCTCGGCACAAAAGAAGATGTTGTTGCATACGTTGATGGTTCTGACATCAAAGGTAAGTCAGCATGGGGATACGCACTGAAGCAAAATGGTCAAGGTATTCAGGAAGACAGAGATGCACACAGTTAAACAATTTCCTTCAAGTCTAACAATGGAGGTAAAATCAGTGACACAAGCACTCAATTGGCTCTCATCCACAGAACTCAGCAAGCACATGTCCGTGCACACAGACATTACTTATCTATTTACTGGCGCATCACTTAGGTGCTCAACACACACCACACACCACACACACCACACACACACACCACACACGCACAGAGCTCTCTCTCTCTCTCTCTCTCTCTCTCTCTCTCTCTCTCTCTCTCTCGGGGTGTGTGAGCAGCATTCAGGAGTGCGACACGTATGTTTATCAGCTCTGTGTTTGTTAATTGCGTCGGATCTGGCGAGTGTTTCGACTGTGTGTGTGGCAAGTACCTTCGTGAAGCATCATGCCTTCATCGCAGCTTAAGTTTCGGGCAAGATGTGGGTGCTTTCTGTTAGTTTTTCTTTCATATATGGCGAAGAGTGGAGAATAGCGTCACCATGCGCCTGAAGACATTGACATTGAAAACGGCGGTAGATTGTGTAACGGGAGGCTGCCTTCTCACGCTTTTATTCTGAGGTAGTTTATTACTCCAGTGTGGCGACGTGGAACAAAATCCTAGGTCACGTAAGGACAGCTACCGCCAGACCTGCTTGAACTCTGACAGTAGGACAGCCAGTACTGAGAAAGCAGCAAATTCCTTGGCCAGCAAGTCAACCACTTCAAAGCCTACTGAGTTACCCACCCTCATGGATGTCGTGTCTATGCAGCAGGATTTAACTGCAAAGTGGACAGTATTAAAGTTGACATTAAGGACATTCGTGACAGTTTTGCAGGGTTACATGAAGAGGTTCAATTCCTGAAAGGAGAAGTGGCTGATCTTCATCCAGACGCACTTTGCTAAGCTTTTCTGTAATATGGTTGTTGTTTACCTTGGGGCTATGTATTTGAATTGATCTTTATCGTGCTAGCTGTGCAGAACGCCAAAACGCCGCGTGCGAAGTCAGTGGTGTGCGGAAACTGTGTTGTGAACTGGTTGACATTGTAAATACTGAGCGCGCAAAGGTGGGGTGGGGGCACATGTGAATATGGAGGAAGGAGTTATGTTGAATTATATTGATCGAAATGTTCTTGTTGATATAAATATGATTGGTTGTATTAATGCAGGTGAAGCGACCTTCTTATGTTCTAAAACTGATAAAATGGATATTTGTGGGGAAAACAGAGTTGAAGACATTTACCGATCGATGTCACGTGACTCACAGACTGACAGTGGAAGTTGTGAGAGGGGGGCATCTGAAAAAAAAAACGTTAACAGGGAGAGGACAAGGGTGATAATGATGTGTCTGGTGAACGAGTGGAGAGGATCACACTGAGGGGTGAAAGGAAAGATGTCAATGAGAATGAATGTGTGTTATGTTTTGATGGTTGTGAAAATGATAAAGATTGTGATGATTCCTACTCATTCTTGCACTGGATTGTAAATGGACTCTTGTCTAAATTCAGAGATAAAGACTTTACTCCCTTTTTGTTGAAATTTGGTTTCATATGTCTTGTCGAAACCTTTGTAGAAGATTTCCAAAACTTAGTATTTCCAAGTTGTACTGTTTTCTGTAAACAGGCAGTTAAGTCTTCAAAACAAGGAAGACATTCTGGAGGAGTTGTATGTCCCATTAAAACTGCTTACACCATATGTCCATGAAATCAAGACAGACTCCCCCAATATTCTTTTATTTTTGGTTGATGAGTGTGTTTTTGGCTTTATGGAAGATGTGTTATATGTATGTACTTACATTCCACCACATGGCTGTTCAGAGCGAGTCATTAAGTGTTCAGAGAAGCAGGGGAGCTAACACCTCTCCCGCAACAACACAGGCCAAGGTCAGGGAAGGCAGTGTTTTCTGCAGGCCGCTCCCTACCAGCTAGCTAACCGCACTGTACTCAGCGTTGCATGTCAACTGTGCACAGCCGGTCTGGCAGCAGTGTGTTCGGCATTGTTGAGCGGTCGTTACGATTGGGGTTGTCAATGTGATAATCAGTGGTTGTCGTGAAGAATGTAATATTTATGCGCTCCTGAGACATCTGTATGGGCAAATTCCAGACCATTCTTTTGATGTCAAACTCGACCAGGTTTATTTTCACACAGATAACGAAGGCATGGCATGACAGAATGTACACAAGTGGTCACTCAGCATTAAAACAATGACAATACACACAAAATGGTGCAAAAATAACTCACGTCAGCGCTTTGTGGATAGT
>CM065739.1:19945527-19950527 GCA_033310375.1 Conus canariensis
GTGGAGTATCTTCTTGTTTCACAAAGACAGGATTTACCAAAGAAAACCTCATACTGCAGCAACCGAAATCGACGAGAAAGACTGGACAATAGCATTTAAAAATTTGACCCTGTATATGTACTATTGTTGGAATTCTGACAAAAAAATAAATAAGGAAAAAAAAAACCCCAAAACCCATAGTTTGAAAAAGCTTTAACTGGGTTTAAGGTATGGCTTACACCAGCTCCACGCACACCACGTGCGCTGCTCACGAAATCTGATGGATGTTTGTGTGTGCCTGATGAGCTCTTCATATTGAGAAGAAACTGTCACTTGCTGGTCCTGATGATATCCATTTTGGAGAAACAAGCAGACAATCGCAGAATCCACCAGAGAAAAATCACATCTCAAGCCATCTCTCCACTAATTCAAGTCTCTCCTTCATAAAGTCATATAAACTGAGACGGATTTTGAGATTTGATTCACTCCCTATCTGGAATTACTTATATGTAGATAAAAAATACACACACACACACACACACACACACACACACACACACACACACACACACACACACACACACAACGCACGCACGCACGCACGCACGCACACACACACATAATATAAAACATGTTGGCGACAATTGCAAGTATACTAACAGTCTTTGGTCAGGTTTATTCGTTTAGTTTTGCAATTTTCAAAATAAATATGCTGGCTTCCCTGTTGGCCATATTTTTGTTACCTGATTTTTCAGTGGATATTATTCAATTATGGCATAACAAAAGACTCAATCATATTACATTTTCATGCGTGTCTCCTATGGTTACATTCTGGACAGAGGTGTAGACTTGACTCTGGCTGGTCCGGTGAATACAGTTCTGGTTGTTAGACAGGTGACACTGAGGAAGACAGGTGATGTAGCAGCCATTTGCTTCCGTGCACAAACCTTCAGCTTTCCGTTTTTGCTTCATGGAGTGATTCAGCTGACCTTTGAACTTGTTTATTGGTTTGTTCTATCTTTTGCTATTAGTTCACTTGAGAGAAGGAAACTTCTTTGAACAGTCTATTCTTTGATGCCATTCCCGCTCACGGGAAAGTCTATGGGAGTAAACTTTGAGCTGAAATCCAGAGCTGAAATGGAATTAACGTTGAGCTGATGGCGGACTTTAAGACCGACAATATCTCATGAGCAGATACTGAAAATTCCAACCGTGTCATGGCTTGATAAAGTTAGTTTGTCATGCTCTAAGAGAGCCATTGGTTTCACATGGATGTGGGCCTTGGAGTCAAGTGAAATGGATGACAGGAACTTTCTGCATAGGATTCTGAGGTGTAGACGGATGTTCCAGCAGTGTACTTTTTGAGAGAGCATGGGAGATTGCACAGATGTAACAACTGTAGAATCTAATCCCACCATTTGTGCTATACAAAAGCAACGACAAATGTTGCCTGGTTCTCTAAGGTTTACGCTGAAAGGTTATTACAAATGGTTTTCACATTCCTTAATACATTATTGCTACTCAAGGTTTCATTTCTTTTGGCTAGTTAAGACGTGATCATGTCTGCGATTTACGACCATTTGTTAGGAATCTGAGAACACACGGATTCGATTTTGAATGCATTACGTGTACATTCAATGAAATTGAGCGAACAGTTTTAAAACATTGTGTTCACAGAAACGAACACACTCCCATTGAACAGATGAGTCAATATTGAATATCATTAACTCTTAAAAGAGATCATTGAACCAAACCTTTGAACATTTATTTCTGTGTCATGCAAGTTGTAGTGCTTTTGTCGTTTGATTACATTTTCCATTCTTTTTCTTAATATATATTTTTTTCTTCAAATAGGTTTTTGTTGACCGTACATTCTTTTGCCCAAGTTTTAAAGCAAAAAAATAAATGCCATTACTTACTCTGAATTTATCCCGAAAGTGCACTATGCTTATGATTGGTGCACTATAAGATCCTACCAGAACAGTTAGCACTGGAGAAGGAACTATCAAGAATCAGATGACCAAACAGAGGACCTGACAATCAACAAGAACCCACAAAACTTTTTAAAAATCAAATTTTAATCAAATAAGTTGAGAAATTACAGATGCGTCATGATAAGACAGGACGCAGAGATTTCAACATGTAAGGGGTTAGATGCGCGCGTGCGCACGTGCGTGTGTGTATGTGCTTACGTTTCAATTGTGTATACTGGGCTAATTCTCTTTCTCTTGGTTGACTTACTGTCATTCAGCTCGTTCTATCTGCCACACCCTCTGATCCTTGAAACCACCTTTTCATCCATCACCGTCTCTTACCATCGAATAGTATAATTATTTGGCCACAGGATTTCCTGGATTTTTCTCTAATTCCCATCGTTTTCTTTTCTGTCAGTCTGACGCTTCAGAGACAGACCTGCTTTCATAAGACATCGTACTCATGCATGCTGATTGCCGTTGAACTACTTCACTGACATAACAGAACTGTGTCGTCTTCTTTCTTCCTTTGTTCTCCGTAAATGTCTTTGGGACAGATGACCAAGCTGGAAGCATATAACGCGCATACGTTCATGTGTGTTGTGTGTATTTACACGCTCATACATGCATGTGTGTTGTGTGTATTTACACCCGACCGCACGTCTGCACACAATAATTATATTACAGGGCACCATGCTATGAATAAAAGTCATCAATTATTAGTTCGCTTAATGATAATATTAATACGAGATCACATGTTTTTTTGTCTGTCCATAAGTAGTGTTTTTTCGAACGTGTTTGAAGTTATTCAGCATTTTTCAGACAGCATGCACATGGATTCCTCCTTCAGTTTGCTGCTACAGAGAGATAATGACCTTCTGTCAGTCACTGTCAACTGAATCATGAACCAACATGTAGACAAAACATTTTAAGACTGAGAAGCGAGATATACGGGAGATGGGGGGAAAACAAACATATTCACTCTAAATTGAACATGAAATGAGGCAGAGAACAGTGAACAATAAACAATAAAAAAAAAAGTAGGATAACTTTTGCTCCCACAAGAAAACCTAACTCAGAGTAACTTTTATTCAAGACTGGCACAGCCTTTTAAACTTGAATAAAGTCAGACAAATACAAAGACGAACAATATAATAGTGGGGGAAAACAAGCGCAGGCCAACAACCCCTCCATCATCACAGTAATGACTTGGCAAAGAATTGAACTTAAGGGAGGAGGGGGTGGGTTTGAAGATGAAGAAAATGGGAACATAAGATTAAGAAAATATATTTTCAATATGAAAACTCTTCGCTAGCTGCATGAGGGAACCATCGTAATCCCTCTCGAAGGCAAACCTATTTGTATTGCCTGCTCCTCGGCCCTTCATCTGCTGTATCGGACTCATCAGGGAGACACGGGTGGTTGTGTCTGTGCTCCAGGCGTCAAACAGAGACGCACCACAGCCCACAATACTGTAGTGTTCTCACCACCAAGGCACCCTTGATGGTGAGAACACACACACACACACACACACACACACACACACACACACACACACACACACACACACACACACAGCTCCTCTCTCTCTCTCTCTCTCTCTCTCTCTCTCTCTCTCTTACCCTCAATAAAAATATTCGTATTCGTATTCGTATTCGTATTCGTATTTCTCTCTCTCTCTCTCTCTCTCTCTCTCTCTCTCTCTCTCTCTCTCTCTCTCTCTCTCTCTCTCTCTCTCCACAGAAGCTGAACATTTTCTCAGCGCGTCACACTTATTCAGCAACCACTGGCAATTAGAAAATTACTGTGTTGTGTGAAACACAGCGGGCCACAGCTTGTGTTAGATGATCTCTCGTTTGGGACCATCAGTTCACAGGAGAGGCTCAGCTCTGCAAATCTTTTGGTTCCAGCATTTATTTCTACCCGTCAGCTTCTGTTTGATTTTGGTTTCCCTTCACTTCTGACGATTACTTTTTATGTAATGGATATCTCTCGTGCAAGCTTGCTTTTAGGTCATTTGCCTTTGGTTCTTGACTGACTCATGAGTAAATCTCTGAAAACATGTCGCTTGTCAGGACAAGGCTGCAGAGAAAGAAATGAACTGACTTCCTATGTTCAACCTATGCTCAATGATTTACCGAATTTTGAATGTAAAGTCACCGACAAGTTTACACCAAGAATACATGTAATGCATATGAACGAAAACAGTATAAACAAAAACACGAACCCAAAAACTCAATTTAACGTCAGTGAAAATATGAAAATAAAAACAGAAGGAACAAATCCCATGTCTAATACTTTTAGACTGGTGCTAGCAACATATGTTAGTCACTCTACCTCAGAGTAAAAGATGGCAACTTTCATCGCAATGTACAGCACTTATTTTCTGTTAAAATCATAACAACTGTGCATTGCCTATAACTGCGCCATGGTAACTCACTTTGATGTCTACCATATTTTGTAATGACTGTTTTCTCCATGAGTTGTGTGTGCGCGTGCTTGTGTGTGTGTGTGTGTGTGTGTGTGTGTGTGTGTGTGTGTGTGTGTGTGGTGCGTGCGTGCGTGCGTGCGTGGCGTGCGTGCGTGCGTGCGTGCGTCGTGCGTACGTGCGTTGCGTGCGTGCGTGTGTGTGTGTGTGGTGTGTGTGTGTGTGTGTGTGTGTGTGTTGCGCGCGCGCTTGATGGACGAAAAATATTAGAACGTACAACAGGACTTCCAACGTTCGTCAGATAACGACATCAAAGGGTAAAGTTAATGCATTATCAGTGAAAAAAGCCTGTTACAGAGCTTCCTTTTAAACAGATCGATGGAAATCAATTTCTATCTACGGATTTTGACAATGGCATTGGGTCTCGTCTCTCCGAAGCACTTTCTTTGAAAAATAATGACAACGTGTCGGTTCCTGGGGCTTGTTGACCATATCCTTCCCGGATTGGTTATCCTGACAGACAAAGCCAGATATTTTCTCATTTTACACTCCATCACTCACGCTGATGGATGAAGACCCTTACCTTCTTTCTTGACCAACGACCCCCTAACTTACAACAC
>CM065739.1:19965527-19970527 GCA_033310375.1 Conus canariensis
CAATGTATGTAATGTATGCATATGTATGCATTTGCATATGTGTGTGTCTTCATGTGTATGCGTGTGCGATCTCTGGGTTTATTTGTGCATTTTCCTTCATTCATGCATGCGTGGAAGTGTACGTATGTATATGCATATCTACATAATGTGTACATGGGTGCACTCGTGTGCATGCAAGTGTCTTTGTGAGCGAGTGTATGCGCGTGCGTGCGTGCGTGCGTGCGTGCGTGCGTGCGTGCGTGTGTGTGTGTGTGTGTGTGTGTGTGGTGTGTGTGTGTGTGTGTGCTGGTGCGTGCGTGCCGTGCGTACTGCGTGCCGCTCGCCTGTTGTGCGTGCTGTGTTGTTGGCGCGCGTGTGTGTGAGTGTAGTCTGTATGTGTGTGTGCGGCGCGCATGTGGCCGCAAATTAATATGTATGTGTGTATAACAGTCATACATAGTAGGCAGACACAATTGGAGTTTTCGTAGTGCCATCACGCAATACACAGTTGTTATATCTTAGTACAAAATGAGAGTTGTCATCACCACGGTATGGTCATGGATTTTTTTTTGTCTAGCAAAAACTATGTTCACTAGCACCAGTCTGAAAGTTGGTCATGATATTGTTCTTCTGTTCTTTATAATTGTTCACTACGTGAATTGCGCTGTTGGTTCGTGTGTAGTTGTGTGTGCCTGTGTGTGTGCGTGCGTGCGTGTGTGTGTGCGTGCGAGCGTGCAGTCTCGATGTCTTGAATGTCAACATGACTCCAGAGACTCTAAGGGTGAGAGATGGTTTATCACATCGTCAGTCTTGGTTTGAAAAGTTGCAATTAGAATAAAATAATCTGAAAACAAGTTTTTATGTTGGGACTGACAATTATTTTCATATCCAGAGCCAGAGCAGCGAGTTCACCACTGCGAACAGATCTGATTTCTCATCTGTGCCCGGACAATAAACGAGTTGGAGAATATGAGCAGAAAGCGACATAAGCCAACATTAATAAATTGTGTCTTATCTGGATCAGTCCATAAACATAATCTGGAAATGTGGAACATGGCGTAGTGATACACAGAAAATCATAGGCAAGCAAATCGAAGGTTCTCTTTTCAATAAATACAGGGTCACAAGATTCTACTGCGCCTTGGAATGTGTCTGACAGATTAAGAAACAGTAGAAATAAGTCCAAAATGGATGTCCTCTTCTTCTAAATATCGAGGAAAAAAGTCAATCCGAGAGATGGCAAGTCAGGGTCTGGTTTGTATTTATTCTGAGACTGAGGGTCAATATACATTCATAAGCAAGTTCAGAATAAAGTTTTAGGTAATAGTGGGTTTTCACTTTTAATCTGTAGTGAGGCATAGGGGCGGAAGAGGTACTTAAAGAAAAATAACAAACACACCAAAGTGATATGTAACAGCTCAAAGTGAAAAGAAAAACAAAAAGCGTTATATGCACTGCATGCAACTGAATTCTATGAAATAAAGTGTGGTTCCATGACAATCTATCAGTTCTTTTCTTGTTGTAGATAAACCACATTCCTTTCACACCAGCGTCTGATGTAGTGTGATCTAGCTGGTTCGGGTGGTTCGAAAAAAGTTTGTCTCTGTGATAGGCAATATTTGCTGAGTGTTGCCGAGGGGGTTAGTGAGTAGATATCTGGAGTTTTCATCGATGTAACGATAGCTACATATTCACTGGTGATTGTAGAAATGAATTTAGAACAGATGGATGGAAAGTGTGTAAAAATAGATCAAATCTAATAGTTCACATTAAGATCCAGAAGCGAATCTTATATCATCAGTATATGGGATTTACTTTGCTGATATGGTTTGGTGTACTGTTGAAGCAGTTAACCTTCGAGATAGTCCATTAACGGACAAACGCAACCGAGGCCTAATTTAAAGTCGCCGATGTTGGCAAGTGTGTGCAAACTGTTCGCAAACTGTTTGAATTGACATGCTGGAACCTTTGCGATGGAGACGCTCACTCGAATGGCACTATGAATAAGTATTGTTCTCACTGGGGGCTTACAAGATGGTGCGCTGCGTATTCTGGATCAATACAGGCAGCACTAAACAGCACCAGACTGACTCACCAGCAGTCCAGTGTCTCCTCTGATGTGCTTGTCTTTTGTGGTTGTAACGATTAGATGTTGATTGTTTTCTGGGGAATGAGGTGCAGGGAACCCTGATTCAAAGGACGTGAACGTGTAAGCTGTCTGACTCATGCATAATTGAGTTTGCCGCCACTTTAGCCAGTTGTGATGTAGCTAGACTTTTATGAGGGTCCTTAACTTATATGCTGTTTTCCTTTTCATACCTGTATGCAGATGTATGTGTTGAAATGACTTAAGTGTTATTTTTTTTTTTTTTTTCGTCTAATATCATCTGCCGGATGAAAAGACGTAAAATAAAACCACCACCACCAACGTGTGAGAAATATATTTTCAGGAATGAGTTGTTTGGGCCAAAGGCCCGCGGGGCATAGAAATGAGACGGCTGTGAAATCTCTTCATCCACTGTGGGGGGGGGGGGGGGGGGGGTTCCTTTGGTAGTCTTTTGATCAAATCTCCATCAATGAAGACGACAAGAACAGATTGTGCTAACAAAGTAATTCCAATACTTTTAAGACTTCCACGTAGTTTTAGATGGTCAGACCAGCCACTAAAGCAACAGGCAAAAGAATCAAACTGCAGCGTTACCGGAACACGACGAAAAAGCAGAAGAACACAGAAAACAAAGTGTGAAGTAACGCAGTTTTAATGCACGACATAAAACAGGACAAGAAATTTTCGGCATTATGCCTTCCTCAGCGACAAAAAAAAAAAAACAACAACAAAAAACAGTACAGACATTAACATGCGCAATACTCCCCCTGTGAAGCCAAAGTGGTGAATGAAGTTGACAGAGGGACAGTGGGAGAGAGGGTGAGTTGAGTTCGAGGAATAGGGCACGAGGAAAGAGGGCAGAGTTAAGAGAGGAGTAGGAAAAGGAGAGAGAGAGAGAGAGAGAGAGAGAGAGAGAGAGAGAGAGAGAGAGAGAGAGAGAGAGAGAAAAGGAGGGGGGAGAAAGAGGGGGGGGAGGAGAGAGAGAGAATGGAAGTAGAGGAAGAGTGGAGAGGGAGAGAGAGAAGAGGACGGGAAGGGAAGGAGAGTGAGTGGAGGGTGAGGGTGTATTGTATGTAGTGGGTGTTTGCATATGAATGAAATGAACAAGAGAAAACACAATAAATAAAATACAATAAGCACAAAAAAGCATTGTAAATGACAAGGGGACGAGGGGGGGGGGGGGGGGGGGGTCAGCCGCCTAAAGCACCCGACCCAAGTCTGACCCTAGGGTAGGTTGCCCTACCCAAGCCCCATGGGGTGAGAGGGAAAACGGGAGAACCCCGAGAAAAAAAAAACCCTAGCCAGACGCAGCTAAGAGCTGCAGGGCTCGCCCCCCCCCCCCCCCCCCCCCTCACACACACACACGAAAAAGCTCTTGCGCGCGGGCACACACACACACACACACCACACACACACACACACACACACACACACACACACACACACACAAACGCGCACACACACATGCACACACACACACAACCCACACACACACATACATACAAGTGCGCACACGCACGAACACACACGCACACACAAAATACACACGCCCATACGCACACACACACACAACCAACAAACACACACATACCTAAGAAAGAAAAAAAAGTGTGTGTGTGTGGGGGGGGGGTTTACAATGGAGAGTAAATGAGTAAATGTATGAAAGTAGGAAGAGACGTAAAGAGAGGACCCGTATGAGGGCCCTGAAAGAGAGATGCCTGAGAAAAGTGCTAAGGGGAGAAGCAGAAGAAAGCCTCAAGAGGTCCCGTAGAAGGGTCCTACTGAGGGGGCGAACAGACAAAAGGTAGAGAGACAGGAAGTAAGAAGGAATAGTAAGAGAAGGAACGCACAGGAAGAATGAGCCCTACTGGGGGACGACTGAAGAGGAACCAGGACAGAGGAGGAAAGGGAGCGAGAGGGAAAGGGGATTAGGTGTGATGAGCTCTTCTTTTTAGAAGAAACTGACTTGGGGGCCTGTGATATCCATTTTGGAGAAAAAAGCAAACAATCGCAGAATCTCCCCGGGGAAAGATCATTCTCAAGCCATCTCTCCCTATTCAAGTCTCTCCTTCTAAAGTCATATAAACGAGACGGATTTTTTAAATTTTATTCACTCCCTATCTGGAATTACTTATAGTAATAAAAAATACACACAGCACGCCGCACGCACGCCGACGCACGCACGCACGCACACACACACACACACAAAAAACACACACACACACACACACACACACATAATATAAAAAACATGTTGGCGACAATTGCTACAGTCTTTGGTCAGGTTTATTCGTTAGTTTTGCAATTTTTAAAAAAAATACTGGCTTCCCTGTTGGCCATATTTTTGTTTCCTGATTTTTCAGTGGGGATTATTCAATTATGGCATAACAAGAGAGCAATCATATTACATTTTCCAAAAGCGTGTCTCCTAGGTTACATTCTGGACAGGGGGGTTAGCTTTACCCCTGGCTGGGCCAGTGAATACAGTTTGGTTGTTAACATGACACTGAGGGAAAACAGGTGATGTAGCAGCCTTTGCTTCCCGGGACAAACCTTCAGCTTTCCGTTTTTGCTTCATGGAGTGATTCAGCTGACCCCTTGAACTTGTTTATTTTGGGTTTGTTCTATTTTTTTGCTATTATTCCCTTTAGAGAAGGAAACTTTTTGAACAGTCTATTCTTTGTGCCCATTCCCGCTCACGGGAAAGTCTATGGAAGAAACTTTGAGCTGAAAATCCAGACTGAATGGAATTAACGTTGAGCTGTGGCGGGGCTTTAAGACCGACAAAATCCATGAGCAGATACTGAAAAATTCCAAACCCTTCAGGCTTGATAAAGTTAGTTTGTCATGCTCTAAGAGAGCCATTGGTTTCACATGGATGTGGGCCTTGGAGTCAAGTGAAATGGATGACAGG
>CM065739.1:19975527-20025527 GCA_033310375.1 Conus canariensis
TCATAATATTGTGATCTTTTTAGCTGGTCTTTCTTTACAAATCTTCATTCTGCGTAGAACGACAGAGGTTGTAGTCAAAGCCAGGTGAGGCTGCTTAACTTAACTGTAACCAAATCTCGGAAGGCGTCTGATTTCTACTTCTAGATCTAGGATTAGTTCTTCGGTAAACTTACAAATGATCCAGGGTTTACCAATAAGCGCTTAGGGTCTACTACCTTTTCTTGATTGATCTCTTTGCGTAACAAACATGCGATGCGATCACACCAGCGTAACATTCCCAGCAGCTGAGATGAATTGCTAGTTTTTGTACACCACAACCACTGTTGGGTGTTAGCCAGAATTAGAGGTTCCTGCCTGATAACAGTAGACAACTGTTCCAAACCTTGATCTTGACCAGTAGTGATTAATTAGGTTCGAGGAAAAGAATGACAGGAAAACAGGAAAAAAGCTGTTGATTATGACTCAATACATTCATTATTTCTGTTCTTGATTCAGTGTTTGGACTTCGTTTATTTCTTACAAATGATCTAGCACAGATTAGATGTTAAGATAGGCATGTGATCTTAGAATTATGTCCCTTGTTCACGTAGTTTTGTTACCAAAATAAATACCGGTGGCGCCCCCCCCCCCCCCCCCCCCCCCCACCTGTAGGGAAAACGATGAAACTGGCCAAAAACACTCCGAAAGATGACCATCTGCTTAGCAGACGACGATGACGAAGTCGATGAGAGCAAAAATGAAGAGGCCTTCGCCGAATTGATTCAATTTCTTGATGACAGAAGTTTATCTCTTGTTATGAGAGACGCTGTTGATGATGGAAGAAAAGCCTTGAAGATTTTACGTGAACACTATGCAGGAAAAGGCACACCACGTGCGATAGCCCTCTACACTGAACTTACCTCGCTCGTGAAACGGTCGGACGAAACTGTAACTGACTATATTATTTCGTGCTGAAACTGCTGCTGCTGCTTTGAAAAATGTCGGTGAAACAGTGAACGATAGTCTGCTTATTGCAATGGTATTGAAAGGTTTACCTGATTCATTTCAATCTTTCGTTGCTGTTGTTACACAAAGTGAACATAAACGGACTTTCACAGAGTTCAAAGTGTCTCTACGAAGCTTTGAAGACACGGAGCGGTCAAGATCTGCTGCGGATGATGATTCGCTACTGAAGTCTGCCTCCAGAGCTGGGCCGAGTTACAGACGGGATCGAGATGGGAAAGACATGATCTGTTTCAAGTGCAAACTTCCTGGTCATTTTGCGAAAAACTGTAATGAAAAGAAAGGGAAGGGAAGGCTGTGGTGTAGTCACTGTCACATGAACAATCACACAGACAATTCATGTCGTAAGGGTACAAACCGTGATAAAGTCAATGAAGTGTCTGAACTGTCTGAAGATGATCATTCTTTTGCTTTTGCTTGCCGTAGTGATAGTTCTCAGGTGAAGAGTGACAAACTCTTAGCTGATTGTGGTGCTACTACTCACATTTTCAACGATGTGTCCAAATTTGTTCAATTTGATGACAATTTTGATCCTGAGAAACATTACATTGAACTTGCAAATGGGGAAAGGCAAAACAATATCGCATTGAAAAGTGGGAATGTGAATGTAACAATCATGAGCAAGAATGGTAAATATGTTACAGCTTCACTCAAAAATGCTTTGTATGTACCATCATACCCCCAGAACATATTTTCAGTCCAAGCAGCCATTGAGAAGGGCGTTAAGGTTTCGTTCCAACCAGACTCAGCTGAAATTATCTACAAAGATGGCACAAAATTCAACATTGAGAAGCATGGCAGGTTGTATTATCTGCAAACTTTTGATCAAAATGTTGAAACTGATCGCATGAATTATGCAAACGATTTGAAAGGTTGGCACGAAATTTTGGGTCACTGCAATGTTGATGATGTATTAAAACTTGAAAAAGTGGTTAAGGGCATGACAGTGACAGACAAGACAGACAGACCTGATGAATGTGATGTGTGCGTGCGTGGCAAGATGAAAAATGACAGAAACAAGGGGCCACGACAGACTCGTTCAACTGTACCTTTACAGTTAGTTCATACTGACCTTGCAGGGCCAATTACCCCATCTTCAAAAGAAGATTTCAAATATGCCATGAGTTTCACTGATGATTATTCAGGAGCTGTTTTTGTGTACATCTTGAAGAAAAAGAGTGATGTTGTTGTAGCAACTGAAAAGTTTCTGGCGGATTCTGCTCCTTTTGGCAAAGTAAAAGCAATGAGGTCAGATAATGGTACAGAATTTTGTTCTGAGGCATTCGTCTCGCTTCTCAGGAATAAAAAATAAAACATGAAAATAAAACATGAAAAATCTGCGCCATACTCGCCACACCAAAATGGCACAGCTGAGAGGTATTGGCGTACCCTGTTTGAAATGGGCCGTTGTTTGCTCATTCAGGCTGAGCTCCTGAAGGAGCTGTGGCCGTACGCAGTTATGGCAGCTGCTTACATACGCAATAGGTGTTATTGCAAGCGCATCAATCAGACACCTTACTCTGCCCTGACTGGACACACTCCAAACTTGTCCAATATGAGGATATTTGGGTGCAAGTGTTTTGCATACACTCAAGACATAAAGAAACTTGATGACAGGTGCAAAAGGGGTATCTTTGTGGGTTATGACAGGGACAGCCCAGCATACTTGGTGTACTTTCCAGAGACAAAGGTGGGATGGTAAGAAGGGTTGAATTTATGACAAAGAAACCCACATCAACATTTGTGACAAAGAAAAACACACTGACAAGAAGCTTGACTGATCAGAAAACACAGACAGAAAGTTGTCTTGACATGGATGATTTGATGTTGAAGCGCAATGATGATGTTGAGGTTAGTAATAAACCCAGTACACATGATGAGAAGACAGAAATTCCACCTACTCAAGGGAGGTCAGAGTGTATGTCCGATGAAAAAGTACCTTCCGCAGAACGAAGGTATCCCAACAGAGAACGAAATCCCCCAATTCGTTTGGCTGATTATGAAACAAACCTTGGTGATGATGATGATGATCAAATCATGATGAATATTGACTACTGTTACAAATTTGCAGCTTTTCCACAATCTTACAGTGAGGCTATTAAATCCCCTGAGTCTATTCTGTGGAAAGAAGCAATGAAAGATGAAATCCAGTCTTTGGAAAGAATGAGACATTCACACTGACCACCCTACCAGAGGGTAGAAAAGCAGTGGGGGGACGTTGGGTATACACTGTAAAAGAAAGAGGTGATGGGTCACATCTCCACAAAGCTAGATTTGTAGCAAAAGGGTACAGTCAAGTTGCAGGCATTTGGTGCAAACAAATTTGAACAGAGTCCTACTGACCATTGTGTCTACACCAAACATGATGGAGACAAAATGGTTATCATTGTTGTGTGGGTTGATGACCTGATTGTGGGTGCAAACAGTGACAAATTGCTATCTGAAAACAACAAATTTTCAAAGACCGATTCCAAATGAAAGATCATGGAAAACTCTCTTACTTTCTGGGTATGGATTTTGAACAAGGTGTAGGGTATGTAAAGATGAACCAGAAAAGATACATAGAAAAAATGCTGGAAAATTTTGACATGATTGATTGCAAACCAAGATCCACTCCTTGTGAACAAAAAATTGGGATCAGTGAAGATGATGATCCAATTGACGGCAGAAAATACCGTGAAATTGTGGGCACTTTGATTTACATCATGGTTTGTACCAGGCCTGACATAGGTTGGATTGTCACCAAATTGTCACAGCGTTTATCAAAACCTCTAGCTTCTCATTGGGTTGCTGTGAAACATGTGTTGAGATATCTGAAAGGTACAATGGACTATGGATTGATT
The DNA here is from genome assembly GCA_033310375.1 of Conus canariensis. NCBI lineage: Eukaryota > Metazoa > Mollusca > Gastropoda > Neogastropoda > Conidae > Conus > Conus canariensis. The sequence goes on from CM065739.1 coordinate 19,979,373, forward strand.
TTCAGGAAAAATGATGAAGGCTTATCATTGATAGGCTATAGTGATGCTGATTGGGCGTCGTCCTCTGAAGACAGACGCAGCACTACTGGATATTGTTTTTCACTGTCCAAGACTGGACCTCTCATTTCTTGGAAATCAAGAAAACAGCCAACCGTGGCCTTGTCCACATGTGAGGCAGAATATATTGCTCTTGCAGCCACTGTTCAGGAAAGCTTATATTTGAGCCAGTTACTAGAGGACATTGACAGAAAGAACAGTTATGGTCCTGTGTTGATTCTGGAAGACAATCAAGGCACAATCGCTTTGGCAAACAATCCTGTCAGTAGACAAAGATCTAAACACATTGACATCTGCTATCATTTCGTCAGAGATGTTTTGAACAAAAAGAAAATTGAACTGAAATATTGTCCTAGATGTGATGACCAAACCTGCTACAAAACTCCAATTGCAAAAATTCAAGAATCTGATTTTTGGCTAACTTATTAATGTCAGTAAAAGGGCATAAAATAAATGTTGTCACTGCTACAACATTTCCTGTTACACAAATTTAAGCTCTTAATTTTGAGGGTTAAATGTCAGTTGAGTTTGTGGAGGTTATATTGTTGTATTTAGGATTCTTGTGTTTGTGTGTGCGAGATATAATTTCTTGCGATCAAGTGGGGGTGTTAAGATAGGCATGTGATCTTAGAATTATGTCCCTTGTTCACGTAGTCTTGTTACCAAAATAAATACCAGTGGCGCCCCCCCTCCCCCCCCCCCCCCCCCCCCCCCTTGCTTCTTTGCCAGCGGTCCAAGAGTGAACGTGCATTTTTGTTATGCAGTGAGAAAAAGATGTTTGTTCTGTCTTTGTTCATTTTCCTCCATCATGTCACTGCCAACATTAGAATTGAATTATATGTGATAGTAAAGTTGGCCAATGCTTGTCGTGTGTCACGCCAAAATGTCTCATGAACTCTTTCATTGAACTGGTATTCTACCCTTACAAGACATTCTGCAACCTCACTATGGCTAGTCTGACCTTATATTTTGAAAGGTCACAAAGCTCATGATGCCACATGTTTTGTGGGTATGACTCACTAACAACTTACCAGACCTATAAAAAAGAAAATTGTCGCTATCACATTGTTCATTTTGGGGTACAAGGTCTACCACTACTATTACTATTAGTACTACTACTACCACTTTTACTACCACCACTATCACTACTACTGCTGCTTCTGCTCTCATAGAAGTGCTACTGCTACTGCTGCTGCTACTGCTACTATTACTACTCCTACTACTACTATGATGTTTTGAGAGTACTCCAGTTCAGTGTTATGATGATGAAATGTGAAATCATTGGTATACTTTTCCGTATAATTGTTCCTTTCCAGAACTTGACTGAACTGAAGAACGTTCCCCTTACTAGAGGACCGCTTATGGTGCAAGCAGCCACAGGCAAGTTTACCTTTTTTACTTTTGTGCCTTGCATCCAAGCTATTCAAACATGGATGTGTTGTTATTATTATTATTATTATTATTATGAACATTTATGACGCCTAATCAATTGAATGCCCTAGGCGTTTACAATATCACAACAGACATCAAATCACACAATATATAACAATCATACATGAGAAAAAGGCATCAAAATCCAAAGCAAGGACACAAACTCACAAGCATGCATACACGCAAACACACACTCACACAGACACGAACGCACACAAAGCAGACACTCGCATCACACATTGCAAACGTGTTGTATTAACAAAGACTTTCCCTTCCTGTTAAATGTCACCCTAAATTGATGGTGTATGATATCTAGCTATCTTCTTCCGTGTTTATCGTAGCTCACTTTCAGCTTGAGTGGATACCTTTGGTGGTTTGTTTATTTATCCGCCTTCCTAGTTTTGACTCTGCAGTTTCAGTGTATACTTTTTTTCATGTCCTCCCATATGTCATTTGGCAAAGTTTCATTTGCCATCCATTCTTCTAAGAGAGCAGAGACTGAGAGAGACGGTTGTTTGTTTCAGCTTGGTATTCAGCTTTGATTTCAGAATCTTTTGGTTTAGATTGTATCTGATTTGCTTCTTTGCTTTATGTTGTTTGTATACTTTTGTTCCTAGTGTTGCAGTTACATTTTACAGTTTACCTGGTCTATCTCACAGTCCACTCCTGAGCAGGATTTTGCATTTATCACTGACATTCTCCATTTCTGGTCTGTCATAACGTAATCCGTTTGATGTCTATTTCCATCAGCTGGTGATGTCCATGTAAATTTTCTTCTGTTTGGTTGTTTGAAGAAGGTGATTATGATTATGAGACTGTTGGCTTGACAGAAAGTTGCAATCATACTGCCCTGATCGTTTCCGATTCCCATTCCATGAGGTCTTCTATCACATTCCTGTCGTCATCTTCACCTACTTTAGCGTTTAGATCCCCCATTATTATGCAGATTTCCAGACTGGGTATCTTATCTTTTGTTGTGTGTAGGTCGTTGTAGAACTTCTTGGTTTTGTTGTCTGTGCTTTTGGATGTGGGGGCATAGACTTTAATGATGTTTAATGGAGCTGGCTTGGTGTTCAGTCTTGCTACAACTATTCAGTCACTATTGACACTGTGGCTTTTTAAACATACTGCATGCTGTTTGTCTAAAATGATTGCTACTACATTTAAGTCACCTTCTTCATTTCCACTAAAAACTACTGTATAATCTCCTTTGGTAAATAGGCCTTTATTATTCCATCTTGTCTCACACAAGCGTGTAATGCTTATTTGGTGTTCCTCTAATTCTTACAATAATAAATCTGATTTGCCTAATTCATCCATTGTTCTCATGTTCCAAGTTCCTTTGGATATATCTTTTTTCCTTTTAGTTTTCAATTTCCGTTAGGGTATTTGTGTTTTTAAGGAGTGTTGATGGTGCTGCTTCCCACTGCTACAGTCAGGCACATATGTGCTGTCATCATATCCGTGTTCTACATTCCCTGACACCTCTCCCCAGTAATTTTTGAGGCCTGTCCTTCCCATTGTCATACATAAGAATTATTGATGAAGTTTCCCATCTAGCCAAAGAGAAAAAGCCAAGCAAATAGGAACAACAAGATAAAAGATTACAAAAGGCTGAAATTAGAAACAAGAACAAAAAAATAATAATAATAAAGTATGGATACAAGAATGCTCAAAAATCACGGGGGGGCAAATCTTCAGAGATAAACAAAAGACATGTTTCAGCAAATAAAAAAAAGATGAGATTAACAAATGTTCAAGGAAAAATTCAAATCATAAACAATAAAGAGGGCGAAACTTTAACAGAGATGGAGGAAATTCTATCAAGATGGGATGAGTATGGCAGAGAACTATTTCACGATGTGACAAGAGATGGGGATGGATCAGTGTGTCCTCTAGGGGAGGGACTTAGAATGGGGTTTTTTTTTCTGTTATAGTTATGTTGAAATTTTACCTCCACCCTCTCTCTTACTAGTTATGGAAGATAAGATAAGATAATGTTGCTTATAGCCCAGCCAACCGCAAACGGCCACATCAGGGCTGTCACCACGTTAAAATCAACTCACAAGTCAAAAAAAACAAAAACAAAACAAAAAAAACAACTTTCATACATCTCTTTAAATGACATCTTCTAAAACGCACCAGAAACTTCGTTAAAAATCTTTCTTCCGTAAAATGGCTTCCAATTCAGAGGCGAATTCACTACAAGCTGGCGTCCATCTGTTTCTCTTCTGTTTCTGGTACTGGACCAAAATATCTTTCCGACATCCTCCACATCTAGTGATGATCTACATCCCATCCCGTCATCTTCGTTCCTCTGCCGACAGTCGCCACTTGCGCATTCCTTCTGTCAGAACAAAATCTTTTGGTTAACGTTCTCTTTCCTTCCAAGGACCAACTGTCTGGAATACACTTCCCATCAGTGTCAGACACCTACCTTCATCCTCTTCTTTCAAATCTGCGGTCAAAACTAACTTCTTTCATCAGTCGTAGCCCCCCCCCTCCCCCCCCTCCCCAACTTCCCAATCCACCTTGAGTGGGTTTGTGCGTGCGCGCGTGAGTGCCTGGTGGTTGTGTTGCTTGTGCGTGCAGGCCGTGTTGATGTGAGTGCTTGCGTGCGTGCGTGCTGGTGTCTGAGAGCGTGGGTGTGTGGTCATGCGTGAGCTCGCGCGCGCGCGTGCGTGCGTGCGTGCGTGTGCGTGTGTGTGTGTGTGTGTGTGTGTGTTGTTGTTGGTAATGTAAAACGCTTAGAGCCCTAAATTATAGAGAATAGGCGCTATATAAATTAACATTATTATTATTATTAAAATCTTAAATCAGATGAAAAATGTTAATCTCTTTCAAAAACTCAAAGATCACGTCAGGCGGGACATCTTTGAACAGGATTTTCATGGACTCGGCTGTAAAATGTTTGTGTCTCACATCGTGCAAGTCCCAACACTCTAAAAGAATATGTTTCATTGTGAGTGGCACGTGACATGGAATGCACCACAGCGCTTCTTCACTCTTTAAAAGGTACGAATGGGTAAAATACGAATGGCCGGTGTGCAGCCGGCACAGAACTGTTTCTTCTTTATGACCACCAGACGTAGATGGGAGGAACTCTTTAAGGTTTGGACGGATCTGAAAGAGTTTGTTATCCGTCTGTGTATTCCAATCCTCCTGCCAGATGTCTCTCACATAATCGTTAATTTTGGGTTTCAGGTCTGAGCAAGGGATATGTATGTTGGACAGTTTCTCTCTTGTGGCATTCTTGGCTAAACGATCAACCATTTCGTTCCCTCCGATGCCAACATGACCAGGAACCCAAGCTAGAATAATGTTGTAACCATCCACTTTCAACTTGCTAAAAAGTTCAAAGAAATGTAAAAGTTCTGGATGCTGAAGGTTGCGGCCAGCTATGGCCTCCAAAGCTGACAGCGAATCCGACAGAACCAGAAAGTCCCTCTTCGTAGATTGTGAAATTATCTTCAATGCCAGAACCAGAGCAGTAAGTTCAGCAGAATAGACAGAAGCATCTGGAGGTATATGTTTTAACAGTATCTGAGAAGGAGCACCAGGGCAATAGGCACTAGTTATGGAAGGAGCAACTTTCCAGTACTAGTCATTGAAAGGAATTTTGTATATCTCTGGACTGTTGTGTTAATACTACTCAAGAATGGCTCAGGGATGAGTTTCCTCAGGCTTGTGCTCTCAGTACTTGTAGCTCTCAGAGACAGAATTAGAGAGAAGTTCATACATTAAATACTGAATGAACAACAAAGAACTGACACAAGTTAAGTGCACTTTCACACATCAACTGTACTTTCTTCTACAAGAGTGAAATGTTTAAATCAATTTCAGACAGTTCCAGATGAGTTTTGGTTCCCACCATTTCATCATTAAGAGAGGGAAAGTTCTGGATGAGCTGAGTTGGAGTCTACTTGGAATATTGGAACTTAACTGATGTTGGAGAAGATAGTTGATGTCTCTCTTGTTGCTGGTGACTAATTCACTTTTATGGAGACCTGCTGCTCAGTTGTTGTGGTGTTTCTTCACTACCAGGCATGCCCGGGGTAGATAGGGTCCCAGATTCTAGGACAAACTGAACCTTGTCTGTAGTTAAGGAGCTGAAAGTCTGGCTTGTCAAGTTCACACACTTGTCCCTTGGCGTTCAGAAGATGTGTGAGATCTCTGCCAACAAAGGATTAGACTAGCATACATAATATTTGCCATAACTACCCGTCTCCACTTTTGTTCAGATTTTGAGTTGAGTTTACAAAATGGTAGGAGACAGTAATACAGTGCTAAACAATGGTAGTCAAATAACTCTTCAGTATTTCTTATGAATTAAATTGCAGTAACTTGGAATACACAAAGCCCAGGTACACATGTGGTGTAGTCATAAAGTCACATACTACAAAGCGTTCCATCAACACTGGCGAAGTAGAACGATGAAAGATGATGGATGCCTTTGACTGAAATTTAAGAAAATGTATAGTCTGTCGCCTTTGCTGATAAAAGTGAAAAATAACAAAACAATGTTCCATTTTCTATAGTCTGTAAACAATCTGTCTTCTTTCAGATGGAACAGACTAAAATACAATGGTAAACAAACGGCACTTATATAAACACATTTCAACTCCTTTTTTCAGATTATATTACTCAACTGAGATTAGGATGTCCAAATCTTGATAAAATGGGGTGATTTGAAAAATGAGGTGAAAATGTGTCTGAGATTTGTTTGCCAATAGAAGTTTAAAGATAGGTAAACTGCAGTCTACCATTATTCAATATTGATATTTTGAACAGAAATAATAATGTTTAGATCAAAGTGAGCTTTTATGGGTAAATCTGCATTTTGGCATTATCAGTGCAACGGTAACCAAGTGTTACTTTTTACAGAGTTTTTTTTTTAATTCTTACAGAGTGATGCACAATGACCTACATTCACCTGTAGATTTGTAGTGACAATATATGTTCTTTTCTGATTAATTCCTCAGAATTATTCAGGGAGTGCTGGTGTTTGAGAAACAGAGTGTTATGTGGAAGTACCATAACATCAGGACTACATGGTGCATGTTTCCACAATGGATTAATTATGTGATTCATGATCAGAATAGTTTATGTTCAGAACTGTTTAGTCAGGTGGAATACCTTGGAACAGTGATCACATCTCATTATTTTCGCTTCATCCAGATATAGTCCTGTACTAAGGGCTGACAAGATGGTGACTGTAGCCTCACTATACCACTTAATCACTGAAATATGCTGAATATCAGAGCAAGGGCAGAACGTTGTAACAAAGGAGTGCTGATTAGTGCAATTCCATGTACCTTGTGTTCTTTGGGTTCTAACTGGGTATGTGTTCGCTAAATTACTTGCAGGTTTTGTGGAGTGTATGTCTGAGAAATGAGAGATGAAATTAATCAGTACATTGGATGGTTTGTGAATTTCAAATTTGATAGCTTCTATTGTACTATACAGAGATATATAATCATTTTTGAAACATTTGTATCTGACTGCTGATTAGATTATATCTATTCATTGCCTCATCTGCTGAAATTTCAGTCAACAGTTCTTCACCAGTAAATCACAACCATGTTGCAGATCAAAAGCTTGAAAGGGGAGCTGTGAAAACAGACAGCACACTTCAGTCTATTAATCTACATGGTGCTGCATCCTTTCCTGCATCCGTGCACCTCCTGCTGTACCTGCTGCTGTAGAACAAGAAGCTGAAGGTAGAGCTGTGCAAAAGTCTGTAAACAGTCGGTCTTCTTTCAGATGGAACAAACTAAAATACAATGGAAACAAATGGCACTCACACACAAACACATTTCAACTCCATTTTTTCGGATTATCTTATTTGAGATGAGGATGCTATGATGAATGTGTTAGCATATTATAAACAAAATGTGTGCAGATCTGCCTGAAAGACTTGAAAGTCATTTTCATGTTTTAATATCATAAAAATGTTGACTGACCTTACCATGTAGATATTTTGTATTTACCCTCACTATACTGTCAGTAGACTCTTAGGTTTATATCAGTTACATCCGGATCATCTGTCTGTGTGTTTTTAAGAGTGCAGATCAGCTAATCAGCATGTCCAAATCTTGATAAAATGGGGTGATTTGAAAAATGAGGTGAAAATGTGTCTATGAGATTTGTTTCCCAACAGAAGTATAAAGATAGGTAAACTGCAGCCTACCATTATTCAATATTGATATTTTGAACAGAAATAATGTTTAGATCAAAGTGAGTTTTTACAGGTAAATCTGCATTTTGCCATTTTCAGCACAATGGTAACCAAGCGTTAATTTTTACAAGTTTTTTTTTTTTTTTAACTCTTTAGAGAGTTGACACACGATGACCTACATTCACCTGTAGATTTGTAGTGACAGTCTGTGTTGTTATCTGATTAATTCATCAGATTTTTTATGGAGTGCTGGTATTTGAGAAACAGAATGTTTTGCAGAAGTACCATAACAGGACTACATGGTGCATTTTTGCACAATGGATTAAGTATGTGAAACATGATCAGAACAGTTTAGGTTCTGAACAGTTTAATCAGGTGGAATGCCTTGGAATAGTGATCACATCTCATTATTTTCGCTTCATCCAGGTATAGTCCTGTACTACAGGGCTGACAAGATTGTGACTGTAGCCTCACTACACCACTTAATCACTGGAAATATGCTGAATATCAGAGCAGGGGCAGAACATTGTAACAAAGGAGTGCTGATTAGTGCAATTCCATGTGCCTTGTGTTCTTTGAGTTCTAACTGGACATGTTTCCATGTGGTAGGTAATATGTATTCCCTTAAATGCTTGAAGGTTTTGTGGGATGTTTGCCTGAGAAATGAGAGTTAAAATGAATCGGTTCATTGGATGGTTTGAGAAATTGAAATTTGATAGCTTCTATTCTACAATACAGAGATATATAAGAATCATTTTTGAAAGATTTGTGTGTGACTGTTGGTTACATTATATCTGTTCACTGCCTTATCTGCTGAAATTTCAACGAACAGTTCTTCACCAATTAAATCACAACCCATGTTGCAGATCAAAGGCTTGAAAGAGGAGCTGCAAAACAGACAGCACACTTCAGTCTATTAATCTACATGGTGCTGCATCCTTTCCTGCAGTCCATGATGCACCTCCTGCTGTACCTGCTGCTGTAGAACAAGAAGCTAAAGGTAGAGCTGCAAAAGTTTGTAAACAGTCGGTCTTCTTTCAGATGGAACAAACTAAAATACATTGGCAAACAAATGGCACTCACACACAAACACATTTCAACTCCATTTTTCAGATTATCTTATTGAGATGAGGATGCTATGATGAATGTGTTAGCATATTATAAAAAAAATGTATGCAGATCTGCCTGAAAGACTTGAAAATCATTTTCATGTTTTAATATCAATAAAAATGTCGCCTGACCTTACCATGTAGATACTTTGTATTTACCTCTCACTATTCTATTGTAGCCGGGTGCTAACAGAGAGCCGGGTGCTAACAGAGAGTATATTTCTTGAAATTGGAGCTAGGGGGTTTGTAGGAACGTCTGCATACAGCCTCATGAAACAGCTCTCAGTTGCAGGGAAGGAAAAAAACAGAGCCCTGAAAGCAATGGCAGAAGCGGCAGAGAGGTGTTCAAGCTGGATCTGGTCAAGGAGGAACAAAAGTGAACTTCATAAGGCTTAATTTCCCTACAAATATCAGGTGTCCCTGTGGCTCAGTGGTTAAAGCGCGAGTCATTAAGTGGAAAATGAGCATGTCCAGAGGGTCATGGGTTCGAATCCCAGCCATGGCTCGTCCCAAGATGGGAAAAAAAAGGGGCAGCAGAGGGACATCCGGAGTCATGAACCGGGTGTGGCCCAACCCCCCTAGAGTGTCAGGAGATAAGGGCCGAAACACTTGCTTGAAGGGGGCTTCTCTTCTGAGGACTCTCTGCTGCCACGCTCTCCACGAGTTTCTTTCTACTGATGCATGGGTAAACCATTGACTTCCGGGAATAGGCCGGAGGACATCCGGGAAAGACCGGAGGACACTGGGAAAGACCAGAACCGAGGGCTCTGTGGGCTGGCTCCCCACTTTGCCTTAAACATGTGGCTACTAAGAATAAAAGGAAAAGATGCTCCCAGGATTCACCGAAAGGGGGAGAGAATGATGAATCCATCGGTGCTCAACCAATCATGACTGCAAATCCCAAACGGACTATGAACATGGACCAAATGGAATATCCATGTGTCTGTGGAAAGCGTTTCGCTACCACCCGTGGCATGAAGATCCACAGAACAAAGATGGGATGTGTGAAGACTCATCTGAATGAGCAGCAGCGCACTGCATCAGCAGATAAGACGTCGGAAGACCAAGGCCAGGATTTAAACCACAGTGCCAAGGACATCCACGCTGTTGGTTCGGATGAGGAATTTGCACAGGCCCTCGATGCCAGGCGCCTGAAACTCAACCTGCCACGAGCAAACGAAACTGAAGATTGGGAGAAACTGGATGCAAAAATCGTCCAAAGACTCGATGCACTGATAGGGAAAAGCACCCTGGAACACAAACTAGCCACATATGAGGACATTGTGTATGCCACATGTAGAGACGCCTATGGAGCAAAACTACCCAAAGAGAAAACACCTCCAAAGAAATCCAGACGCCAAGAAAAGATGGACAAGATCAGGGTCCAAAAGAAAAACCTCAAGATGCAAATGAAGACCGCACTGCCAGCTGAAAAACAAGGCTTGGAAAAACTGTGGAAAGACCTGAAAGAAAAACACAGCGCCCTCAGCAAAGCGGAATCTGCGAGGAAGAGGAAGAGCAAAAAGAAGAAGACACAAGAGCGCTTCTTCAGAGACCCCTTCCAGTTTGCCAGAACACTGAGCAGCCAAAATCTGGGACCCTAAGTGTGGACAAAGGAGATCTTGAGCAGCATTTGAGGAAAACATACTCTGACCCACAGAGCAAAGCACCACTCGACATTCAAGGTCTGGTGTGGCCAACCAACCCTGAGGAACAGTTCAATGGCAAGCCTCCAACGTTGGCGGAAATCAAGAAGGTGGTCGACAAAGCCAGAGCCAAATCATCACCAGGGCCAAACGGAATACCTTACCAGCTTTACAAGAAATGTCCCAAGGTGCTGGAGTGGCTCCACAAGCTGCTGCGATCGGCTTGGAGAAACCAGAAGATCAGCGGCCAGTGGATGACGGCAGATGGTGTGTACATCCCCAAAGAGCAAAACTCAAGTGACATCAGCCAGTTCAGGCCAATATCACTACTGAACGTCGAAGGGAAAATCTTCTTCTCTGTCATGGCAGCAAGGCTGACCAAGTACCTGATGGAAAACAAGTACTTGGATGTGTCAGTCCAGAAAGGTGGCATCCCAGGCGTGGCTGGCTGTGTAGAACACGCCACAATGATCTGGGACGCAATCCAAAAAGCAAAAACAGAAAAGAGAGACCTGGACGTAGTGTGGCTTGATCTGGCAAACGCATATGGATCTGTGCCCCATGAGATGATACAGTTGGCTCTTGAGATGTACCATGTGCCAAAGAACATCCGCGACATGCTCAAGAAGTACTTCAATGGCTTCTCAATGCGGTTCTCTACCAAGGAGTACACAACAGACTGGATCAACTTGGAAGTGGGTATTGCAATGGGCTGTGCAATTTCCCCAATACTGTTCGTGCTGGCAATGGAACTCATCTTGAAAGCAGCAACAAACAACGCGAGACAAACAGACCTTGGCGATGGATACAAGATGCCTCCTCTCAAGGCCTTCATGGATGACACTACAGTGATTTCATCCAGAGAAGACGAGACACGTCATGTGCTGGAGAGGCTGGACGACATAGTTGCCTCATCCAGAATGAAGTTCAAGCCAAAGAAATCACGGAGTCTCTCACTGAGGAAAGGAAAAGTGGCCGGATCTGTGGTCTTCAGTGTTGCCAACCAGGCCATTCCAACAGTCACAGAAGAACCAGTCAAGAGCCTTGGAAGATGGTATGATGATACGCTGAAAGACACACAAAGAGCAAAAGAAACCAAGCAGATGGCGGAGGAAGGCTTGGAGACCATTGACCAGTGTGGGCTCCCTGGCAAATACAAGGTCTGGTGTCTGCAGTTCATGCTGATACCAAAGCTCCTATGGCCTCTGATGATATACGACATCTGCACCAGCATAGTGGAGGCAATGGAAGCCAAAATCAACAAGTTCACAAGGAAATGGCTTGGTGTCCCACCCTGTCTGACTGACATAGCGCTGTACTGTCGCCAAGCAAAGCTGAAACTACCACTGAAATCCATCCTGGAGGAATACAAAGCAGGGAAGATCAGACTTCAAAGCATGCTAGAGGACTCAGGAGACAAGGTGGTAGAAGCAATCAAGCCCCAGCTGAAGACAGGCAGAAAATGGAAAGTTCAAGAGGCGATGGATTCTGCAAAAGAAAGTCTCAAGATCAGAGAAATAACAGGACACACACAGACCAACAGACAAGGACTGGGGGTGACCAAAACTGAATGGTGGTCAAAGGCCAAAGGAAAAGCCAAAAGAGACATGATGATTCAGGAGATGAGGAAAGAAGAAGACCAAAAAAGACTCCAAAAAGCAGTCCAGCAGAGCCAGCAAGGGCAATGGACAACGTGGGAGAATGCACTCCAAAGAAGTCTCACTTGGAATGACATTTGGCACATGGCCCCTCTCAGGATCAGCTTCATTCTCAGATCTGCATATGACCTTCTGCCCTCAAATGCAAACCTGGTGAAGTGGGGGAAAACAGACGATCCTGCATGCCCCCTCTGCCATGAAAAACAAACAGTGGAGCATGTCCTAAGCTCATGTAAAGTAGCCCTGGCTCAAGGAAGGTACACATGGAGGCACAACCAAGTGCTCAAAGAGATTGTACAAATAGTCTGGGCTAGTACCAACACCACAAAAGGGAAAATCAGGACTCCAAAAGCACCCGCAACATTCTTCACGGCAGGAGGCAGCAAATCATGGCCAAGAACAACAGTGCCACTCGAAACATGCAGGCAGAGTCTGCTGGATGGGGCAGATGACTGGGAGTGCACTGCAGACCTCCCAGAATGGAAGAGTCACCCAGAGATCATCAGCAAGAGTGGCATGAGACCAGACATAGTAGTCCACTCTCAGTCAACCAAGCAGCTGATCATGATCGAGCTCACGGTGCCATATGAGAACAGAATGGAGGCAGCTCAAATCTACAAGACTGAAAAGTATGCTGATCTGGCAAACAGCCTGAGGAGAGAAGGCTATCAGGTCAAAGTCCTCACTGCAGAAATTGGAGCTAGGGGGTTTGTAGGAACGTCTGCATACAGCCTCATGAAACAGCTCTCAGTTGCAGGGAAGGAAAAAAACAGAGCCCTGAAAGCAATGGCAGAAGCGGCAGAGAGGTGTTCAAGCTGGATCTGGTCAAGGAGGAACAAAAGTGAACTTCATAAGGCTTAATTTCCCTACAAATATCAGGTGTCCCTGTGGCTCAGTGGTTAAAGCGCGAGTCATTAAGTGGAAAATGAGCATGTCCAGAGGGTCATGGGTTCGAATCCCAGCCATGGCTCGTCCCAAGATGGGAAAAAAAAAAGGGGCAGCAGAGGGACATCCGGAGTCATGAACCGGTGTGGCCCAACCCCCCTAGAGTGTCAGGAGATAAGGGCCGAAACACTTGCTTGAAGGGGGCTTCTCTTCTGAGGACTCTCTGCTGCCACGCTCTCCACGAGTTTCTTTCTACTTGGTCACCCGTCGTAAACGAGATTTTTTCATGAGTTATCTTCCCCTTACCTCCCTTGATCGATTGATCTCATTTTATTGTGTAAATTCTTTAAATCATGAATACCTCAGAACCTACATAGTTGTATGTACGTCGCCGAAGTCACAAAAATTAATGTATTTTATTCATTACAACCGTACTGGGCTGAGAAGCCCGTATCTTCTCTAAACTGGTATTTTGCACGAGCAATCTTGGCGCCATTTTCAATTGTCTGTCGAATGAACATTGAATAATTCTTGATTTTACAAAAAGTAAGAGGAAAACCAAAGAATCTGAAGATGCATGTTAAAAGTAATGTCCATGAGCTCTCATTTCGTATATCGCATGCTTAGGATCTTTTCCGTACAGGCTTGCGACTATACGAAATGACTGACGACGCCGGTTCCCTTGAGCAAGTCGCCTTCTTCGTTCATTGTCGGAGTTTTGATCCAAATTATCATTCTACGAAATTCAGACTTCCCGATTGAAATCTTGCTAATGACTCCATTTCTGTTATGAATACAACTGAAAATGTGTAGGATTTATTACTTAACAGACCATTTCAACAGAGTATTTTTCAGTTGAAAGTTGTGTCAAAAGTAGGCGCCGACGGCCCGGCGAGGTGAAAAGTCAGTTGTGTTTTCTAGTAATTTTTAATAACACAATTCTCCACTTAGACACTGTCTCGGAAAATGAAGTTTATATGTATGAAAAGAGCGAAATGCCAGCTATTCATTCATTGTAAAATTATTTCACGCTCTTCAGTATTTTTTATTGAAATAGACGAAAATATGACGCAAACGCGTTAAAAGTGGCTTCACTCTGGGACATTAATCAGCAATAATTTAGTACAGGAACAAAATTGTCAAATGTGACTTACTGCATTTTATTCCTTGGGTTCTGAGGTTTTCATCGATAGTAAATATGTGTTAATAGTTTGAACGGACAGCGAGCCAGACAACACTGAAGCTGCGATAGAAAACACAAATTTCTGTTGGTTCCGGCCTCGCGAGGCCCGTTTCGTCTCTGGCACCGTGTTGCTGGCTCTGCAGCCCGGTACATTTTTTTATAAAAGTAGAGTGTGTGTGTGAATGGGGCAGTGTTCCCTGATGTGAGCGACTGGCGTGAGAGGCAGAGAGAGTGCTCAGTGCGTTGAGTGCTGTGCGAGAGAGATTGCTCCCAGGGCTGCATTCCTGGTTTGAGCTTATTATGGAAGGCAAATAAAAGGAGAAAAACTCTGCTTCGTCCACTGTGTCTTCTTGACCGGCTGCTGTCCCTTGGTTTCTGCACATATCATCGTCTGCCTGTCTTCACCTGCACACCCCTTACCCCTCCACACCATCACAACTGGCGCTGCGAGCAGGATTGAAGGCAAGGGACCAAGAAGACACAGCCCAAGAAGACCGGACACCATGGCCAGCCAACCGTTCCTACCTCTGCACCCTCTGCATCAGCTTCCCAAGTTCACGGGTAACGAGAGCAGCAGGGAAGTGGATGACTTCGTCCGGGAGGCCAGGCTTGCCCTACACCTGCAGCCCCTGGATGACAGGACAGCCGCCCTCTGGCTGATTGCCGCCCTAGATGGCCGAGCTCGCCAGGAGGTGATCAGGCTGCCAGCAACGGAGGTAGACTCCCCAGCCAAGATCTTGACCATCTTGGAGGAGAACTGGGGAGAGCAGCGTGATGTGGTCACCCTGGCCACAGCGTTCTTCAACAGGCAGCAGGGCCAGGACGAGATCATCTGGGAGTATGGCTCCCATCTCCAGTACCTCTGGCAGAAAGTCAACCAGGCTGGGGATGGAATGTTGCCAGCCAGCATACTCTGGGACGCCTTCACCCGTGGCCTACGACAAGCAGCACTCCGCAAGGATGTCCGGTATTTTGTCCGGAACCATCCTACCACCACCTTTGAAGAGGCTAAAAAGGAAGCCCAAAGGTGGATGCAGGACTGCAGTGCCGACGGCGACATCCTCCACACGGCTGGCACTGCTACTGTTGCCTCGCTTGAAACTCGGCTGGCGGCACTCATGGCCACAGTCACCAGCTTGAGGCAGGAATTGCAGCAACTACCACCTGCACGGCCACCACTGCAGATCCGCAGCTGCGTGGCAAATGCACAGCACTCAGGACGACGGCCCAGACGAAGGCGACGGCGGAAGACTGCAGCTGCAATGAAAACTGGGGACAAACCCCAGTCCTCTGCCACTGTCAGCAGCCAGAATGCTGACAGGTCTTGGCAACATGGCCCAGCAGCACCCAGGCGACAGGCAGAGCCCATTTTGCCTCAACTGTCACCAGGAGAGATGCATCGACTCCAGCAGGAGGACCCATCCATTGGGCCAATTCTGTCCTCCTGGCCAAGAAAGCCTGCTGCTGACAAGAACGGGGAGCTACAGGCGCTCATTCAGCAGCACAGCCAACTCACCTGCCGACAGGGGGTGCTGTATCGGCGAATGGTGGACCCTAAACTTGGGGCATGTGAGCAGCTGCTCCTTCCCAGACTGCTCCGCCCCAAGGTTTTGTCATCGGTCTACAACTGCCAGGGTCACCAGGGCTACCAGCGTGCTGCAGAGATACTACGACCCCTGGGCTACTGGCCCGGTATGTACCAGGATCTGGAGCAGCAAATAAAAGGAGAAAAACTCTGCTTCGTCCACTGTGTCTTCTTGACCGGCTGCTGTCCCTTGGTTTCTGCACATATCATTGTCTGCCTATCTTCACCTGCACACCCCTTACCCCTCCACACCATCACACTATCAGTAGACTCTTAGGTTTATATCAGTTACATCCGGACCATCTGTCTGTGTGTTTTTAAAAGTGCAGATCAGCTAATCAGCATGTCCAAATCTTGATAAAATGGGGTGATTTGAAAATTGAGGTGAAAATGTGTCTATGAGATTTGTTTCCCAACAGAAGTATAAAGATAGGTAAACTGCAGCCTACCATTATTCAATATTCAGTCTATTAATCTACATGGTGCTGCATCCTTTCCTGCACTCCGTGATGCACCTCCTGCTATACCTGCTGTTGTAGAACAAGAAGCTGAAGGTAGAGCTGTGTAAAAGTCGGTAAACAATCGGTCTTCTTTCAGGTGGAAGAAGCTAAAATACAATGGCAAACAAATGGCATGCACACTCAAACACATTTCCACACCATTTTTCAGATTATCTTATGTAATTGAGATGAGGATGCTATGATGAATTTTTTAGCGTATTGTAAAAATGTATACAGATCTGTCTGAAAGACTTGAAAATCATTTTTACGTTTTGATATCAATAAAAATGTCAGCTGACCTTGTAATGTGGAAACTTTGTATTTACCCCTCACTATACAATCGGTAGACTCTTAGGTTTATGTCAGTTACATCCGGATCATCTGTCTGTGTGTTTTTAAAAGTGCAGATCAGCTGATCAGCATGTCCAGATCTTGATAAAATGGGGTGATTTGAAAAATGAGGTGAAAAGTTGTATTTAAAAAAAAGAAAAAAAAAAGTGTTACATTTTACAGAGTTTTTTTGTTTTGTTTTGTTTTAAACTTTTTACAGAGTGATGCAATGACCTACATTCACCTGTAGATTTGTAGTGACAGTCCATGTTCTTTTCTGATTAATTCATCAGAATTATTTATAGAGTGCTAATATTTGAGAAACAGAGTGTTATGTGGAAGTACCATGACATCAGGACTACATGGTGCATTATTGCTCAATGGATTAATTATGTGATACATGATCAGAACAGTTAGGTTCAGAACTGTTTAGTCAGGGGATCAGAACAGTTTAGGTTCAGAACTGTTTAGTCAGGTGGAATACCTTGGAATAGTGATCACATCTCATTATTTTTGCTTCATCCAGGTATAGTCCTGTAGTACAGGGCTGACAAGATGGTGACTGTAGCCTCACTACACCACTTAATCACTGGAAATATGCTGAATATCAGAGCAAGGGCAGAACGTTGTAACAAAGGAGTGCTGATTAGTACTTATCCACCACTTTCTCAAATCCACTTTTCTAAGAACCTAATGGACTGTCAAAAGTTAGTCAGTTTTCTTTTTTTCCTATTAGATTATGTTACTTGACTCAACCTTCCCTAATTTTGTTTTCAGAAAATACCCTGTGTTTGGTGAAGCAGCTGGTTCTGACTGTCAGGAAAACCTACAGTACCACACAGCTTTGCCACAGCACTGAAAGTGCTTTCCCAGCAAAGTCATCTTGTACATTGCCTTCCACACTGAGCAAGGGACAAGGTCATCAACTTTGCTGTGACTCTTTGATCTGTATTTTGGTATCACTGTACCTTTTTTGGCTGAGAGATGCAAAAAGTTATGGTGAAAACCCCCCTCATTGACTAGCATTCCCCAAGCCCTGCGCCTTTCAATCGATCTTTTCTTCATTGCCAATAACCTAACAGCTGTAGGCTCTCTGCCACGCACTCTTTCAAGGTGATCACTCATCTTGATAACGAAATTCTGACAAAATGAACAGATGTGCTGACTGTTCCATTTTTTACCTGAGATAGGGACACAAGAACATGAATGGAAGTGGGATCATGATTAGCAACAGACTGATCAGTGTTGTCTTTGTCAGTTTGCAATGAATCCTGTTTGCTTCAATCTGTACCATGAGACAGGCCTACAACAGAGTCAGACTGACCAGTGTTGTCTTTGTCAGTTTGCAATGAACCCTGTTCGCTCCATTATGTACCATGAGACAGGCCTACAACAGAGTCAGACTGATCAGTGTTGTCTTTGTCAGTTTGCAATGAACCCTGTTTGTTTCAATCTGTACCATGAGACAGGCCTACAACAGAGTCAGACTGATCAGTGTTGTCTTTGTCAGTTTGCAATGAATCCTGTTTGCTTCAATCTGTACCATGAGACAGGCCTACAACAGAGTCAGACTGATCATTGTGTCTTTGTCAGTTTGCAACGAGTCATGTCTGTTCCACTGTACACCATGAGACCGGGATGC
Source organism: Conus canariensis (assembly GCA_033310375.1). Lineage (NCBI taxonomy): Eukaryota > Metazoa > Mollusca > Gastropoda > Neogastropoda > Conidae > Conus > Conus canariensis. The sequence continues at coordinate 19,997,577 of CM065739.1, forward strand.
AACAGAACATGGGTGCCACTAAAAGGCCTAGTAATGGAATGGTCCAAACAGTCCTGGCCAGTGTATTGTGAGCGTTTATCTGGGATGATCATTTTCAAATCGCCCCATTTTGTTGAGATGAGGTTGCTGAGATCTCCTTGTTTGCTCTTTGAAATGCATACACAGAGATAGTCCGGAACAAGCTTGGGACTAGTATGTCAGTAAACTTGTTAACAGATATTACTATGTTCAGTTTTAGAATTGTATCTTACTCAGTGGATATGTTTCTTTTCAGGTTTTTCTCTCATAGATCTGTGTGTGTTTAATTAAAGTGCAAATAAGCTAATCGTAGCACACCCGTCTCAGTAAAGTGGGGGGAGGGGGCGGGGGGGATATGAAAAATGAGGCCAAAATGTGTCTGTATGAATGTGATTTATTTGCCAAGAGAAGTATTTATAACAATAGGCTAGCTGCAACTTACCATTTAATGTATTGCCAAGAGAAGTATTTAAAACAATAGGCTAGCTGCAACTTATCATTTAATGTAAGTATCAGAACACAATTTATCTCATGTGTTCTCATCTCTTTAGCACATGTACCTTTTGAACTTTACTCTTAATGAGTAATTAACCTCACTTTATGCTACTAGGCATGGCGTTTCCCTGTTTTCACATAAGTACATTAACTTCATCTCATTTTACCAGGAGCGTTTTGTTTCCAGAGTTACTATTTTGTTTTCAAGTCCAGGTATGGTCCAGATTGTATTGTAAAGTAACTGTTTCCCCCTCTCCCACCTTCTTTGACAAGGCTAGTCTTTGGTATTGGTTTGCCCTTGATGGTTTGCCCTCTCCAAACATCAGGGATATGCAGTGTAATGGGATATCTTTGCCCAGATTTTGTTCATAAATGTGACATAAAGATGCTACTTTCTCTGATCGTGAAGGGAATTAAAGATGTGTTTTATTTCAATCGTGTGTTCTGCTGAATTTTAGATTTCTATATTGTTCCCTCTGGGCGTCTTTGTCCCTGATGTTCTGGTTATTCAGGCAAGGGTTGCACTGTTGAAGAGTTCATGTTCAATGTTGTTTTTCAAGTCGATCAAGAGCTGCAGAAGATTCGAGGGGTAGAATCTTATTGCTTTGTTCCAAGGCCACATAAATGATGGCAGTAGGTTTTCTGTTGTTGTTTTTTTTTCTTTTTCCTCCACACAATCAGACAATGAGAGTGAGTGTCCATTAAATCTGTGTCCTTATTCACAGTATTCACTGGTCAAATTACATCATTGAAAGATTTAACTTTTTTGTGTTTGGTTTGATCCTTTGGAAGACAGGATGTTGAACAGACCAATATTATGTTTGAGCTTGATATTGCCATAGTTTAGACCTTTTTTCCAGTACACCATGACCTTTTCCTAAAAGATAGTTACTTGTGGCCTTTAAGTTTTATTTTTTTTCTCTTTATCATTATGATGTTTATGCAGCTTTGTTTGGTAGGTTGCTATTCTCTCTCTCTCTCTCTCTCTCTCTCTCTCTCTCTCTGTCTCTGTCTCTCTCTCTGTTATTATTCATAACTGTCTCTCTTTCTCGATCTTTTTTCGTATTGTTTTGTTCTGGTAACCCTCTTCTCTCTCTCTCTCTCTCTCTCTCTCTCTCTCTCTCTCTCTCTCTCTCTCTCTCTCTCAGTGTTGTTCATACATGTATCTTTGAAGATAATAGGTATATTTCACCGTTTATTTACTGTTTATTGTTTTTATTTACTGTTGTCTGAAAAGTCCTAGATACAGTTTTTTGTTATCTTTACCGAATCACAAAATGATTTTAATTTCGACACCAAAATCATGCCTTTTTGAATTAGAGCTAGATGTGGAAATTTGAAGTACTGAGTTTATTCATGTGTTGTTTAATCCATATAAGAAATGCATTGCTTGTTCTTGTTGCATTCGGTGGCTTTGAGGTAGTATGCCTGCCAAAGAAACAAAAAGTCCTAGGTTTGAACCCCGTACAGGGCAGGGAGTTTTTCCAGGAACCACTAGGACATTTGGGTGTGGTCTAGGAACTAGTCTTTCGGATGAGACGATAAACCGAGGTCCCGTGTGTAACATACATGTACTCAGCACATGTAACAGCACAGCAACAAGAGTTGTCCCTGGCAAAATTCTGTAGAAAAACCCACTTTATTATGAAAATACATACACAAGATTACAGGGGGAAAATGGGGAAAAAAAAAATGGCACTGTGCTATTTCGACACACTCTCCCTGGGGAGAGCAGCCAGAATTTCACACAGAGAAATCTGTGTGATGATAAGGTAATACCGATGCCAATATATGTAGAGAGAGAGAGAGAGAGAGAGAGAGAGAGAAACATAAGTAGATAGATACATATATATATAATATTAAACTATATTGACACACATAGGCACATTTCAGTCAATTTTTCAAATCACACCATTTTGTTAAGATGAGGATGCTGTGATCTCCTTGCATACACAGAGGTAGTCTGGATCAATCTTGGGAATAGTAATGTCAGTAAAACTGATATCACTATCTATGTTCAATTTCACTGATATTACTAATTATGTCAAATTCCAAAATTGTGTCTTTCTCAGTGGATATGTTTCTTTTCAGGTTTGTTTCAAATAGGTCTGTGTGTTTGTTTAAAGTGCGAATGAGCTAATCATAGCATACTCATCACGATAAAATGAGGGGATATGAAAAATGAGGCTAAAATGTGTCTGTATGAATGTGATTTAATTGCCAAGAGAAGTATTAAAAACAATAGGGTAATTGCAACTTACTATCATTTGATGTAAGTAATAGAACACAATGTATCTCATGTGTTCTCATCTCTTTAGCATGTGTACTTTTTGAACTTTACTCTTAATGAGTAATTAACCTCACTTTATGCAACTAGGCATGGTGTTTCCCTGTTTGCACATAAGTACATTAACTTCGTCTCATTTTACCAGGAGCGTTTTGTTCCCGAGTTACCATTTTGTTTTCAAGTCCAGGTATGGTCCGGATTGTATTGTAAAGTAACTGTTTCCAGCTCTCCCACCTTCTTTGACAAGGCTAGTCTTTGGTATTGGTTTGCCCTTGATGGTTTTGTTGGGAGAATAATTTTGAAAAAAGAAAGCTTTCCAAACATCAGGGATATGCAGTGAAATGGGATATCTTTGCCCAGATTTTGTTCATAGATGTGACATAAAGGATGCTATTTTTTTTCTCTGATTGTGAAAGGAATAAAAGATTTGTTTTATTTTAATCATGCGTTGCGCTGACTTTTTGATTTGTCCATTGTTCACTTGGAGCGTCTTTGTCCCTGCTGTTCTGGTTGTCTATCATCTCTGTTGTTTCTTTTTTTTTTCTCTTGTGACAGTTTCTGTGTGTCTTTGTCCCATTGTCTCTGGCTCTCTGATTCTGCCACACTGTCTTCCATCTCCATGTCTCTCTTGGCTTCCCTGTCTATAGTTCTCTGATTCTGCCACACTGTCTTCCATCTCCATGTCTCTCTCTTGGCTTCCCTGTCTATACTCTGATTCTGCCACACTGTCTTCCATCTCCATGTCTCTCTCTTGGCTTCCCTGTCTATACTCTGATTCTGCCACACTGTCTTCCATCTCCATGTCTCTCTCTTGGCTTCCCTGTCTATAGTTCTCTGATCCTGCCACACTGTCTTCCATCTCCATGTCTCTCTCTTGGCTTCCCTGTCTATAGTTCTCCGACTCTCCTCGTGATGGGAATAAAGATCGGAGGAAGAAACATCACCAACCTGAGACAGGCAGACAACTCTGCATGAACAACAAGAAACATCACAAGCATGAAAAGAATTCTCTGTCATGTAGATGCAGCAGTTTGCACGGCAGGACCTGAACTGAATGCCGGAAAAAACTAAAGTCATGCATGTAGGGAGAGAGTGCCAAGAACACCAAAGATTCCAATAAACAAAACAAACTTAGAATATGTCCAACATTTCAAGTATCTTGGATCTGTAAAATCAAATGATGGCTGCTGTGCCAAAAACGTGAAACCAAGAATTGGCATGGCAAAACAATGGTTCAGTAAAACAACATCTGGAAGGACAGAGGGGTTCCCATAGGCTTGAAACACACTAAGAATCCTGAAAATTATGATTTGGCCTGTTTTAACGTATAACTGTGAAACCTGGATACTCGGAAAGGATGAAGAAAATAAAACCAATGTAGTAGAAATGCGGTTCTACAGATGACTTATGGACAGACAGAAGAATAAACTACAGCATATTAAAAGAACTGAATGTTAAGTGCTAACTGCTGACAGAGGTCAACAGAAGAAAACTGAAATATGTAGGCCATGTGATCAGAAACACAAAGACAGGTTTGATGTCAACAGTCCTGTAGGGGAAAGTTGAAGCAAAGAACAGAAAGGGACAACGACACACCTCCTTCTTCAACAACATCGCTGATGTCTGTGATTTGTGGATTCAGGAAAGCGCCTACAGGTGTCTAACTATTGAGACTTGGAGATTTGTGACTGTGAAAACGGTTCCCACGGTCGACACAAGTGAAGGAGAATAATGATGATGACTCTTCTCTATGTCTACTTCTGCCTCTCTCCGGCTCTCTGCCGCTGTATCCCCTGTCTGTCTTGTTCTCTATCTCAGCAGTGACCTAAACACATCACTTAAGGTTTTCGGTTACTGGAGAGATGAAAACAGAATCCATATAATGAAATATAGAGGTATCAGTTTGCTCGACTTACTTAGTATGTTCATATTGAAAAGTGAACACAAATATTATGAACGCATTCTATGTCAGCTAAATTGCCATAGATTTATTAAAGGTGGAATACCTTAGAGTCACAGAGGAATATAATTATTTCTCAGCTTGGAATTTGGGCAGCACTCCCCGGGGAAAGTACACAACTATGGTACCGTGCCACTCCCATTTTTGCCTTTGCAAGTTTGCATGCGATGTGTTTATGTCATCCATACCATTGGCCATAATTGACCTCTTCTGAAGGAAATGGTGATGGTAATCTTAACTTGTAAGCAAGGTTATCTGCATACCAAATTCACTGGAGCTGCTCTTATGGAGCCGCCGTTTGGGTTGGTTAGACGCTTGACTCGTAATAAAACGGATTCACTGCTCACAAGTTCAAATTCTGGCCCAACTTTTGTCCTTGGGAGAGATACTTTCCAATCGTCCCCACTCCATCCAAGTGTAAGTGGTTACCTGACCGGTTAAGAGACGGTTAAATCAGTGGAATGAGTGGGATGGCCTATGCTTTCCAATACCATTCCTAGACACGGTGAATGGTTAATTCACTGCCCCAGCAGCCAGACATGGCAATGGACCTTTAACCTTTTGATATCATGCAGTGGACTCGGCCTATAGTCTCATATGGAAAAGTTAAATATTTTGAACACATTCTTTACTAAACTGAACTGTGACAGATTTTTAGGTATGCCGCACATTGAAAGGAACCGCCGTGGCTAAGTGGGTCAGACGCTTGACTTGTATTTGAACGGATTCACTGGTCACAAGTTCGGATCCCCGGCTTAGGGTTGTGTCATTGGGAAAGACACTTCATTCCAGTTTTCCTCACTCCATCCAGGTGAAAATGGGTAGCTGACTTCGGCTAGGGGACGGTTAAAACACTGGAAGGGGAGGGATGGACTCCGTCTCCCAATACCATGCCCTAGACACAATGAATATCTAACTGACTGCCTCTATAGCTGGAAACGGCTATGGGACCTTTTTTCAACACATTGAAAAGTGAATAGAAATATCTGGAATACTTTCTAAAATGCAAATGCAGTTTGAAAAACTATTGGCAGCTCTATAGTAAATTTTGAGCACCACTCCAATCTTTCAAGCCATTTTTCCTATTGTAAAGAGATAACTGAGTAGTGAAAGAAAGCGACGTAAAGAAGATTGGACAAGTGTCATATGCATACTCCAAAGCTATTCGTTTAAATTCATTTAGCTGTGATGAAGTGTATCCAGTAGTCACTCCATTTCTAATATATCCGTACGTCACCTCATTTGTATGTGTGTATGAGTTATATTCTGTCACCTCATTTGTATGTGTGTATGAGTTATATTTTGTCACCTCATATTTACGAGTGTGTGAGCTCAAAACTATTCTTAGTATCACCCCACTTTGACAATCAAGCCACTTTTTACAACATATCAGAACAGAAAAACTTTTGTGTTCGCCATCTTCAACAGCTCACCGCCAATGCACATTACTGACTTGGGGATAAATACACTCCATAGTATGGCTCAGAGAGCGACCCAAAAGTGCCACCTCATTTTTGCGACATTTGGACGTCACCCCACTTGTGCCATTTTAAAAGCATGTGTGTGTGTGTGTGTGTGTGTGTGTGTGTGTGTGTGTGTGTGTGTGTGTGTGTGTGTGTTTAACAAACATCAGGGGAAGAAATGTTTAGAAGCCAATGGGGTTATGCTGACAGAAAAACGATCACTCGGTGCATATTATTCTGTCTCACCTTCACTGCCACTCCAGTGGCAATGCAATGCTCCCCAAGCCCCGCCCCCAACCCGGCCGCTCATTCTGGCTTTCCGTTTACGTTTACATTCAGGCTTGTCTCGTTGCAGCCCCATCACCAGCAGTGCACATGGAGAAGCTGTGTCAAGTTGTCATGAGGTACCCACCAGAGGAGATACTGCATTGTGCAGCATCACTTTGGTGGTGTTCAATGACGCCCAGTGCATATTCCCTGGAACGCTTCATTCAAATGCCGAAATGAAACGCGTCGGCTTTAGATTGGACCATTCAATGAAAGGAGAGTTCCGTGCCTGAATAAACACATGTCTGGTTCTGAGCTGTCACCTAAAAGAGGCCATCAGCTGAAAAGTGGCTCCTACTCTTTAACTTTATAAGGGCTTTAAAATCGTTGATCAATATTAAAGGTCTTGTTATTGATTAGTGAAACAAAAAAGAGATTATTTTCATCACTGAGCATGGTGAAAGTTACCGAGTGTGTGTGTTTGTTGTTTTTGGTAAAAGTAACCCCAGAAGTTGTTTCACACTAATTGCCGAATATTTTGTAAAGCAAACAGTAAGAAACCATCCCCTGATACACCATGTTTCGTTAGGCGTAGAAACTTCTGAAAAGATTTGAGAAAGCCTAACTGTATATAAAAATAGTGCCTTGAGTGCTAAATCGGTTGGGTTGAGATTTCGGCAGGTAAGTTCCAACTTTTCATAATGTGAGTGAAGACGCTGACGATTTACTGGGCTTTGTGTATTCTATGGGGTGGAGACAAATCGCTGAATCTTCAAATCATCGTTACTATCGAATAAATGGCGCATTTATTACTATTCGATCAACTGTCCAGAATCCTCAGCACCTGTGCCATTTATCAGGCATGGCTGAATGTTTCCTTTGCCAAACGTTTAGGGTGGAGTCTTACCCACCAGCTGAAAAACCTCGATTTATTGACGCCCTTCAGGTTTTCTGCTCCCAGGATGTTTGTGGAGTGGGAATTGGGGTTTCTCCTTGCCCAGTGGACGAGGTCAGAGACTGCCGAACAGGCTGGGAGAAGGCAGACATTGCCTTGAAACTACAGCTTTTATACATGTTTTAGTCTCCTGGTAGAATGACGATTCATCCATTTGTCTTCCTGTGCTTCTAGTGGTGGGTTTATTCCATGCTGCTGAGTTAGACATATTCATGGACTGGCTGGCTTGTACAATCGTTCGAGTTCGTTCTTCGTCATTCAAATGGAACAGCCGTTGAAAAAAGTGCGGTGGTCGTGTACAGTTCTCACAGAGTACTGAGTTGTCATACACATCCTTATAAACTACCTTAGCATAGCTGTTACATTTGATTTTCTTCTCTGCAACGGCTGTGGATGTGTCCAAACTCTTAAACTCGAAAGATTATAATGCTGATGGTATAGTAATATGCTGACCCACAGCTCAACGACTTTTACTTGACTGGGGAAGCATCAGTGTGAAAAAATAACAACATTCTTACGTATCCTGTCCTACAAAAACCTGTGTTCTCATGTGATTTCCAATTGTATCATGTCACTAAGCATTTCTACGTCGCAATCCTCCTTTGAATGAGTTCAGAGTCTCACTCAGAAAGACAATATTCAGAGTATTATAATCATAATCGACCTAACAGTACCTAGCAAAGGAGTTAAGGAGCACCTTCTATGAAGAGCGTGGCATTCGTTGGTTTCTTTATGTCACGTGCTTTGGTGGAGAAGCCTCTGATGCCTTTGGTGATTGCATGAGTATTCAACCGGAAAGATCCACATCAACTTCTATGAACTCGACAATAAACTAGTGAAGGTCTCTGCTTCAGTTTCAGGTCCATGTCAGTGGCTGTGTCGAAATCCAAATGATGTTCCTTGGGTTTTGATGGCGTCAAAAAGGGAGGAAAGAGGATTCGGTTGTCTCCGTAACTCTATCCAACATGTAGTGACAGCAAAGCAACACATGCCCTGCTTGAATTATGGATTAGGAAGATCACGTACAGGACAGAAATACATAGTCTAAAGACCTCTGATGAAATAACAAAATACTCAAAGCGATTGAATCAAGCCGCTACTTCCTTGTCTAAACTGGGTACGAACACAACTAGCCACACTAGCCAAACCGTGTACCTTCCACTTGAAGCCTAGGAGAAATCTGGACTAAAGAGCCGAGTTGGCATAATACCACGAACAACATTACAACATAGTATGTTTAACCTCCAGGAATGTGTTTTCCCCTGACACTTGATGCACCAAATATTAAATATTATGGTGTTGAAGTTAAATGCAGGGTATACACAGAATTCATTCTGTGCTGTTTTCTCTTCTGAATCCGCCCATTGCCATTACACGCCGTCCACATCTTTCCATGTCTCCTATCCACAAACACGAGATTTGTCCTCTGACAGCACCAGTACCACAGTCCACAGACAGCAATCAATATGAAGATCTCATGAGGGAGACCACCAGAAGAAACTGCGGTGCGACTGAGTCATGTTTGCGTGTTCAGAGGTGCCTGTCTTCATCCAACATACACAGGATCCATCTATTAACACCCTAATGAAGACAGTAATTGTTCGGTCGCGGACTCAAAGTGAATGACAATCTCTCTTTGGACGTTTTGCCATGTCCAACAGACACCCGGTCCAACGAACTTTCCATCAACGACGACTTTCACACGATCTCAACTTGGAATGGACATAGAGATAAAAATCAATCAAATCACCATGACAACATGGCATGAAGGGCCACAGACTTCGAGACTTTCTATGAAGATTAATGGCCCATTGGGTCAAGTAAGATGTGTGCTTCTGCCACTGGTAACCAATCAACCCAGTTTTAACTAGTGCATATGGAGAGTAAACCTAACAAGAAAATCTGTTCTGGATAGGAATGAGCCCCGCCATGTTCGAACTGACTAAGACACACTATGTTACAAAAAGGAATATACCGATCATACTGTATTAGTCGCAGCACATGTTAACAATGACTGTACCATTCTCAGCCTCTAGTAAGGCGGGTTGGAATGATATGCAAAAGAGTAGAAAATAATAACTCTCAGGCAAGTCGAAAAAAACCTGACCCATTGATATATTCCAGACACAAGCAGGCTTCTGCGAAGTTAGATGAAAGAATATGAGAGAGAGAGAGAGAGAGAGAGAGAGAGAGAGAGAGAGAGAGAGAGAGAGAGAGAGAGAGAACTGTCCTGTTCTATGGTGAAAAAGAAATCAAAATTGCATGTGGAGTGGGGCTTCTAATTTATAGGAACATCAGAAATAATGTACTAGAATACTACTCTGTATCCAGCAAGACATATGCGCTATATACGCTTGTGAGTGAAACCATTCAACATGACAATAGAACAGAAACCTCCATATTATCCCATGATGATGACAAGATGGAGTAATTGTAAACTCAGCTTCAGATGGTCGTTAAAAAGGTTGACAAGAAAGACATCGTTTAGGGTGACTGGAATGCCAACATTGTTATAAATGCGCAAGAAGATTGCAAGATTTCTGCGCCCCTACTACTCTAAAACACCAATGAAAAGGGGACTACGCCTGCTTAAATTCGTCTGTGATAAATATTGTGAAATCTTTCATGAGCATAAAACATCCCGGCAGTATTGCACTCACAAAACGCTCAGTATCACGGCCAGATAGAGTGTCGAAGAATTGGAAGAGGCCACGCACTTAAGGGCTTAAACAAGGACACCTGATTGAAGATTGAAAAGCAATAAGAGATTGGGAAAAAATCAGTCTTGAGAAATATTAAGACTCTGATGATCGCTGAATTATCTGAAGTGGCAAAGAAGGAAAAGCTGCCCCACTACTACCCCATGAAATGGACTTTGGACCCATCACAAATAACTTAAATGGTGACTGGAACAGCAAGAGAGGTCCTGGTAAGAAGATGATGGAAATCAAACCCATGGATCATAACCAATATCTTTGAGATGTGTAATACTTGATGAAGTTAAAACCGTACAAGAAGCATGAGAGAAACGGGAGAAATTCAGCACTATAAACGTGAGCAATAGATGAGACACAAAACATAGATGGGAAATCAGGACCGAAGAACTATGTACAGACATTGAAAATGAACTGGACAACAACGACACAAAGATGACTTTAAAAACTGCAAGATAGTTGACAAAACAGAGGCAAAAATCAGCAAAGTCATCATAATTTAAGAGAGATATGGAGATTGTCACACACACACACACACCACACACACACACACACACACACACACACCACACACACACGCACACACACACACTCACCACTTACTGATTTTCAGAATTTGCTTAGAAGCAGAAACAACACTGTTGGACCTAAATTCCCATTAAAAGAAGCATTGAAAGATATGTATATAATAAATGATCAAACAATAGTAAAACACATTTGAATAAACAACAATACTTATAATAGATTTTCAGTATTGCACAATGGACATACTTGATTTCAGAGAATATTAAAGTGCATGTATAATAGTAAATAATAGCAAAACACATAATAAAAGTAGTTAGATCACACACACACACACACACACACACACACACACACACAATATATATATATATATATATATAGTTTTTCAGCAACTTTTTTCCTCTCTACACTTTGGTTTTGTTTCATTTTACTACCCTTCTCTGGCAGTTTTGAGGGTGCTGTTGGATTCTTTTTTGAACCCTTGGTGGTGAGAACACCACAGAATTATGGACTGTGGTGTGTCTCTATTTGACACCAAGAGCACAGACACAGCCAGCCGTGTCTCCCTGATGAGTCCGATCCAGCGGACGAAAGGCCTAGGAGCAGGCAATACAAATAGATGTGCCTTCGAGATGGATTACGATGGTTCCCTCAGGCAGCTAGTGAAGGGTTTCTCATATTTATAATACATTCCCCATCTTTTTGTCTTCTAAAAATTTAAATCTTTGCCAAGTCATTACTATAACGACTAAAGAATTGTTAGCCTGCACTTGTTTTCCCCCACTACTTAATTGTTCAGCATTATATATATATATATATATATATATATATATATATATATATATATATATATATATATTATATATATTTATATATTGTTATAATATATATATATATATATATATATATATATATATATATATATGCATGCACACTCACACGCTGTTACGGATGGTGTGCGGTGCGTGTTTGCTGTCTGACTCTCGCTCTCAAAAGTTTGGATACGTGTAATAATTATTCCCCACACACACCCACACCATACGCACAAGGATAGCCAGGCAACGCACGAGTTAGATTTTTTTTTCTTTATAATTATGCTGCCTGAACCATCAAAACATACATTCATGTGAATTAGTACAAATCAATACATGTCACTACATAGCATATAGATCAAGATATCAATACATAGGACTTCAATCATCAGATATCAGCGTATCATATTACATATCTTGATATCACTCACAGATCTCGCCGGCGCCGTCCACAGTGTCTCACATATACAATCAACACACTCAGTTCCACAGTACCCAAGCCACAGTCTACAGCACTAAAAGAAGACATAGAAGGGTAACCAAGGTCCCCACATGATAAGCACAGCCGTTCACAAACACAAGCGATGAAGAAGAAGAAACAGAGTCTCCACACAACAAGCACAATAAATCACGTAGAACTTTCAGAAGAAGAACCGCAGATTTACATTCACAAAGCACAGTAATCTATAGCAGAAGAACCGCAGATTCACAAAGCACAGCAATCCATAGAAGAAGAACCGCAGATTCATAAAGCACAGTAATCCACAGAAGAAGAACCGCAGATTCACAAGGCACAGTAAACCATTGAAGAACTGCAGATTCACAAGGCACAGCAATCAATATTGAATCCCCAGAGAACACGATTTCAGCAAAGTCCCATAGAACACAATAAACTTCGATTCGACGTATTGTTGATCTAAAACAAAAAATTAATTAGCTTCTCCGTGCATTGATATTACAACGTTCACATCAATAAACTCAGCCCACCGACACACATGAGGTGGTACAATTAGAGCACATAAATATTCTTGCAGGAGTTTTAAGTCACTGTCGGCGACACAGCATTCACAACATTTTTATAACAAATAAATTTCCTGGTACATATTTCGCTGGTACCGTCATCAGAAGTATCGCACATACCCAGTGAACATCGACGTACTACTGACTTGAAAGTCAGCCTCTTCACATAGTATCACTACGGAGAAATCGACGATTAAAACAAAGTAATTTAGGCTGGACACCAAAGCCTCGGCCGTTAGTTCTTGCTCTCTTCTCTCGTCTAATATTATTTTCGTCATGTAGTTACCTATGTCATTTTAAGTTGACGTCATAATTTACGTTGACGTCACACACGCATACACACACATACTCACATGCATGCGCATACACACACACACACACACACACACACACACACACACACACACACGCTGACACGCACACACGCACGCACGCACGCACGCACACACACCACACACACACACACACACACACACACACACACACACACTTCACACATACTTCACACATGCATATATGTATAATATAACATCACACACACGCACGTCCCCCCTCCCCTTGCCCCCCTCCCCCCTCCTCATACTGCATACACATACACACACAGTTCTTGCTTGTTAAGAAGGGATATAGACACTGTGATAAAACTCTGTCTTGTTCTGACCAATCGGACCTTTGGCACCCTCAACTGTCGGCCAGATGGCAGCAGTTCATAATTATAGGCCAGGACATGTGAGGGGTCTTTTGCAATTTCTATTGCCTTTCTTACAGCATGCTTCTCATACAGTTCACTCATGCTCGCTTGCTTTTCACCCACAACTTTCCCACACACATTCACAGTCTTGTTAAACACATTTTTTTTTTTCACATTGAGCCCACCGAACCATCACAAGAAGCCAAAGGTTAAAACAGGTTCTATAAAACATCTGTAAAACTGTGCAAGGATTTTTGAGTTTACATGGAGTGAGCGCCGCTTTTGCAAACAGTAAACCCTGGACTGACATTTGTTATGAATAGCTGCAGTGTTGTAATCAAAAGTTAGTTTGTTGTCAATTACTGTGCCCAGATATTTATATTGAGATATCCTTTCCACACTTTATTTTCTTTTCTGCCCCTCTATGGCTGCTTTCAGGTGCTGTTGGATTCCGTTTCTGAATCCTTGGGGGTGAGAATGCCACAGAAATGTAGACTGTGGTATATCTCCATTTGATGCCAAGGGAGCATCGATACAATCAACCGCGCCTTCCTGACGAGTTCGCACCAGCGGACGAAAGACCTCGGAACAGAATGGTTCTGCCTTCAAGGTGAGTTACGACGGTCCCCATACGCTTCTAGAGAAGGATTTTTCATTTTCATTTTTAAAAATTCTTCTCCACCTTTTTATTACAATCTTTGCTATGTCAATAATGTCATTTCGGAGGAATTGTTAGCCTGTACTTGTCCTCCCTCACTAGTAAATTATTCAACACACACACACACACACACACACACACACACACACACACACACAAAACACTATATATATATATATATATATATATATATATATATATATATATATATATGGATATAATATACGCACAATAACGCGCGCACACACACACACACACACACACACACACACACACACACACACACACACACACACACACACACACACAGACAGACAGAGAGTCCAAATCAGCATGACGAAAGGCCTCTGAGCAAGTGATTGGGACGGCTCTATTTCTATATAGGGAGTGTGAGCCGAACATCAAACTTTGCCTCAGTCAACATGAGCAACTTTAAAAGACAGTCTTTCGTTTAAAGACAGGGGTGCCGAGGAAGTGATCTTTCACCAGTGTGTGATGTGATAGTCTAGCTGTTTCTCCAAAATGGGGGTAAACAGGACCAGCGGGCGACAGCTGTTTCTGTGTGTCAAGAGCTCATCGGACAAATATCAAAATCCGTCGCACTCCTCGTCTAACGAGCTTGGCAAGAGAGAGAGAGAGAGAGAGAGAGAGAGAGAGAGAGAGAGAGAGAGAGAGAAAGAGAGAGAGAGAGAGAGAGAAAAGAGAGAGAGAGAGAGAGAGAGAGAGAGAGAGAGTGAGAGAGAGAGAGAGATACGGATACGGATGATTTATTCAATATAGGCCACAGCCCCTCAGAAGGGGTGGGTTAAACATGTACAAAAAGTGATACCATAAACATACAAAGAAAAAAGGACTGAAAAACAGTACTTAGTCAAGAACATGCTAAGCTCCGGCGTTTAGAAGCTTTATATAAATACAATGCAAGCTTTTTTACAACATTTTCTTTAGTGCAAGACATGAGTAAGATGAGTCTAAACAAGGATGGTTGTCGATAATAACTAGGAGGAATGAATTCATCTCTAAGATCACTCAAGGCATTACACTGCAGTACAAAATGAACTTCATTTTCACACGCGTTTTTACATAATGGACAGGTAAGATCAGAACTGGAATGTTGTCTGCAACGAAAATGTTGAACAAAGATATCCGATATTCCAAATCTAAACCTTGTCACTATACATTTCAGATGTCTGTCCATTTTCATTGACAAGTAAGTCGGAATACAGTGTAAGGAGTTATATTGTCTATACAAATCAAATCTAGTACTATCATTCATGTGAGAATTCCATTCTTGCCATCTGCTATCAACCAGCCTGGCACGGAGCATTCGAATAAAGGTCAGTTCATCTCCTACTCCTTGATTTAACCAGGCATACCCAAAACCCAGTTCATGTAATCTAATTCTCATTTTCGTGGCCCAGTTTATTTTTCCCCTGGCATCTAGGTTACGTAGCATGTTGTAAGCTTTCTTCGGTAATCTACAATCATTCATTTGTATCAGTTTTAACCAGTACCTAATACACCTAACTGTGGAATTCAAGTATATTGGGTATCTGTTAGTTTCCCCATAAACCAAATCATTGGACGTTTGTATTGAAACACCAAGAACCTCTTCAGGGCAAATAAATGGACTTTCTCACAATCGACGGCAGCTTTATCCAAACCCCAAATTTCAGCACCGTATTGAACAGTGGGTTGGATTTGGGAGTCAAATAATTTCACAAATACTTCGAATGACTGATTTCCCAAACTTGGTAGTTTCCTCATTATACACAAAACAGCGTGCTTTGCTTTACTCGCAAGATCTTTACAAGCAAAGTTAAAACTTAATCGGGTTGAAAAATAGATTCCTAAATATTTGTATACATTTACGACTGGCATAGTTATTCCGTTATAATTCCAGTGTTCTCTTGCTCCCAAATAGCCAGTTTCTGAATACAATTATATTACTCTTCTGCATATTTGCTTTCAGTTGTAGAGAAGCAGCAGCACGCCCTAAATTATTCAACTGTGTTTGTTAACCAATAACTGTTTCAGATAACAAAACAACATCGTCTGCTAGAAGAAGTATAAACAGTTCTAAAAGGTCCTCCGTAAATTGGGCTCCATGTCTACCATTATTTATAACTACAGATGTTAATTCATTAATAAACAAAGAAAAAAGAATAGGACTGCATATGTCACCTTGTTTAACACCACTAGTACACATAATATAATCTGTCAATTTCCCTCCACTTCTTACTCTAGATTTTACACAGTTATACATACTTACTATACATTTAAATAATTTACCATGAATACCATTTTTAACAAAATAGGCCATAAAATGCTTCTGTTAATAGAATCGAAAGCTTTTTCAAAATCAATGAAAGCAACATATAGTTTACGATTGAAAGAGAACTGCTTTTGAATAAACGCCATCAGGGTAAACATATGATCAACAGTAGAATAATTACATTTAAACCCAGCTTGGTATTCTCCTGTAAGATTATTTTCCTCTACCCATTCCTTTAACCTATGGTTAATGATAGTGCTATACAACTTACTAGAAGCATCACAAAGAGAAATGCCACAGTAGTTATTGGGATTATTTGCATTTCCTTTCTTGTACAGGGGTATAATAATGGATTCTGACCAATTCTCAGGATAAATTCCTTTATCAAATAGAGAGTTGAAAAATGTTACTAAAAATGCAAAATAGGATCAGATTTACTACAGTATTTCAAGAACTCTCCAATAATACCATCCGGTCCAGCAGCTTTATGGTGTTTAATTTTCCTCATGGCATACAAAACTTCTTCTTTGGAAATTGGGCGATTAAAATACATTTCAATTTCTTCATTATGTTCACATCGTAATATATCATCAACACTTGTATTGTTTGTCAGTAGTGTTTTGAACTGGTCGAACCAAGTATCTATTGTGATGCTAGCTGATTTTGTTTTTAAAGAAATCTTTTTCACAGTGTCCCAAAACTGTTTTTGACTATTTACAGATGATAATAATTCTGACATTAAATTTTCATTAAACTGTTTCCTCTTTCTCTTTTGTAAATGCTTATATTCACGTCTTGCCTTGCAATACTTGTGACGATCTTCAGCGTCATGCGAACGCAGAGATTTATTCAGCAATCCACGAACATGTGATTTACAGGCTCTACACTCTGCATCAAACCAGTTTTTAGGTCTGTCACTTTTCATACATCTTACTTGTTTTTTCATGCCTTCTCCAGCTTCCCTTATACATATGTTAAAGTAACACAGTGCTTCGTTAATGTCAAAATCAATTAAGCTGATTGCAAACGCCATTTTATCCTGGAAATGTTTTGAAGTCATATTATCACAGAATACATGTATATAATCATCATTCCACACATATTTTTCCATGATGAAGCTATTCGAAACTAGTATTTGGGTTATTATATTCACGATTGACATGAAATTCAACAGGCAAATGGTCTGATTCAATACGTTCACACATGTTCAGCACACACGAATCACTTAAACACGCAAATAATTCACAAGACATCATAAAATAATCATTAACACAGCAACCAATTTCTGACACGAATGTGAAGCGACCTTCAAGGTCGCCATAACACAATCCATTAAGTATACACAAATCTACAGCAGTACACATATTCAATAACAACTTAACATAATTATTCAACGATTTATCCTGGGAACATCTACCAACATTTAATGGATGACTCGCACATTGCAACTCGAAAATATTATCATTATCTACTCTCTGACAAACATGTGAAATGTTAGAAGTTCTGCTATTCATATCTCCACACAACAACACATACACATTATCATATGTCAATATACAATCAGTTATGTAATCCTCCAGAAGCGCTATACCATTTTCAGTCTCAAAATAAACATAATACGGCGAAACCTCAGGAGGTACATAGGAATAAATATATAGAACATCTTTGTCCAGGTCAAACAAGTGCTTTTTAATAAGAAATGCACCACAGTTTCGAGATTTGATGTGAACTTGTTCAACATATGGTAACAAGTCATTTCTAATCAGACATACTAAACCACCAGATCGCCTTCCCTGAGTCGTAAATTTTACTGCAGGAACACAAACCGTTGAAAATCCAGCAAATATGTTAGAATTAAATTTCTCAAGAAATTTTTCTACCAGACATATAAAATGAAAAGAACAAACATACGAGAGAGAGAGAGAGAGAGAGAGAGAGAGAGAGAGAGAGAGAGAGAGAGAGAGGGGGGGGAGGGAGGGAGGGAGGGAGGCAGTATTCAAGGAGTATACAACCATGAATAATAGCTCTTCCAGACCGCCCTCATCTCAAGTGTGAAAGTTGTTCATCTCCTATATTTAAGATATCTGCAATGATGGAACTTTCCTATCAATGATGGATTCTCCCGTCGTGTCCGACGGATGAGTAGGCAGGCAGATCATCTGCTCACGTGGATCCTCATGTTGGAATGAAGACTCAATTCCTGGGGCACAAAGTCGTCCACAGACGCTGCATGGATGGAGTCCTGAAAGGATGGGCCCATATTTTCCGATTCTTCTTTTCCTGGATGGCGGCTGCACTGTTGCGTTCGGATGTCTTTGTATCCTGGGTACACCGTTGCATCCATTGCGTTCTGTAAAGGGCGACATATTCCCAGGAAGCAGTGTCAATGTTGCAGCTTCTAAGGTTGGCCTTCAAGGTGTCTTTGTATCTCTTGAGAGGCCCTTGTCACCCCTGGCCATGTTGTCCTTCCTTCAGTTGTCCCTGGAGCATCATCTTTAGAATTTTGCTGTCCTCCATTAGGACAATATATCCTGTTCATCGGAGCCGGCTTTTGATGAATGTACACTCAATGTTGGGTAAGCCACACTTCCTCTGGACCTGTTGATTGGACACTCTGTCTTGCTATTTGATGCTGCAGATCTTGCGCAAGCATCGCTGATGGAACTGTTCGGGTTGGATATGTCGGCTGCATGTGGTCCAAGTCTCACAACAGTAGAGGAGAGCACCCCGAATCACAGCTCTGTACACGGCGACCTTTGTGCACAGTTTGATGCCACGGTCTTGCCACATACTCTTTGAGAATCTGCCAAAGGCAGAGCTGGCCTTTCAGATGCACAACATCACTTCTGCATCTAGAGATCCATTGCTGCTTACAATGCTGCCCAATTAGCAGAACTTGTTCACAGTTTTGATCTCTGTGTTGTTGTTGTCGACACATTGGTGGTGGAGCCCTGCCAGCTCCGGACGGTGAAGGTTGGAACATGGCCTCAGTCTTACCAAAATCGATTGTAAGTCCAAAGCGTTGACAAGCCCTTGCAAAGCCATCCTGTGATGCATTTGATATTCTCATGGACGTGTGCGGCCCGTGCACAATCATCAGCAAAGAGGAATTCTCTTAGAAGGGCATCCAATACTTTAGTCTTGGTCTGAAGTCTTCGAAAGTTAAAGGGTTTGCCATCTGAAGGAAAGTGGATGAATACCTCCTTGTCACAGTCCCGAAATGCATCAATCAGCATTGCAGCAAACAACATAGAAAAGAGGGTGGGAGCTAAAACGCATCCCTGCTTGACACTGTTTTTCACTGGGAATGGGTCAGAGGTATCTCCGTTTTCTTGCACCCTCGCCTGCACGCATGGAATGAAATGATCAGTGAGATGAGCTTTTCCGGGCAACCAAACTTGTGAAGGATCTTCCATAAGCCAATCCGATTAAAGGTGTCGAAGGCCTTGGGGAGATCAACAAACACCGTGTGGAGCTCCTGATTCTGCACACGGCATTTGTCCTACAGCTGGCGAACAACAAACACCATGTCAGTTGTTCCCCTCCTTGCGCAAAACCCGCACAGTGATTTAGGGACGATGGAGTCTGCTATGTGGGTGTTGAGTCTGTTCAAGATGACTTCTGGCAAGAATCTTTTTTGCGATGCACACGAGGGAAATCCCACGATGATTGTCACAGGAAGCCTTGTCAGCCTTCTTCTTGTAGATGTGTACGTTAGAGGCGTCTTTGAAGTCTGGGAACACTGCTCCCTTTTCCCGCATGGATTGGAAGAAGTTGGTCAGCTTTTCCAGGAGTACCTCGCCTCCATTCTTGTAGATGTCAGCTGGAATTCCATCTGCTCCTGGTGCTTTCTCGTATTTAGTCTGCTTCAGAGCTTTCGCAGTCTCGGCACTGGAGGGTGGGTCTGTCAGAGATTCCTTCAGTAGGGGGAGTTGGCAGTTAGGGGAGCGCTGCGATTGCTTCTTCAGATATTGACAAGTCTCTATACAGGAGAACGTTGAAGTGCTCAGCTTAGCGAGCAAGGATACCAGTCTTATCTGTTAACAGTGTGGCCTGGTCAGAAGCACGAATGAGTGTTGACACAGTAGTCTTTGGTCTATAGATGGTTCGCTGTCCCTCGTGACATGTCTTCATGTCGTTCATGTCAGCCGAAGCTTGCATACTTTCTGCTTTCTTTTCCCGCTAATCGTTTTCATCTGCCAAAGCTTCTGTTAGATGAGCTGCCTGGCTTGCTGGTACCTCTGTTTCTTCTTCTGGCAGGTTTTGTTGCAGAGGTGATCTCTGTGGGTCTTGTGGAGTATGTCTATGAGCTTGTTGATCTCTGGGTCATTTTCATCAAACCAGTCTTTATGTTTGTGTTCAACAAAACCAGGGTGTCAGCTGCAGCGTTGTACAGGGATTCTTTGAAAACTTTCCCATTCCTCGCCAGTGTCTTCTCCGATGAAATCGATGTTTGATAGACATTCTTGGATCCTTTCTTGCAAAATGCTTCTGCTGGTACACAGGCGAGCAATGTTCAGCCTTCTCAGGGGCATGTTTCTGGCTGATTTGTATTTCAGGGAAAGCTGGGTGTTCATCTTGCTCCTGTCAGGCGTTGATCAGACCAGCAGTCAGCTACCCTCATGCAGCATGTAATGAGGACATCTCTTCTGTCCCTCTGGCGAACAATATCACAGTCAAGAATGTGTCATTGTTTGGAGCAGTGGTGTATCCACGCGCTCTTGAATTTGTTTGCCTGCTCAGCAGACCGTTGGAGTTGCAATTTCCAGTGCTGTGACGTCCAAGAACGTTGAACGAAGTTGTGTGGTCCCTTTCCACATGAGCGAAGGGCATGCTTTGTTTAGGGATCCTTTTATCTCCCCCATCCCATGTGGGAAGAGTAGTGCTATCCATGAATATGGCTGCTCTGTTGCTGTAGGAGGATACGAGCACCGAATCTGGCCTGCTGTACAATAAACGACCATCAGGCTACATCCGCCTGCGTACAGAGGTGTATCTGGGGACCTCCAGCAACATCCTTTCCCTATCTCCGTCACTACCTCTCCATCGCTGCAGGACTTCGAAGTAGGTAGTAAAGACTGCCTCTGGGGTTAGGGACGTACCTACTTGCCTGACCAACACAGGGGGACTTTTTTTAAGGTGAAGGAGAGTTGTGCTGTCCGTTCTCCACCCTATCGAATTCTGGGGCTCATTGCCCCACAGGTGCAGTAGCTGCCACTGGTAGGTATTTGCAGGAAGTGACAAGATATAAAAACTTGAATGAAAGTTAGACCAAGAACTATAAAATGATAAAAAAAAATGAATGATCATTAACTATCAGAACTAGATAATTAGTGATTGACGGGCGAACTTTGAATTGTGAAAGATTTCCTTTTTGTCCTCCCCCTGTTTTGATGATTAGAAAAGGGTAAGAGGGCCTTTAAGTCCTTGATTTAAGTGATTTATTAAATTGTGTTTGTTTACAGTAAATTCAAACTGAACTGAAAATATTCATCATTATTCAAAAGTCTGGTCGTGTGGATCTTGCTTCCCCATGTGATGGAGACAGGGAAAGATACTTAATTTTGTATCACGTTTTCCCTGAAATCATATTGACTACGAAAGTTGTTGTTTTGCTATGAAGGATGAATTTGATGTGATGCTGTTTGAAAATTAGTAAATTAAGGTAGTTGATTGGGTCTTTTGAGTGTTAATTTCTGGGAGTCAGATAGCGTGATTGCGAGCGGAGTTAGTTATTGTTGCGGGCTCCTTGATTGAAAAGTGAAACTGTGGGAGTGAGTGTTAGTGGTGTAAAACGTGTGTGAGTCGGGATACCGCAACATTACAGTGGTGACCCCGACTAGGGCTGGGTCAGCATAGAACAGTTTAAAAAATGTCATCACTGGCTAGGAGTCTAAGATTTCCAATTTTGGTTACCTTTGATATTAAGATTTGGTTACGTTTGACATTACGATTTCCTTTAGAGAAGTTAGAGAAAATTTCCTTTAGAACACCCTACTACAGTAGGATTGCCTTTTGTGTATTTGTGTATGAGACAACTTAGAATTTTTGCCATCTTCGTATTTAGCTTAGGCTAGAGGTCAGAGAACTTAAGGACATTTTTTTCTCCTTTGTCAAATTCAGAGTAGAGTTAAGACTTAGATATTTATTATAGTTAATTTAGTTTCCCCGTTTCCAGATTTACGGCAGATTTTCGCCATTAGGGCACTACCTGCGGACTTTCCTTTTCTTTGCCTTTTTCTGCCTAGCACTGTCAAGTTTTTTACTTATTTGTATTTTCCCACTTTTGAAAAAAAAATCCTCCCCACGTTTCTCAGAAAATAGGCACCTGTCTAACTTTAAGATTTTGAAACGTTGTAAGTAAGGGTTCTGTCAGTCTGTGTTTAGGTTATGGAGTGTTATAGTGTGTTGTATTACGTTGTGTGACTGAGAGAGCAAATCATATTTTAAACAGTGAAAAACTTTAACTGTTAAGACAATTTGAAAAACAGTATATTGTTGCATTGTTCATTATACACAAAAGTTTTCTTTGTATGATTTTCACGACGGAGGATGTCATAGATAACAATGACTTAGTGTGATTTCAACACCATCTATGACACTTTTGTTTACCGTTTCTCTTTTTTTTCCCCCTTTTTCCTTTTGCGTGTTGTGATAAAGTACCAAAATGTTGGACTTTGAGGCTTGGATGCGACAAGCGAATGCATTGGGCCTGAAGGGTGAAGCTATAGGTAGTTATGTACGGCAGTGCCAAGAAAGAGCAGATAGAATAGTGGAAAGGGAAGCACGGAATCAAAAAGAGGAAAGGGAAGCACGGAATGAGGAAAGACAGGCAAAAGAAAGGGAAGCACAAAGGGAAGCACAGAAAGAAAAAGGGGGAAAGGGATGCAAAACTAGAAGAAAAGAGAATAGAGTTAGAGCAACAGAAAGTAGAAAAAGACAAGGAGCTGAAGAAGTTAGAGTTGATTCATGAGCATGAAGAAAAACTCAAGGAGCTAGACACTAGGGCAGCCATGACCTCAGCAAGGAGAAACTCAGACAGGGATGCTTTCTTTCAAAACAATAAGTACATTCCCAAGCTCCCACATTTTGATGAAACAAAGGATGAAATTGACTCCTTCTTGTTAAATGTCTTTGAGGATTCTCAGAAGATTTTAAAACAGAAAAAAAAACAAATATCAACAACGTTTCGGTCATAGACCATATTCAGGACTTGTGACATCTTTTTATGTCAAAAGTCCTGAAGACGGTGTATGACTGAAACGTTGTTGATATTTGTTCTGTTGTTCTTCTTTTTTTTTCTATTTCAAGATCTTCTGAGAAGCCTCAAAGACATTTAGCATTTTACACAGAAGATCTGCGGTCAAAAATCTGTTTTATTATGACTCCTTCTTGTTCAGGTTTGAGAGTCATGCCAAATCATGCAACTGGCCTGAAGACAAACAGGCGCTATGCATTGCCTCTCTTTTCAAGGGTAGTGCTCTCACACTGTACCATACGCTAGCAGCAAATGAGGGTCTGACTTGGACGGAGCTCAAAGCGCAACTGCTCAAAAAGTTCCAAAGTACAGACGAAGGATTCAGACAGAGATTCAGATCGGGTCGTCCGGAAAAGGGTGAATCCTTTGCTGCGTACCTCATCCGCATAAGCCATCTATTGGATCGCTGGATTGACCTTTTGAAAACCACAAAAACTTTCTATGACCTTCGCGAGCTATTCCTGAGGGAACAAATCATCAACAGTGCATCAACAGATCTCGCGATTTTTCTCGAAGGGCGCTCATTGCAATCCGCTGAAGAGTTGTGCAATTTGGCTGATCAATACTGTACATGACACCCAGACAGATCCCTGCGCAAAAACCGGCCAAATTCAGTCTGTGTTTGATGCAAATGTCAGCGCCAACGTGCAAAACAATCAGTTCACAAGAGGAAGTTTCAATCGATTTGCATCATGTCCACCTTATGGAAATGGCAAAGGAAACTACAGACCACCGGGACCGTCACAAGATTTCAGAGTACCACACCAGTTTCATACCCCTCCTCAAAATTCAAATCGCGGAAGTTTCGCCCGTCGGGGGCAATACACGTATCCATCACGCTGAGATTTGCAAAAATTCGTTTCGCGTGGCGCAAGAGGCGGTAGAGGTCAAACATTCCAACAGAGCAGGTCCAATGCAGATGTCACAAGTTGGACTTGTGGAGGCATATTTCACGTGCGCAGCCAGTGCCCAGCCACCTTTGTGAATGTGGCAGCGCAGGTTAAAAATGCCAACACAATCCCAGAGATGATAGAAACATATGCTGGAAACGAACAACAAAACCCAGGTGTAGAGGGGACGAAAAATGCCTATGTGTTTGGTGCCTCCACAGAGGGCAATATGATTGAACCATTCGCTGTAAATGGATTTGAGGCTTCTCTGCTGAGAGATACTGGGTGTACCATAGTGGGGGTAAAGAAAACACTTGTCAGAGAGGACCAGTACACCGGTAAAGGACAACAGTACCACACCTTTGGAGGTAGAATAGAAACCTTCCCACTGGCCAAGATAGAAGTTTCTTGTTCGTATTACACTGGCACCCTACTGGCATGTGTCATTGAGGAGCCAGTAGCAGATCTCATACTTGGGAACCTCGAGGGAGTCACTTCTACACATGGGGGACAAAGTGGGTCGTACATACCATGCAATGTAGCGACTCGCCAACAGACATAAAACCAGATAGGTAGCAAACCCCTCTCCAGCTCTGACATTCCCTCCCTGGACACCACCTCAGAAGGTAAGGTAAGGTAAGGTAATGTTGCTTATAGCCAAGCCAACCGCAAAGGGCCATATCAGGGCTGTCACCACGTCAAAATCAACTCACAATTGATTCATTCACACGACACGATTAAAAGACATCTTCTAAAAGGCCATCCGAAATTTTGTAAAAAATCTTTCCTCTATAAAATCCCAGATCCGATGAAAAATGTTAATCTCTTTCAAGAATTCAGAGATCGCATCAGGTGGAACATCACTGAACAAGGTTTTCATGGAATCTGCTGTAAAATGTTTGTGTCTCACATCATGCAAGTCCCAACATTCTAATAGAATATGTTTCATTGTGAGTGGCACATGACATGGAATGCACCGCGGATCTTCTTCAATCTTTAAAAGGTATGAATGAATAAAATACGAATGGCCGGTGTACAGCTGGCTTAGAACCGTTTCTCAGAAGACATACGACGATTATAACAATCTGACAACACTCTGACGACAGTACTAAAACAAGCACTTCCCCAGACCCCACTTGTCATCCGAGATGTCTGTTTTGTGGTGGACCAGGGTATCCTCTTCAGGTTGTTCCCCAATAACGGAGTTTGTCAAACAGTTGGTAGTCCCTACCTCGTTGCGTGAATCTCCTCAAGACAGCTCATGATGCCGTGCTGGCAGGTCATTGTAGAGTTAAGCGAACTCTCCAGAGAGTCCAGTCAGCATTCTACTGGCCAGGTATGTCTCGGTCAGTGGCGCAGTACTGTCGCTCTTGTGACATTTGTCAAAAAACTATCCCAAGAGGGCAAATCCCCACAGTACCCCTTTGTCAGATGCCAACCATCTCCATCCCTTTCGATCGTGTAGCTGTTGACTTGGTAGGTCCATTCCCTGTGTCAGAGTCCGGTCATCGTTACGTGTTGACCATTGTGGATGTTGCCACACGTTATCCAGAAGCCATCCCACTCAAAAAGATAGACTCTGTCTCTGTTGCTGAAGCGCTTGTGACGGTGTTCAGTCGTGTCGGTCTGCCCAAGGAGATTCTGTCTGACTGTGGCACACAGTTTGTTTCAGACCTCATGAAGGAGGTGTATAGACTCTTGTCAGTGTCTTCAGTCACCACCACTCCATACCATCCTCAATCAAACGGAATGGTTGAGCGGTTTAACGATACGCTCAAAATGATGTTGCGGCGTGTCAGTATAGAGAGTCCGTCAAAGTGGGATAGGTACATACCTGCAGTTCTTTTCGCATACAGGGAGTTACCAAATGAGAGTACAGGATTTTCTCCTTTTCCCTCGTGGTCCCATTTCGATTCTTGCAGACTGGCAATTTGCATTGTTGTGGGTACTATGCACACATTTTAAACAGTTAAACATCCTTGGATGTAAGTTGTGAATTTGAATGCTATGCTTGGATGTGTGTTGTTGTCTTTGGATGTACTTATATACTGGAATTGATAAATTGATGGAAGTGACCATGGTTTAAAAAGAAGATACTGAATATGTTGTAATGGTTACAGTCTGGTATGGTCAAACGGATAGTTTGTATGGTTTGGCATCACTTTGAGTATGTACAAAATTTTGAAATGCGTTGCGTCCATTTTGGAACGATTGCTGGGGATGAGTAGACACTTTTTTGATGAGGGAAATTGGGAATGGAAAAGTTTTTGGTTTTTTAATGAGGACCACAAATGATTTAGGAAGTTTGATATTTGTAATATTGTGTATTTGATTATTGAGAATTACTGCATTGATGTTTGTTCTGGAAAATGGCAATACTTCATCGAGGATGTGTTTGACAGACTTGTGGCCTTGACTGGGCTACAACAGTTTTTTTAGAATGTGATACAAGGCCCTACATTTTCTTAGGAGAAAAATTATGTGAAAATGGGCACCGACTTGATGAGGTTTTTGTGTGTGAGGTTTTTGTGTATGAGGTTTTTGCCCATTGAGGTTTTTGTGTACGTGTGTGTTTCATATTTAGGAATGCTTAGTTTATAAAAACTTTGTCAATTTCAATAACAAAATTTTTGGGACAAGTCCAAAAAAATTTACCCCGGCAATGTAGGTGTCATGCGATGGGAACGCATAATGTCTAGACCAGAAAGAGTTAAGGTGAAAGGAAGATAAAGGGTTAATGAGGGTGAGCACTGAATCACAATTTTGTTAGTCAGTGGACAGGCAATAGAGTTCACGGCCTCTGCATGTTTTGCATGCAATTTGTTTGATTGTAGCAACTATGCCCTTAACTGGGGTGAGGAGGGTTCAGATAGAGAGGGAAAGTAAAAAAAAATAAACAAGTTAGATTTTTGTGTGGGAGAGAAGAAAGCTGAATAGATTGAGAGAAGGGTCAAAAATGAAAAGTGTAGAAGTGTTTGGTTCAAAAAAAAGAAAGGAAGATGAAATGATGTCGAGAGGAGGTGCAGAGGACAGTGTATTTTGCTGTGGCCTAAAGTGAAGTCCAAAAGTGTCCCGTGACCAAAAGGAAATGTTTGAAGAGTCTCATTTTGATTTAAAGATTGTTGAGACTGGAGTTTGTTTTAAATTGGTGGAGTCATGTAGCGTTGTTGTGATCTGCAGTGGTAAAATGAGCACAGTCAAAAATAATGAACACAGTTTCATGGGACCCTTCTAGTAACTAGAAGAAGTGGAGGATAAATTTTCTCATCTAAAAGTGAAAGACAGTAAGAAGTGCACTGTTATGGTGAAGGACAAAATAGTAACGAAAATATGGACAAAACTAACGTGAACAAAATGATGTGACTTTGGCCTCTGTGAAGAAAGAAGAAAAAGTGAGAGACTGTGCCGTGAAGACATTGTTGAAGAGTTAATAGCGGAAGAAAGGTCGTGAATACGAGAAAGCGAGTAGAGGAGGAGTTGGGTGATTTCCCGGTCCATGGTTGGGCCCAGTCTTCTCGTGGAGGACACTGGAAGCTTGTGAAGTTAGAGCCACTGGGGTGACCCTGGGAGCAGACGGCAGGTGGCTGTTGGTATTTGGGTGGACTTGAGTCCCCACGGACAGATTGTGAGGAACGTAAATAAGACTGTATATATTTACTGGCA